>WOVY01009689.1:0-535000 GCA_013436015.1 Rhipicephalus annulatus
ATATATATTGCAAGGGGGTTTATTAGCGACGCCAGATAATAGGCAGACAGCCGGTACAGAAACAAATGCTCGGGCAGTCCAGTGTCTACAGCTCGTGCTCGCGCTTCGCACTCAGCGGTGGTCCCACTATCATTGCCTTGCGAATTCCCCACTACAATGCCCCGGCGACGAAGACGAGCCATCCTGGCGACTCAAGGTGACGAAGAGAACAGGAGGGTCGTAACAGGGCTTGAGGCGACTGACGTGGACCGTCTCACGACCAAGGCGGCGCTTGTCCGTGGACGGCTTGAGTGGTTCAATCACATAGGTGACAGAAGAAGGGTGTTGTATGACGCGGTAAGGGCCCGTATACTTCGGTGCAAACTTGGGAGTCAGTCCAGGAGAGTGGAAAGGCAGTCGGAGCCACACAAGAGAACCGACGGGGAAGGTATTCTGAACAAGATCATGGTCGTGGCGATCTTTTTGGAGGGCTTGGTTATCAGCTGTGAGACCGTGCAAGTTGACGACACTCTTCGGCATGTTCAGCCATTTCAGAAACTGGGCTGAACTCTGAGGCATCAGGATTGTATGGCAAAATTGTGTCGAGTGTGTTGCATGGGTCACGACCATATAAAAGAAAAAATGGAGAAAAGCCTGTTGTTGATTGAATCGCTGTATTATAGGCGTACGTCACGAAAGGAAGAACAACGTCCCAGTTGGAGTGGTCGGAATCAATATACATAGCGAGCATGTCTCCGAGGGTTCTGTTGAAACGTTCCGTTAGGCCGTTTGTCTGAGGGTGATAGGCTGTTGATGTGCGGTGTACCGTACGGCATGAATGTAGGAGCTGCTGCAGAACTTCGGACAAAAACACGCGTCCTCTGTCACTCAGGAGCTCCCGTGGTGCACCATGACGAAGAACAAACCGGTGCAAGATGAAGGTTGCAACGTCACGAGCACCAGCCGAAGGCAGCGCTGCCGTTTCGGCGTACCTTGTCAGATGGTCGGCAGCCACAATCACCCATCGATTGCCACCAACAGAGCACGGTAGCGGGCCGTATAGGTCAATTCCAACACGGTCGAATGGGCGTGCAGGACATGGCAAAGGCTGCAGTTGACCGGGTGAATGAGGGAATGTCTTGCGCTGCTGACACTGGGAACATGAGCGAATGTGTTTGCGTACAAAACGTGTACATACCCCGCCAGTAGTAACGTTGGCGGATCCGCTCATACGTCTTTAGCGCACCGGCGTGTGCGTGTTGCGGTTCAGCATGAAAATATTTGCAGATATCAGACCGCATATGGCTGGGTATGACTAGCAGCCATTTACGACCCGTCACTTGATAGTTGCGACGGTATAACAGGCCATCCCGTATGGCGAAATGCGTTGCTTGGCGGCGAAGAGCACGCGGGTAACCGGAAGTTGATGCGTCAGAAAGCATATTCAATAGCGAGGCGATCCAAGGGTCCTTGCGCTGTTCGGATGGCATGTCTGTGACGCTGACGGCAGAGAGGGGAAGGTCCAGGGTTGATATATCCGTATCATCGGATTTCACGGGTGATCGTGAAAGCGCATCTGCGTCAGAGTGCTTTCGCCCCGATCGGTAGACGACGCGTATGTCGAATTCCTGGAGGCGTAGTGCCCAACGTCCGAGGCGGCCGGAAGGATCTTTTAGCGAAGCCAACCAACAGAGTGCGTGATGGTCAGTTACCACATCAAAAGTTTGGCCGTACAAATAGGGGCGAAACTTGTTTAACGCCCACACAATCGCGAGGCACTCTTTTTCCGTAACAGAATAGTTGGCTTCTGCCTTAGTGAGGGCGCGGCTGGCATAGGCGACCACATACTCCGTAAAACCTGGCTTGCGTTGCGCGAGTACTGCACCAAGGCCAACGCCACTTGCATCCGTGTGTACTTCGGTTGGCGCAGTAGGGTCGTAATGGCGCAGTACGGGTGGTGAGGTAAGGAGTCGGCGCAGTGTTGCGAAGGATTCGTCACAGGCTGCTGTCCAATTCGAAAGATCTGCAGGGCCAGCAAGGAGTTTGGTGAGTGGAGCGATGATGGAGGCAAAGTTCCGGACAAAGCGACGAAAATAGGAGCACAGGCCCACAAAGCTCCGTAGTTCTTTAACAGTAGTCGGCTTAGGAAATTCGGCAACAGCACGAAGCTTGTCAGGGTCGGGAAGAATGCCGGCTTTCGAGACGACATGACCAAGTATGGTGAGTTGTTTAGCCCCGAAGTGACACTTCTTCAGGTTAAGCTGAAGCCTGGCGTTTGTAAGGCACTGTAGAATCTTGCGCAGACGAGTGAGATGCGAAGTGAAATCGGGTGAAAAAACCACAACGTCATCAAGATAGCACAAGCAAATGTTCCATTTGAGACCACGTAAAATGCTGTCCATCATTCGCTCGAATGTGGCAGGCGCATTGCAGAGTCCGAATGGCATCACGGTAAATTCATAGAGGCCATCCGGTGTGACAAACGCCGTTTTTGGACGATCAGACTCAGCCATTGGGACCTGCCAATAACCCGAGCGAAGGTCAAGCGAGGAAAAGAATTCTGCACCTTGGAGACAATCGAGAGCGTCGTCTATGCGGGGAAGAGGGTAAACATCTTTCCTCGTAATGTTGTTTAGGCGCCTGTAGTCTACGCAGAACCGGACTGAACCATCCTTTTTTTTGACGAGTACAACTGGGGAAGACCAAGGACTACAAGAAGGCTTGATGACTCCGCGCTGTAGCATGTCGTCTACTTGTTCTGCAATTACCCGACGCTCCGCTGGTGACACACGATAAGGGCGCTGGCGCAAAGGAGTACTCTTTCCTGTGTCAATTGTGTGCACAACGGTGTTCGTTCTTCCTAGCACCGCTTGGGGAAAGTCAAACGAACGCTTGAATTCGTGCAGCAGGGTAACAAGCTGCTCTCGTTGAGCCGGGGCGAGATGGCTGTCAATAGAATGGTGAAATGCATCGGTAGACACGCTGTTCAAGGCAAAGTGAGGAACCAACGCGTTCAGCTCCATATTCGGCTTGGTGTCGAAGAAATCGGCAGGCACGATAGTACCTTCATCGATGAGCTGAATGTGGCCGAGCGTCTCGTTGCGGCGCAAAACTGAGGGGGCACGAGTTGGGATTGGAAATAAATATCCCGGTAGTGTCTTGACAAAGCTCAAGAATGGCGAAAGGCAGCGATGTGTGGTGGCGGCTACCGAAGATGTCAGATGGCGTGAATAGGACGGTAGCGTCAGAAAGTGAAGCACAGCAGGCAGGGACAAACTGGGCGCTGAAAGGAGGAAGGTCTATGTCCGTCGCGACGACAAGGTTAGCCACACTAGATACGGCCGCATCAACAGAAGGCGCATCACCAAACGGTAACAGCTCCACTTCGGCCCGAGCGCAGTCCACGACGGCGTGATGACGTGATAAAAAATCCCATCCTAGGATGACATCATGGGAACATGAAGCCAACACGTGAAATTCAATGGTGTACAACACGTCTCGAATCACAACTTTTGCTGTACATAACGCGACGGGCTCAATTTGTTGGGCGCTTGCAGTACTAAGAGAAACCACGGGAGAAAGCATCGTCACTTTACGAAGAGAGCGGCAGAGTCTCTCACTAATCACAGATATCGCGGCACCGGTATCGATGAGTGCGAGTGTTCGTACACCTTCGACGATTACATCGATAAGATTGGCGGGAGACAGGCGAGGACTTGAACGATTAGACGATGACGCAGCTCGTGCCTCCGGAGCTGCGGCAGTTAGTTTTCCGTCTCACTGGAGGTGGGTCGTCGACGCATAGGCGACACGGAACGACGACTTGGTGAAGGTGAAGGCGAGCGGGAAGTAGAACGTCTAGAAGCGAATGTTCGGGCGCCGGAAGCAGTTTGCGCATCGCGTTCGTGAACTTCAGGTGGTACGTGAGGCGCGTGGTATGGAGGTCGAAACGAATAGTCGGGATATCTTGGTGCGTTAACTGTGAAGCGCCGACGACATAGACGTGCAACGTGACCTGGAATTCCGCAAAAGTAACATATAGGCCGGTTGTCAGCAGTGCGCCAAGGATTTCCGGCGTGTTGCTGTGGAAACGGCGCGGTGGACGGTCGCACAGGTTGTGGCGTATACATTGGCAGACGAGATGCAGGAGGCATTGCCGCGACGGCCGCATAAGTCAGTGGTGCGGCAACAGGCGTTGGTTGAGAGGCAGGCGTAGGTAATGGCAACGCCTCGGAGACCTGCTCCTGAATAGCCTGTCTTATTGTCGGCGTTAGGCGGTTCGTTGGTGCTTCGGTGGTCGGCAGATACGAGAGACATGAAAGTTGTCGTGCGACCTCTTCGCGTACATATTCTTTTATCTGCTCCAGCAGGGAGCTGTCACCACCGACGGCCAGGGCAGCGAGAGAGTCGTCTGCAGTCGTCGACCTCCGAACTGCTGCACGTTGTTTCCGAATCTCTTCCAAGCTCTGGCACAACGTGACAAGTTCGGATACGGTACTTGGGCTCTTTGCCAGCAACATTTGATAGGCATCATCGTCTATGCCTTTCAAGATATGCCTGATCTTGTCATATTCGGTCATCTCAGGGTTGAAGCGCCGGCATAAATCGATTACATCTTCAATATAGCTTGTGAAGTTTTCGCCCTGCCTTTGTGCACGTCCGCGTAGGCGCTGCTCAGCACGCAGCTTGCGCACTGCGGGGCGATCGAACACAGCTGCGAGGGTGGTCTTGAAACCGGCCCAAGTGATAAATTCAGTGCGGTGGTTTGTGAACCACAGGCTGGCGACGTCTTTGAGATAAAATGGGACATACTCTAATTTCGAGGGGTCGTCCCACTTGTTGGCGGCGCTCACCTTCTCAAACAGCTGCAACCAGTCCTCCACATCTTGGTCCTCGGTGCCACTGAAGAAGGGCGGATCTCGTTGGCGCAGGGTGGTAGGCACGATGACCAGTTGAGATTGGGCCGTGCTTTGCTGGGTGGTGCCTTGCTCGGTCGTCTGATCAGGCATTGCTGATGTAGTGGGCAGCTTCCGGCTTCGAAGTTCCAGGTTTGCGTACCCAGCACACTTCCACCACTTTGCAAGGGGGTTTATTAGCGACGCCAGATAATAGGCAGACAGCCGGTACAGAAACAAATGCTCGGGCAGTCCAGTGTCTACAGCTCGTGCTCGCGCTTCGCACTCAGCGGTGGTCCCACTATCATTGCCTTGCGAATTCCCCACTACAATATATATATATATATATATATATATATATATATATATATATATATATATATATATATATATATATATATATACTGTAACAAGCGTGTTTTTTGGAGGAGTTTCAGCAAGAAACTTGCCAGGGCAAGCAAGACAGCTGCAGCGCAGAAAACAGGAGGCTGAGAGCGCGACACACGAACGTCGTCGCCTTTTCTCTCACTGGCAGAGAGCTAGCGCCGATGTGCACCGGTACAATTTCCTACCGTACAAAGAAGAGCCATCCTGGCGACTTAAGGAAAAGTCGCTATAAATGGGTCGTAGCAGGTCGTGTGTAGCAAATCGCGTGACGTGGACTGTTTCGCGGCCTCGGCAGCGATGATGGGGCTATGGGACGACTGCTCGAGGACGTAGTTTACGAGAGATGTCTGCTTCAGTATGCTGTAAGAACCGTGGTACCGTGACAAAAGCTTGGTGGAAAGTCCAGGAGTTGTGGACGGGACCCAAAGCCAAACCAGCTTTCCCGAAGAGTAATGGGCATCAGACGCAGAGGTGTCATGACGAAATGCGTGGTGCACGAGCGAGCCAGTTTACGGCATTCTTCAGCGTAAGCAGCAGCTTCGGAGATGGGTTTGCCTTCAGAAACGTCCGGTTGGAACGGCAGAATGGTGTCCATAGAACATGAAGGTTCGCATTCGTACAGGAGAAAGAAGGGAGAGAAGCAAGTGGTAGTTTGAGACGCAGAGTTGTAAGCGTAGGTGACGAAAGGGAGTACGCGGTCCCAGTTTGTGTGGTCTTCCGACATGTACATCGCCAGCATGTCGGCAAATGTACGATTGAAGCGTTCCGTCATGCTGTCAGTCTGAGGATGGCATGTCAAAGCGGTGCGGTACAATGCGGCATTCTTTGAGCAGAACCTCCATGGCATTTGAGAGGTAGACGCGGCCACGGTCACTAAGTAATTCACGTGGGGCCCCATGGTGCAGAATGAGATGACGAAGATGGAACCACGCGACGTCTTTCGCGGTGGTGGCTGGTAGCGCGGATGTTTCCGCGTACCGCGTGAGGTGGTCGATGGCGACTATTATCAAGCGGTTTGCCGTCACTAATGGTCGGGAGTGGACCGAAGAGATCAACTCCGACGCGGTCGAATGGTCTGGCAGGGCAATGGCTGTAGAGGACCAGCGGTGCTGTGAGTAGGAACCTTGTGACTTTGGCACGCAGGGCACGACTGAACGTACCGGCGAACGTACATGCCTCGCCAGTTGTACCTCAGGCGAAGACGCGAGTACGTCTTGAACGAGCCAGCGTCACCACACTGAGCGTCGTCGTGGAAGGCACTGCAAATGTCCGCACGCAAATGACGGGGGATCACGAGGAGCCACCTGCGGCCGTCGGTCAGGTAATTGCGACGATACAGCAAGCCTTCACGAAGAGCGAAGGGTTGGACTTGATGACGTAGGGTGCGTGTGGCGGAGTTTGGGGCCCGTTGAGACACAATGTCAAGCAGGGAAGCGATCCAGGGATCTTTGCGCTGTTCTTCGGCATGTCGGTGATGGTTAGAGATGATGAATAACAAGTGAAAGCTGGTGAGCCGGCAGAGTTGGAAGGCAGTGGCGACCGAGATAGGGCGTCAGCGTCCGAGTGTTTTCGTCCAGAGCGATAAACCACGCGTATATCATACTCCTGTAATCTTAAAGCCCAGCGAGCCAGGCGTCCAGTCAGGTATTTCAAGGACGACAGTCAGCATAGCGCGTGGTTGTCGGCAACAACATCAAACTGACGCCCATAGAGGTAGGTGCGAAATTCACCAAATGCCCAAACAATTGCCAAATACTCCTCTGTGACGGAGTAATTTGACTCCGCCTGTGTGAGGGTACGACTGGCACATGTAACAACGTACTCGCCAAAGTGTGCTTTTCGCTGAGCGAGTACCGCGCCAAGGCCGACACCGCTAGCGTACGTGTGTATTTCTGTAGGCGCGTTGGAATCATAGTGGCGCAGAATTGGAGAAGACGTGAGTAGTAGGCGAAGCGTCGTAAATGACTCATCGCAATCGGCATTCCAAGCTGAGAGGTCGTTGCTGCCGGCGAGAAGCTGTGTCAAGGGGGATATAATGGAGGCGAAATTGTGGACGAAGCGCCGAAAATATGAACACAGCCCAATAAAGCTTCGGAGTTCCTTTAGAGTGCTGGGCTTGGGATATTCGGCAACCGCTCGAAGTTTGGCAGCATCTGGCGAAATTCCTTCTTTAGAGACGACGCGACCTGGGATGGTAACCTGACGGGTGCCAAAATGACATTTCTTGAGGTTTAACTGCAAGCCGGTGTTAGTGAGGCACTCGAGAACTTGTTCAAGGCGAGCGATATGAGAAGGGAAATCTGCTGAAGAAACCACTATATCATCTAAGTAGCATAAACAGGTCTGCCATTTGAGGCCTCTGAGAATGGTGCCCATCCTTTCGAAGGTAGCAGGCGCGTTACAAAGGCCGAAAGGCATTATATTAAATTTGTATAAACCGTCAGGGGTGACGAACGCTGTTTTCGGACGGTCGGCTTCAGCCATGGGCACTTGCCAGTAGTCTGAGCGCAGATCCAGTGATGAGAGATATTCGGCTCCTTGAAGGCAGTCCAGGGCGTTGTCGATGCGTGGTAGGGGATAAACATCCTTCCGCGTAATCGTGTTTAGGCGGTGATAGTCAACGCAAAATCCTATCGAGCCGTCTTTTTTCGCACCAGCACGACAGGAGAGGCCGGAATCACGCCACGTTTAAGCGTGCCATCGACGTTATCGCTAATAACGCGGCGTTCGGCCTGCGATACTCGGAAGGGACGCTGTCGCAGGGGAGCGTGATGACAGGTGTCGATACGATGAACACCTGCAGACGTGCGCCCCAGTAATGGCTGGCCAACGTCGAAAGAGGCACAAAAGCGTTCAAGCAGTTGAACAACCTTTGTGTGCTGGACTGGCGTAAGCGCGTTATCGATGCTACGCAGGAGGATGTCTTGGATAGGGGAGGTGGTAGCCGCGGCGGATGTGATGACATTCATTGTCAATGGTGTCTTATCGCACGTTGCAACCAAAGGGAAAATGGCGTCAAAACTGTCTAAATGCCCAACACATTCGCCGCGTAACAGAGTGGCGGAGCAAGGAAAGGGATTGCAGGCGTAGACCACACCGGCACCATTCACAAGGGTAACCAACGGCGAATGGGAGTATGAGGTTCCGCTGGCGTGCGCAGTCTTCAGACGGTGTAAACAAGGCGGTCAAATAACGAACAGAGTCAGAGGAAACGGACACCAGGGTGGCAAAGAACGGAGAAATGATAGCGTCAGTAGCAACAACCAATTTAGGCACCGGGCTCGGGACGTCGACGACTGTGGTACTGAAAGGGGACAAACCGTGTCGAGCGCCAGCGCAGTCAACGACCGCATCATGTGTGGAGAGGAAGTCCCAACCGAAGATCACGTCATGGGACGCATGTGGTAGGACAACAAATTCCTCAATGTAGAATGCGTCATTGATAAAAAGACGTGCCATGCACGCCGCCACAGGCTTAACGTGCTGCGAGCTCGCCGTCCGTAATAAAAGATCAGAAACGGGTATCGTCACTTTCTGCAGTTTGCGGCACAAAAGTTCACTTAAAACAGAAACGGCAGCTCCTGTGTCAACAAGAGCATAGGGCAGCCCAAACTTCCGCCTCTGCAATTGGTGCATCCAAGTCTGCATTGGGAGCTCCATTGTAGGAAGGTAACGATTCTCGCCTTGGGCCAGGGAATACGTAGTTTTAAGAACAGTTTCAACGTCTTGCCCTTGTTTTTCTACTTCGAACAAGAGTTTCGTGATTCGCTTATTACTTTCACATCGCGAGGAGCATGGGTCTAACATATGGCGAAGCAGGGACCAAGAGTTCTTCATATGTAGAGTACCGTCGAGTCGGTTACATATCTGGTTCCATTGCTGCGATGAAAGTCCGGCCGCGTGTTCAGTTACAAGCTGGAGTGTTTGTGACATTTTGCGTTTTAGTTTGCGATTATATTTTTGCTTGAGCCATCGTTTCTCCAAGCTCTGATAAGCCTCCCATAGGTGGAGTAGCCTGCTGTCTACTGGATCGTGGATATGTGCTGCTGGGGCTAATTTTTCGCTAAGAGCTACATCCTGTTTAAGCTGAGACGCCCAGTCTTTGTAGTCTTGAATTTTTTTTCGGGTTTCGGTCTCGGATTTCTCGAAATTTGTCCCAGTCAACAATAGGTTTTAAATGAAACTGTGGACGAAAATCGGCATGGGACAGTGTAATTGTTAGGATGTAATGATCACTGCCGAGGTTGACCCCACTGTGTGTCCAGTTAGCTTGTCGCACATTTTTAGTGAAACTAAGGTCAGGGGTGGTATCTCTGCTCACACTGTTGCCAATTCGTGTTGGTAGCATGCAGTCAGTGACTAGAGTGCACCTGTTTCGCAGAATGTATTGAAGAAGGCTGGTGCCCTTCCGAGTGTTTCTCCTGTAACCCCAATCTACGTGCGGGGCCTTAAAGTTACCTGTTACAACTATGGGAGCAGAGTTTGCTATTTGGATGGCCCTATCGACTGCTTCAAGAACAGCAGTGAGGCCATCTCTAGGATGAGAATAAATATTCAAAATAAAATATGTGCCTTGTCCTGTATGACGTGGGAGAAGTTCAAGAAGAAGGCAGTCACTGTAAAGATAGGAAAGATCATGCGCTATAAAGATATTCCTCTGTACATATGTTGTAGCCCATGGGGAGCTAGGATGCGAATGTGCAGCCTGATAGCCGAGGAGTTTGCAAGCTTTTAAAGGCTCCTGTACAAAGATTACATCAGGGGCCCATGTAGACCGCTTTATATAGTGAGAGGTTGTCTCTCTTGTTTCTTAATCCACGGCAATTCCATTGCCATATGCAGAGTGAAGAAGGTGAAGATGAGGCAAAGGTGCCGGAGGGGGTTATGGCTGCGAAGGCACTGGAGAGGGTTGAGATTGTGGGAGACATTCGAGCCGAGCAACTAACACGTCTAGAATACTCTATCTTATTGAAGCGTTCAGCAATTGCGTAAAGCCTAAATCAACCTTTTGTTTGAGTTACCGGTGTTCTTTCCGAATTTTTTTACTCGTGCTTTTCAAATCATCCTCCGATGACTCGGGCTGCTCTGTCCTTTTCTTTTTTGCTGGCTGTGGAGAGGAATCTATAATATCGGTCCCTGACTCGGCTGCCACATCAGGCGCTATGATAGAGGGGGAGGTGGATAGGGGTGGAGAAGACGCGGGTGGGGCAGCTGTAAGTGCACTTAAACGTTCCAGCACCAGAGCCAACTGTTGCTTTAACTCTTGATTCTCTCGCATTAGAAGTTCGTTAGTCTCCTGAGTTTTAGAATTTTCTTTAGCGTCAGAGAGCATACAACAGGAGCAGGAGGCTTGCTTTGCCCAGCTCACCTTTTCGGGTTTGGTGCTGAAGTCGCGGCTTTGTGATGCACTTCGTTCAGGGCTTTTGCTTTTGCTGCCACGGTTTCGTCCAGGACCCCTGCTTCTGCTGCTATGGTTTTGTCCAGGACTCTTGCTTCTGCTGCTACAATTTCTACCGTCGATGCTTGAAAAAACTCCTCGAGCTGGAACTCGAGCTGCTTCTGCTGGTGCTCTTGTTGCGGCCTTTGTCGTGGCCGAGAGAGACGGCTGAAGCCACGCTGAAAGCGTTGCTTGCATGCCCTGTCACCCGTCTTGTGAGCGTCCCCACAGATGACGCACTGCGGAGTGCAGGGATAGTCCTCCGGGTTTTTCTGTCCGCAGCTTGAGCAAGTGAGGCGATTCGGCAAAGGACATACATCTCGTCGGTGGCCGACTTGTCTGCAGTTTAGGCATGCTTCCACCTTCGGTCGAAAGTTGAAAACGGCGTAGAAGATGCCAAACATTTTGACTGACGGAGGAAGCCCCTCAGCTATGAAGTGAATGGGCACTGAGTGTGAGGTACGCCCCATGTCCCTTGCATGGACTATTGGTAGAAGGGGATTCGCCCGACGTAATTCTTGAAGCAAGTCCTGAGGTGATTCACCATTCCAAGCGCGATAGATGATCCCTGCCCGTGCCCCGTCCGGGGGAGCTATGTACGCACGAAATCCCAGTTTTTTACCACGTAATGTGAGTTCTCGTATTTTTGCATAGTTGGCAACTCGGTCGGCGCAAGATGTGGACACGGTGAAAATATTCTTGGCCAGATTGATGCACACAAGGTCTTCGTCGGCAACCACAGAGTACAGTCCGCTGTCGGCGACTACAGCCGCTCGTAACTCTCCATCGTTGTATTGGGCCAGATCTACGCCCGCACTCGGACAAAAGATAATCTTGAAGTCGTCGACTGGCAACCGTGGCAGTCGTTTTAAGCAAGGACGCGCCACAGCTGTGTGGTCGAGCTTTGAGGAAACGCTGGGCGGTGATTCCGTTTTGCGCGCTGGCGTTTCGGCAGCTGACGCCGCATTACTTGACTGCGTTCCTTCAGTTTCTTTTGGCTGCTGTCGAGGTGAGCGTTGTCGGGCATTCAGGACTACACTCCATTCTTCTGGGTTAAATTCTGTGGCAGGTAAATCCGTGCCACTCCCCATGTATGCCATTGCGTTGCCGAATGAACTTGTGCACGCGCGTCGAAGCGCGAGCCCGACGCCGGTGCCGGTGGCGTTAGGGCTAACGAGGCGGCGTTCCCCCGCTCAGCAAGAGTTGAAGTTTGCAAAGCTCCTCAAGAACAAAGAGGTTCGAGGCACTCACCAGCAACGTCGGCAACTTGCTGAAGTTCAAGAGAGACCACTGTTGGTACCAAAAAAGCAGTCTTGGTTCAACAAAAACTTCGTAGAATACGGAGCCCATGCAAGGCACACCAGCCTTGCCTGTCCCCCTGGCGGGCTCCCTTTCAGTGCCGTGTACTCCTTATCAGTCGAGAATCGTTGCATTTGCTAAGCCTACTCGCTTCGCCGGGGGGCAGCCATGTTGATTTTCATAAGGAGGAACGTGTTTCTCTGTGGTTGAGGGAGCAACGTTTCTCTATTTAAAGACGAACATTGGGAACATCGCCGTTCCTCCCTAAATGGAGAGAACGTCACTCCATTTTTTAAAGAGTGCATTCGTCGCGACACCATCATTATTAACCGTGATATCGTTCGGAGGCGAAAGATGGGGCGTTGAAATTTTCGACGAGGGCGCAGTTTGTGCCTCAGGAACTGCGGCTTTTAGTTTTCCTCTTGCGTGGGGTTGGTACGGCGGAGCATAGGATAAATGGAGCGGCGCTGGGTAGGAGGTGATCGACTTGACGGGAACTGGCACCGCGCGAAAAAGCGCCCGATGAGTCGGCGGAAAAAGGGTGTTCTGGCTGCTGTGGCACGTATTCGAAGTTGGGGATGGAATTATTGCCATAAAGAATGCGCTGACGACGACAGTGACGCGCAACATGGCCAGGAATGCCGCAGGCGTAGCAGATGAGTCTGTTGTCTGCAGTGCGCCAATGGTTGTGAAGTGGTCCGGGAGGCGAGAGGTTTGCGCGAAAGCAGGGTGTATTAGGTGAACAGGGCGAGGTGGCGAGTAGAAGTTGGTGACTGGGGCGGATGGTGTTGGCGTCGGTCGAGCACAGGAAGGGGTAACAACCTCAGCATAGGTGACAGGCGTTGCAGGCTGCGTTGGTGGTACAGGAGGTGGAACCGCCTCGGTAACTTGAGCCTGAATGACACGGCGGAGTGATTGATCCAGTGCCGTGGGACTCTCGGTGACGGACGTGACAATAGCGAGCTGACGAGCTACTTCCTCACGTATGTATTGCTTAATTTGTGGCAGTAAGGTGGGATACTCAGCGCCACTGCTCTTGGGTTCCAAAGATGAGAGTTACGCTGTGGGAATCCCGGCGCCACGGGTAGAAAGGAGCTCTTTGCGCAGCTAGTCAAAGCTTTGGCACAGTTCACTGACTTGTGCTATTGTCTGAGGGCACTTGGCTACCAGCATATGAAATGCATCGTCATCTATGCCTTTTAGTATGTGTCTTATTTTGTCAGATTCCGCCATAGATGCATTCACGCGCTTAAACAGGTCGTTGACGTCCTTAATATAACTCATAAACGTCTCACCACTCCTTTGAGCTCTGGCACGGAGGCGATGTTCGGCGCGAAGCTTGTGCAATACAGGCCGACCGAAGAACGAAGCGATGATTTGCTTGAATGCCGACCATGTGATGACCTCGGCTTCATGGTTGTAGTACCATAGCTTCGCCACATCGGTCAGATAAAAGCTTACGCGCGTCAACTTGGCAAAGTCATCCCATTTGTTGGGACCGCTAACACGCTCAAACTCTACCAGCCAGTCTTTCGACGTCAAGTTCATCGGTGCCGCTGAACATCAGAGGGTCATGTTGACGAAGCATCCCAGCATACATGATTGTAGGTGGTGCTTGGGAAGGAGCGGCGTCCTTGGCCATTCCGGGGAGAGATGGTAAAGTCCGGTTGCGGAGCTCCAGGACGAAAAGGGAAATGATCCAGCAGTGCTCCACCACATGTAACAAGCGTGTTCTTCGGAGGAGTTACAACAAGATCCTCGCCAAGGCAAGCAAGACAGCTGCAGCACAGAAAACAGGAGGCAGAGAGCGCGACACACGAACAACGTCGTCTTTTTTCTCACTGGCACAGAGCTATAGCGCCGATGCGCACCGATACAATACATATATTTGCATATACGTGAATGACGGCGGCGGAAAAAACCTGCCCAGACTATACATATAATTTCTGTCGCAATAAAAAAAACAGGTAAGGTGCATCAGTCGTCGTTGATCTAAACCGTCAACGACGACAACGACTGATTCAAGAGCCGTTCACCCGAACCATGCTTATCCGTGAACTAAAGAAGAGATGACCGGATTGACGCATCAGTTGCGCAAATCAAAACGAATTTGGGAGGCAAAACTGGTAATGCGCCAGGAAAAAGATACCATGAACGAGTACATATGAAATCTTCAGCGACGGGACGCGACTGCTTCTGGGAACATGGAAAAGGAAATGCTGCTGAACCTCAATGTGTGCATGCGCGTTTTACGACACTTTGCATCGTAGTGCTTCGACTAGTCCTCAAGACGAAAAAATTGGCAGATCCCACGTACCGTGGGAATTGATGATATGCGAAGCACAAATGAGAATTTTGATATGTCGCTTTAAAATCAGCACGACGTTACGAGGGGGAGGTAAATGCATGAGGTACATGACTTCCGTGTCATGATTATCATGTTTGGAGGTGTCGTTTACCTTCGTCACCTGTTGACGTCACGTGATACCAAATTTAGTATATGTAGAGCTAGCGAAGCGGCCGCGATCACGCTATGAGCGTAGTGTGTTGTCATGTTCTTACATGACACGCGTGTCAGGACTATCATGTTTGCACCAGTCGTATATTTCAGCATCCATTGACGTAACGTAACACCAAATTCGGTGTATGTGGAGCTAGCAAAACGACCGCGAGCGCTTCATGAAGGGCCCTATATACTCCAATGTAGCGTAAACGCGCGCGCACGCTAGGCACAGCGAGGCTACGTTAGCAAAACGCGAGCACCCTGACGCCAGGCACGACCAGTGTCCATCGGCGCGGCCTGACGGCAACTGGCGCGAAATGCGACATGCTGCATTTCGCGCCGATGTGTTACCCAGACGACACTGCGTCTTGATTTCTTCATGACGAACTGAGGACGCCGGACGCGCTAAAATGCGCATGCGTCGAAGCAACGCTACGTGGCGCGCTTCTGCGAGTATATGGCAGGACCGGTGCATGGCGAGGCAACGCCGGCGAGCACGCGCACCGCGTCACGTCTGAATGTATTGGCGCCTTGACTGTGGCATGTAGTCATGTTCTCACATGACACGCATCTCATTATCATGTTTGCACCGGTCACATACCTTCGTCATTCATTGGTGTCACGTAATACCAAATTTGGCATATGTGAAGCTAGCGAAACCGCCGCGAGCGCTTCATGAGTGTGGCATGTAGACATATTGTTACGTGCTACGCATGCCGCAATTATCATGTTTGGATGTGTCATTTACCTATCTCGTCCGTTCGCGTCACATAGTACCGAGTTTGGTGTATGTGAAGATAGCGAAACGGCCGTGGGCGCATCATGAGTGTAGCATGTAGTTATGTTGTTACATGACACGCATCGAATGTTTATCGTGTTTGCACGAGTATCATAATCATAGCTTCGTCATCCATTCACGTCCCGTAATACCAAATTTGGTATACGTGCAACTAGCGAAACGGCCGCCAGCGCATCATGAGCGTGGCATGTAGTCATGTTGTTACATGACACGCATCTCATGATTGCCATGTTCGCAACAGTTACTACATACCTTCGTCATGAGCTGTTCACGTACTGTAATACCAAGTTTGGTGAATGGGACGCTAGCGAAACGGCCGCGAGCGCAAAATGACTGTGGCATGTAGTCATGTTGTTACTTGAAACGCATGTCATGCTTTTCATGTTAGGGTCTGTCGCTTGCGTTCGCCATGCAATCATGCCATACCATACAAGTTTTGCAACATGCCATGTGAACGAAACCACCGCAAGAGCTGCAAGACCATGAAATGCAAATCATGTCATGACTTTTATGTTATGACTAGTGAAACATGTTCTCCATACAGTGATGTTATGTCATACCGAGTTGGGTATCGACACCATTATTGAAATGGCCAGGAGAAATAAAACTCGTAGGCGGCTAGATAGATAGATAGATTGATAGATAGATACGCTCAAAGTCGCCGAAGTTCGCTAAGAAATGCTTCGCATTTAATAGCTACAATTTGGCGGGAACTCGCGCTCCGAGCATTATCTCCCTTTAAAGAGCCTAATATTTTCTGACGTGGCGTTTTGCTAGCGTAGCGCACGCTGGGCGCTACGATGCTACGCTAGCAAAACGCGAGCACTCTATTATCTGACGCAAGACGCGACCGGCGCGACTAGCATCCATCGGTGCGGCTCGACGGCAACCGGCGCGAAATGCGACATGCTGCATTTCGCTTCGACGACGTTAACCAGACAGCACAGCGTCCGCCTCTCTTCGTGACGGATGGACGACGGGCGCGCTCAAACGCGCATGCTTCAAAGAAACGCAGGTAGATTGGCGACTGGCGTGGCATCGCCGGCGTGACGCGACGAAACGAACGCCGGCGCGCACGCACGCGCACCGGGTCACGTCGAAGTGTATTGCCGCCTTGACGCTGCGACATAAAAATGTGAGAAAAAAAACAAAAGCCCCGAAGTACGCCCCGCCTCGATCGACGCACAACGGAGGCCAGTGCATTCGTTTCGTCCTAAGTCTTGCATTATTTCTAGGAGAGAGACGTGACGCGTGGTGTATGCGTTCTCTCCGCAAAGCCGAAACCACAGAAACCCAAATTTTCACTTTTTCTAAGATGCGAAGCAGCTCTGACTAGCCTGTGTTACGCTGTCCCCCATCCGCGCTGCTCCCCTTGCCGCAGGTGTTGGAGCGGTGCCAAGTACTCGCGCCCTCCTGGCAGTGCGCGGTCACGTCTTCCTCCTCGCCTGCTGCGCGCACGCCGCGTGTCAGCTCTCTTTCGCTTTAACCTCTCCACCGCTCGCAACGTTCGGGGCATAATCTCACCCGCGCCACCTCTCTCCATCTGTCGGCGAGTAGAAGCGTCACCCCCGGAAAATCTTGAAGAGGCGCGAGCCAAGGAAGCCGAGTACAAGCGTCTTCAACGCGTCCCGCTTCCCGTGTCTTTGCGTAACAAAGAAACGTTTACTCGAGTAAACGCTACACCGAGTTTCGCTTCAAACCGTTCTACCAACACACGCGACGACGCCTGTTTCAACCGGGTCAACGCCATGCGCACTGCTGCTGCTTTGCATCCCATCAGGAATATGGTGCTGGCGTTTTTGCTAACGTAGCGTCGCTGTGCCCAGCGTGTGCGTGCGTCAACGCTACATTGGAGTATACATTAGGCCCTTCACGATGCGCTCGCGGCCGTTTTGCTAGCTCCACGTATACCAAATTTGGGGTTACGTGACGTCAATGGATGACGAAATATATGACTGGTGGAAACATGATAATCCTGACACGCGTGTCACGTAAGAACATGACAACATGCCACGCTCATAGTGTGCTCGCGGCCGTTTCGCTAGCTCCACATAAAATTTGGTATCACGTGACGTGAACAGATGACGAAGGAAATGGCACATCTAAGCATGATATCATGACACGGAAGTCATGTACGACATCATTTACCTCCACCTCGTAACTTTGTGCTTATTTTAAAGTGACATATACATTTTTCATTCGTGCTTCACATATCATCGATTTCCACTGTACGTGGTATCTGCCAATTTTCTTAGAGAAATTCGTACAGTGTTGGTACCGCCTTAAAAACCCATTGCTTCTTTTTTTTAGGTGAGATATAGATATATACAATGAGGGTTCTGGCACGTCCACGCTTTGCTGGAAAGAGTTCCACTATATGGTGTTGTTTTGGACTGCTGAGGGCGTGCCTATCATCCGACGCTATGCCTTTGCTCACCAGCGTCGTGATCTTGGAATAATCAGAATTATAATGTGTATGATAGTTGGGCAATTTAACAGTTCACTTGCCAATTTTTGTAGGCATATAATGCATGGCAGTGTCGATGTAGCCCTGTAGGACCGCCGATTTGTTTTGGAAAGTGCGACTATTCCACTGCCAAATTTCAGCCGTGTCATTTCTTTTTGGCTGATTAGTGGCCTTGGCTTGTATCACTCTCTACACCGTGGAGTCGGAGACTACACCGTGTTTGGCTTTTCGAAGAGTGGGTGCACTTGGACTACCTGTGGCATCCTTACGATTTAGTTGTTTTTACTTTGTGGCTAGCTCATTGACTTGCTCATTTAATTTTCGAAATTGTTAGGTATCTGTTTATGAAAAATTTGCTGGACCATTTCCTGTAGCATCGCTTCTATCGGATTTTGAGAATTGAAGATTTTCTTCCGCGTCTTTGGCTGTCGGTTGCTCTGCTTAAGCTGTTTATATAATCTGTCTTCTTAAGGCAGCTGTTTACTAATTGATTTCGTCTAGCGTTTGTTTGAGCATGCGAGTCCCCATAGAAGCCGTACACACCCAGCCCACCTTTGTGCGGGTGATGCTTCTCCGCAGTATTTCCTGCAGTCCTTGAGCCGCAAGGAAGGGAGGTTGAGGTCTCTCTTCTCAGCCTCTCTTCTCATCGATCTGGATCGGCATTAGGAGCGTGATGTCGCCTTGGACGTCTTTGTCCTCGTGGCTGGTCGCAATCGGGACCGTCTCCTGGGTTTTTCCTTGACTTCTGGGTGCAGCGAGGGCCATTCCTCGTCATCTTTCTCCGTGTCGTCCGAGCTGAGCCATTTTGCTTGTGGCTGTGATTGCTTGACTGTGTTTTTTCAGCGTTCTTGCTGGATGTCTTTGTGGACAAGCCGGAACGTGTTTGGTGTTTTAGTCATTTCTTGAACTCTCTTTTTCCTGATAAATGTGCTCCTCCAAGAGCTGCAGGTTAGGGGGCAGTCGTGGCCGGCCTGGGTTTCTTGCAAGCCACATTTGCGAGACAATGGCAGATCAGGCTGTGGGTAAACGTCTTTGGTGTTCGGTTTGCCAAAAGGCGTAACAGAATTGAATAGTGCTCTTATACGGGTAGCACGGTAACTTACCACCCATGAAATATACATATGATTGGTTCGTAGAAGATAATGACAGCGGTTTTGGTATCGCCGAGCATTCGTGCCCTCAGAATCTACACTCCTTGCGTGCGGATCAGTAGGTTCACCCGCAGCGTTTCGGTCGGGGTGAACCAGTAGGCCGTGTATAACACCTTTGCCAGTGTCCTCTCCAGGGGCCACGTATGCATTAACGGCATGCCTCCATAAACGCCGAGCTCCGTTATGTGAAAGATGTGGTCCGCCGTGGCTTGGTCTGGGGTCGACGCAGTCAGAATGTTGGACCCAACTTTAGGCGTAGAAGGAACTTTTCCCCACTAACTTGGCATCGGTAGGCTCAGTTATCACGGCTTCAGCGAGTTGCGGGCCTGTAAAATTTTAAAGACGATTTTTTGGGGACATTCGACGAAAAAATATTAGTCTGTCTGTCTGTCTGTCTGTCTGTCTGTCTGTCTGTCTGTCTGTCTGTCTGTCTGTCTGTACATTTGTCTGTTTGTCCGCCCTAACGACACCTCAAACGGCACCAAACAGCCAACCCCATCCGCAGCGCCCACCAATATTGCCCAAGGTTTAGCGTTCATATATTTGTGCGATTGTCAATTAAAGACGCAAATATTGCGCAAATCTGAGGCGCCATAACAACATGTCTATGTTTTGTATGTCTGCCTTTATACTAGAAGAGGCACACATAAGTAACTCTAAGGACTGTAGCGTTTAACACGCTGCGCTGACAGTGCAACACGATCCTCAAGAAGGTATCTCCAACGCTTTGCTACGACGGCACGGTGGTGGCACCTGCCCGTCGCTTTACATTCTACACCTTATCACCTCCGAGACTGGCGCGTTATCTTTCACCGCGGTCGCGCATGCCTTCGTTTCCAAAGATAACTGCCAGATGGCGCTCGTGTCTAACGTGCCTAGATGCGCTTGTTCGCCTCCGTTACACACTCGAGGCACTCCAACGCAGCGTCTACCGAATACCATTCACCGATTTTCTTGCACAGAAAATCAAATAAACGTTTTGTTCACTCTCTCCAAACGCAAGACTATCGTCTTTCGACGACATTTACAGTGTAACATGTAGATTCGAGCCAATTTTTTCAGTGGTTGTAGCTGATACGGGCGAATCACCACTTTAAACTCCTCTTCACAGCAGTTGGAATTTTTGAGTAGTACGTATTCAGACGTGAGTAGCGCAACTTTCCACACATTTTTTTTTCCTTTACGTTTTGTAGGGCAGCACAAAGGACACGAAGGAAGAGTAAATGCTACGTGAAGAGTGACTTAAGATAAGGTTGCTCGAAGTATTAGAGAATGTGTGAAGCCATATATAACGGGTTGCCGGCGTAGTGATGTAAAGCTTTCGATATATAATATTAATGTTATAATACAGTTGTCGTCAATGATAATGTACGCGTGGTTTTGGCTTAATATTGTCATGGGGGTGAGAAAATGAATGAAATAAATATGTTTACAAAATATACAGGGAGAGTCAGAGGCAGCTGCGACCAAGATGGAGGTACAACAGCAACAACAACACGAGTGCGATCGCATTAATCTTTTTTGTCGTCTACCTGATGCTCTCTCGTTGCTAATGTCGTGTAACATATAACCCCCAGTCACTGGCAGCACCGTCTTGGCGCCTAAAGGAGAGTAGGATCATATGCGGATATGTATGATTTCAGGTGGGTCACGGGGACAATGTCAGTGGCGGGTGCGGACGACGACGACTGACTGTCCAACAGAGCGATCTCGTATGTGACCTCGGTAAGCCGGCGTAAAACCTTGTAAGGCCCCGAGTAGTGAAACAGGAGTTTTGAAGAGAGGCCAACGTGGCGGCACGGTGTCCAGAGGAGGACCAATGATCCTGGAGAGTAGACAACTACTCTGTGATCGCTATCGTAGCGGGCCTTCTGAGAGAGCTGCGAGCCAAGAAGACGTTCCCGTCTGATTTATCGGGCCACTTGAGCCCGAGCAGTGGCATCCTGGGCTTACTCTGTAACTGCTTGCGTAGTTGATGGGAGAAGAGTCTTGAAGGGGAACGCTGGATGACGACTGAGCAATAATTAGCAGCGGTGTCGTGGCGTGACGAATTGTATGCGAATGTCACATAAGCCAAAGTACTAGCCCAATCAAGGTGGTATTTGGAAACGTACATGGAGAGCATTGTTGTCAAGGTTCGATTTAGGCGCTCGGTAAGACAATTTGTTTGCGGGTGGTAGGCCGTATTGAGCTTATGACGCGTCGAACACGGGCGAAGGATGTCACTCATTACTTTTGAAAGAAATGAGCGACCACGATCGGTCAGTAGCTGTCGAGGAGCGCCATGGTAAAGAATTACGTCATGAAGTCCGCTACATCAGTAGCATGGCTTGTCGGTAGCACTCGTGTGATAGCGTATCTTGTGGCGTAGTCAGTGGCCACGGCTATCCACTTGTTTCCATTGAGAGAAGTAGGAAATGGTCCAACGAGATCAATACCGACGCGGTAGAAGGGGACGGTGGGTATGTCTATTTGTTTGAGCGGACCAGCTGGTGGAAAGGTGGAATGTTTGGAGCGCTGGCAGGACTCACAAGCAGCAACGTATCGGCGCACAGAACGGTAAAGGCCTGGCCAGAAGAATTTATGCCGCACGCGATTGTACGTGCGCGTGACCCCGAGATGTCCAGTGGTGGGGGCGTCGTGAATCTGTTCAAGAACAACGAAACGGAGTGTCGCAGGAACTACCAGTAGTAGCTCTGGTTTCTCGGCGCTGATGTTGCGTCAGTAAAGAATGCCACCGCGTAGAACGAACAAGTGTAGCGACGGGTCTACGTGGGGCAAACGTAGACTCTGCATGATAGACCGCAAGTGGACATCGCTGAGCTGTTGCTTGCGTATGTCGGTGAAAGCAGACATGGCAAAGACACAAGGGTCAGAAGCATGTGCCGAAAGGTCGGGTGGGTCTACGGGGTGACGAGATAGACAGTAGGCATCCTGGTGCATCAGGCCAGATTTGTATGCCACGTCAAAGCTGTATTCTTGTAGTTCCAAGGCCCAACGGCCAAGTCGTCCAGTTGGATCTTTAAGGGACGACAGCCAGCACAAGGCATGGTGATCTGTAATTACCTAAAAGTTTCGGCCAAACAAGTATGGTCGAAATTTTCCGACTGCCCAGACTAGTGCGAGGCACTCACGCTCTGTGATGGAAAACTTGCTCTCCGAAGGAGAAAGGAGGCGACTGGCTTAAGCGATGACGCGATCCTGTCCTCGTTGCCGCTGGGCGAGAACAGCACCATTTCCATGTCCGCTGGCATCAGTACAAACTTCAGTATGGGCTGATGGGTCGAAACGGGCCAAGATGGGGGAGGGGTAAGTAATGTTGTAAGGGTGCTGAAGGCAGTCGCTTGGTCAGTACCCCAATAAAAAGGCCTGTCCTTCTTTAGAAGTTCCGTAAGTGGTCGTGCAATGTCAGCGAAATTATTCACAAAACGTCGAAAGTAAGAACAGAGGCCGATAAAACTGGCTACATCTTTTGCAGAACGTGGTATGGGTAAATCTTTGACAATTCTAATTTTGTCAGGATCAGGTTGCACGCCTCGAGCACTGACAAGGTGGCCCAGCACAGTGGCTTCCCGACGGCCAAAGCGACATTTGGAATAGTTAAGCTGAAGTATTGCTGTCTGGAAAACCTCAAGAACAGCCGATAGGCGGCTAAGGTGGCTTTCAAATGTAGGTGAAAATAAGGGGACGTCATCGAGATAGCACAGGCATGTGGACCATTTGTAGCCACGCAGGAGAGAGTCCATCATCCTTTCAAGTGTAGCTGGGGCATTAACAATCCGAATGGCATAACCTTGATCTGGAAAAGTCCATCCGATTAATGAATGCGGTTTTGTCACGGTCTCGATGATCGACAGAAATTTGCCAGTATCTTGATCGTAAGTTGATAGATGAAAAGGAGGCAGACCCATGTAGGCAGTCGAGAGCATCGTCAATCCGAGGCAGTGGATACACGACCTTACGTGTTACTTTGTTTAATGGACGGTAGTCTACGCAGAAGCGCCAGCTGCCATCCTTCTTCTTGACTAGCACGATTGGCGATGCCCATGGACTGCAGGAAGGTTCCATGACGTCTTTTGTGAGCATTTCTTCAACTTCGTGCTGCATAATGTGTCGCTCAGCATTAGACACGCAATAAGATTGTCGTTGGATCGGGCTGGCGTCTTCAGTGTTAATCCTATGAGTTACGAAGGATGTCTGACCCAAAGGGTGGCCATCAAACTCAAAGATGTCCCGGTAGGATTTCAGCAGGTGTCAGATATGAGCTGTCTGTGCTGGAAGAAGGTCAGGGGCGATCATCTTGTCGCTGGTGGCATCCACTGCACTCTTCGAGGAGGAGAATGAGCAGAAGACGAAGAAGATTCGGCAGCGAACGCCGAAATGGCAGCATCGATAGAAGAATCTTTTGCCAAAGCCATACCATCTGGGATAACTTGAGTGCACCCGCTAAAGTTTAGGATCGAAAGAGATGCTGTATTTCCCGTGACTGTCAAAAGTGTGTGAGGTATGGCAACATTTTTGACCAGCAGAACGTCAGAAGTGGGTGTCAACATGTAGGCACCGTCGGGGACAGGAGGGACAGATCTCCGGTTCACGTAGGTAACGGCTTGAGGTGCTAGGAAAATTTTTGTTTACAGATCACAGACGTGGTTGAGCTGGTGTTGGGTCGTCATGGTAACACGGTAAATCAAGTTGAAGCATGCCGGTTCTACAATCAATAAGGGCAGAGTGGGCGGATAAAATGTCCTTGCCGAGTTTAAGTTCATAAGGACATTTCTCGAGCACAGCAAATGGCACTGTCGTGGAGTGATCGGCAACACTTACACGCGCGGAGCACATTTCCAGCACGGGAAATGTGCCACCGTCGGCGACCTGGATGAGTGGTACTGTGGGTGGCGTTAAAACTTTCCTAAGGCGGCAACGAAGTTCTGAATTCATCACTGATACGTGAGCCCCTGTGTCCACAAGTGCAACAACGGGTGTGTCGTCTACTTCAACGTGAATAAGGTTGCGTCGAGTCGGCAGCGTGGTCAGAGGATTTTGCGGGCAAGTGGTCGATGCAGCATCACCTCCGGGAGCTGCATCATGTAGTTTTCCCGCGGCAGGTGGTCAGTCGGCGACGTTTGTCGGCGAAATTTGGGCGAGCGCAACGACGGGCGATGGGAGAACGGTGAACGGGACAGGTGAGCATGCGGAGAAGGAAAACGACGACGATATGGTGGCATAGGAGAAACGTCTTCACTGGAGGCCTGAGGTGATTCCCGGTAAGGTTGAAATCGTTCATGATCCCTCTCTGGGCGATGGGTGCATAGGATGCCTGATGCCAATACCACCGAGTGTTAAAATGGCGAGCCACGTGTCCGTTACGAACGCAGTTGAAACAAATCAGACAATCGGCAGCAGTCCTCCACTCGGCTGGATTGCGAGGGCGCACCGGAAGGTTTTGGCTTTGGGCATACGAAACAGGGGGTCGACGGCGGTCGATCGGCTGAGAGGGAGCTGTAGTGCACTCGGAGGCAAGTCCAGCATGGGAAAGCTCTTGTCGCACAATGGCATGTAACAGTGGCACCATCTGAGGGCTAGAGCACAGGCATGGGAGCACGTGGACGCAGGAGCCAGAGCTTCACGTTCACGTCTGATGATCTTGGTCACACGCTCTGCAGTTAATGGTGTCTGTAGTGCAGGCCCGACTTCGCACGACCAGGTTAATTGCTGCTGTGTTTGGTAGTCGAGTGAAATGGTGGGCGATACGTCGACTTTTTGCGGCCTCAAAACGCTGGCACGCCTTGATGATTGCATCGACCGTGTTGCAGTCCTTGTATATGAGAATGTTGAACGCATCATCCGCAATGCCTTTCAATATGTGTTCTACTTTCTCGGTTTCTTTCATGCCTTGTCTGCTTGTCGGCAAAGGGTGAGCACGTCCTGTATGTAAGTCACGTAGGACTTTGCTGACGCTTTGCGCACGAGATGCCAACTCCTTCTTGGCCGCTGCCTTTCTGTCCACAGACTTGCCGAAAAGGGTGCGCATCTTTTCCTTGCACGCATCCCAGCTTCCAATTTCATCTTCGTGGTTCTCGAACTACACTTTTGCTGTTCCCCTCAAGTAGAACAGGATGTTGGCCAACATAAGAGTTATATGCCAGCGGTAATTCTTACTTGTACGTTCGTACTACGGCAACCATTCTTCAATGTCAACATCAACAGTGCCGCAGAACGTGCCAGGATCTTTTAGCTGTGGAAGGACAACAGTTGTAGTCGCCTCGGCAGGAGCGGGTCCCTGGTTTGCCATGGTGGAAAAATCCAAACGTCGGCCACTGCGGAACTCCACTATACCGTGTTGTACCCAGCACTTCAACCAAATGTCACGGGGGTGAGAGAATGAATGAAATAAATATATTTACAAAATTTACAGGGAGAGTCGGAGGCGGCTGCGGCCAAGATGGAGGTACAACAGGAACAACACGAGCGCAATCACATTCATCGTATTCGTCGTCTACCTCATGCTCTCTCGCTGCCGATGTCGTGTAACAATATGCTTTCTCACAGTAGAGAACCTATTACTCTAAACTGTTACCCACTTTTTATAAACACTCATAATATTCGTGCCACGCAAGAGCTTTAAGCCCTCTCGTAGAGTGCTTTGTAGTCAAATCGTTAACCACATTTAGGGGCGAAGCTCGTGGGTCGTGCGCCTCCTGTATGCAGTAGTCAAATTTCGTTTTAGTCCTTTCATTGTCCGCTGGGTGGCGGTACTTGTATATAATAAATATATGATATGAAAAGATGCGATATGGTGGTACTTGGATTGTTCACTACAGGGGTGGACGGACAGACAGACGGACAGCCGGATGGACAGACAAACGGACAGACAGATAGATAGACCATGACCTCCGAGATGGCAGGCGCGCGGTGGTTTTTTCTCCGGTCGATCCATTCGCACCGACAGAGCGCGTTTCCAGAGGTGGGCGGGGCCAGCTCTGTTCTCCGCACCGCGCGCTACTTCGTATGGTCGAAAAGGCTGCCGCGCTGTTGGCGAAGCTTGCATATGGCGAGAAAAAAAACTGGTTTGGCGCTTTTATACAACTTCGCACTTATTTGGGAATGTCGGGCCAAGGTGTACGAAAGGCAAATTGGATGCTCGGGTGTATATATTATCAAATGAACTTTTTTGCTGTAGATTGGCGCCGCCCATATTAGAGCACTTATAATTGCGATACTTGTGCAAGAGATTCGCATGTGTTGGGAAATGATTCTACTTTGAAGTTTGCGGGCTCTATAGTATGGAGGGCACTGGCGAAGAAAAATAAAATGACAGGCCGATCGATCAACTAGCGAAGGCAGAAAGTGCCGCGTACTACGTTCACGGGTTACAGTCGAATAAAAGGGTAGATTTTTCTTTCCTTTCATGTAACCAGCGCTGCTTTTCACTGTAGCGCCGTTTCAAGAATCATCCTGTCGAGCCGCTGAGGCAGCATACAGGGAGGAGGGTGCTGGTGGTCGCCATGCGTCTATAGGCAATGTCTAGACTGAACTTCGCTGGTTCTGCGATGACCACGGGCTGGTTACAGCCCAATTTGGTCACTTATAGTCACCCATGAATTCGGACTGTGAAGTTTACAATGTTCAGTGGATACGTTGGGCAATAACATCGAAATGTTTTGCTTTTTCAAGAAGTACGTAGCACGCGTTCAGAGTTTGATGTACCTGGTATGAAACACTGCGGTATTACATAGCAGTGACATTTTGCACTTTTTAAAACTGTGCTTTGGTTGACTACGTCATAAATATCCGTTCGCGATTTAATAGTAAAATTATAAATAGGAGAGCAATATGATTCAACGACGATAATTAGTCCAGTCTTCTCCCATACAAGTCTCCTCTATATGCTGTGTGCCTCTATATTTCTCAAAACGAGGTATTTAGCCCCGAGACAAAACGAGCCGCAATGAGAATAGTTGATACTGCCTCAGATGAATTCATACCTCCTTACAATTACCTATGAGGAAAATGCAGTAGCTGTCATGCTTTTTTTTTGCTGATGGACCAAAATAAATGCAGTAACATAAAAGAATACTTTCCTTGAGTTCAGCCAAAAGATTCTGGCGTTGATTCTTGCTCGTAGGCGAAAAAAAATGCCATGCTCACGCTGGAATCGCGTGCGCTCTGCTGTATGCTATGGTCTCAGCCACCGCCGCAGCCCTCACTCAGTGCGCCTTCTCGCGGTATTCGGGCACGCGAGGTGATACTCGTTGGTTTCGCTGAGGAGCGCAGCGATTGGGACGGCCGGAGAGAAACACGTCGCGCACCCGCCATCTCGGAGGCCACGGACAGCTGGACGGAGAGACAGACGGACTGACAGATGGACGAACATACACACATGCGGATAGACGGACAGACAGACAGACAGACGGAAAGGCGGATGAACTGGACCCGGTCAGCGGATGATTCATGGTTTGCCGATAAAACCATTCGAAGTTTCGCCCACATCATTCACTCCGTGAATATGCCGTGATATATTTAAAAACATGCTGTCCCGTAGTTAAATACATTGTGCTCGAATTAATCAGCCACTTCTCTGATACTCCGTTTCATACATTGAGTGCAAAACTGCGTAAGCTATGCAAGTAGTTCGGTCAGCAATATGTATAACTGATCGTGGCCCGCGCTTGGCTTTCATCGTTGCAACGCTCGTGCGAACCGCCGCAAATTGTCACCCATGGAAAATCTTTTCAGGCCTGCGCCCAGCAATCTGACGTCATTTCCGGCCGGCCGACTCTCGGGGAAGCCGCAGCGGCAGCGAGCGCAGCGCGGGCGGCGGGGGTGACGGTTCGGCGGCGTGGTGTTGACGGTGTTTCACGTTTGTTGCTTTCCGTTGTTGTTTTGCGGCAATTTCGTTTCCGTGCGTGATGCTGGAGTGATGCGAAAATGCCGAATAAGTGTTGTGTACCCGGATGCACCGGCAACTACAAAACAGGAAAGAAGATACAAGTGTTTTCCTTCCCTAAAGACGCCGACGCTCTCAAACAATGGCTACGCGCCATTCCTAGGAAGGACTTCGTGCCGACTTCGTGCACTAAGGTAAGAATTTGAGATGCTCCTGTTTTTAGCTTGTCGTTGCTTGTTCGGGTAGAAATCACCTATGATGGGAAATACTTAAGCGTGTGGCCGCAGGGCCTCGCGAAGCGCTGACGCCAGCAGTTGATGAGAATCGCCCAGAAAGGCACGTTCGCAGCAAGGATGGTCAGCTGCGCTTTGTTCACTAACAGTGCCGTGGTGTCGTCCATTCTTGCAAGCTCTCGGTGGAAGCGCTTCGTGGAGTGCGGTGACATCACGCTCCCGTGTTTCCTTTCATGTTGCTTGTACCGCTTAGCGCAGCGCTTTTATTTAGATGCTTGCGAAACGTAGGTAGACTTTGTTTTAGCTACACGGACTGTAAACACGGTCATGCAAACGGGAGCGCATTTTTTTCTTTTGAGAAGTGGCGTCTCAGACGTTCTTGAAACGTTTGTGCAGGTGTGCGCGGATTATTTCGACGCTTCATGCATCGAGAAGACGACATCGTACACGGATCCAAGGACAGGGAGAGTTATTGAAGTTGCACTCCCAGTACCACGGTTGCGTCCTGGATCTGTCCCAACGGTATTTCCCGGCTGTCCGTCCTACCTATCAGTACGAGACCAGAGCACGAGAGAAACCCCTGACGCCAAGAGGAGCCGACAAGAAGCCTCCCAACTCGCCCGTGCTGTAGAAGAGTCGCTGGCGTCATATGAAGCGGAGCAAGAACGAGACCGGTTTTCGTCCCTCGAAGAACTAAGGGCTCGCCTGCAAGGGGTGTCAGTGTCTCCGAAGTGGACTGTGATTCATAAAGAAGAGTGCTCCATGTTTTTAAACATTATCGACTATCGTGAACCTTGTTTGAATGCGTCATTGACCGTGTTTGCAAACCTTGAAGTCTTTGCCTGCTATCAAGGTTCACCAATCAAGAACCTTGGTAGCGCTGTTGTACCAGACTCAGTTCAAAAAGTAAGTTCCTTGTTGGAAATTTTGAACAACCTGTCGATGCTGTCTGAGGAGCGCTGCACTTATCGCCACCTGGCTCAAGCAATACATTCCCTTCTGGACAAATTGGAAGCCAGCATTGATGAAGGCAAGAAAGAGACGGTGAACTTTATGAAGGAGCAGCTACTACTCCTTTCTGCAAAGCGCATTCAGTATAGCGCACAGGTGATGGTCTTTGCATGCATCTTGCGTACAATATCATCCACATGCCTACAAGTTCCTGGGAAGCACAGGTGCACTAACTTTGCCCCACCCAAGCACTATTAGAAATGTGTGCTCGTCTATTCAAATGTGCCCACAAGTTGATTCTTCTGACGACACTTTCCTTCAGTATGTGTCTCAGAGATTCAAACATCTGCAGGCACATGAACACACTGTGACGCTGATGCTTGACGAGATTCATATCAAACCTTGTTTAGATTACAAAGATGGGAACATATGTGGTGCAGCAGTTAACTCCAACGAAGCGGCCACATCGGTGCACGTGTTTATGATACAAAGTTTGCTGAGCGCATTCAAGGAGGTGGCGCACATTCTTCTGGTAAAAACCTTACAGGGTGAAGATCTTCATTGCATGCTGAAGAAGGTGATCTTGGGCTTAGAAGAAATTGGATACAGGGTCATAGCCGTTGTCTGTGACAATAACTCGCTGAACAGGAAGGCAATGAAGATGTTTCTGCCAGAACCAAAGCTTAGCCCTGTTTACCCGCATCCGGCAGACCCAGATCGGCCATTATTTTACGTGGTGGATGCTGTACATCTATTTAAATGCATAAGAAATAACTGGCTCAACCAGAAAAATGCTGGAACTTGCTTTTTCTACCCACGCTTCGAGCTTTCGAACAATGAAGTTCATCCCGAATGCAAGATGACTGCTTCATTTAAGCATTTGAGAGATTTGCATAAAGAGGAGTCACCCCTGCTTCTGAAGTCTGGGTATGGCTTGACGTCAAAAGCTCTAAATCCAAGCAGCTTTGAACGACAGGACGTCAAACTCGTACTGCAGGTTTTTAATCCGCACGTAGCCGAAGCCCTGGCTGCTCGTAAGGGTCATACTGATTTTCAACATGCTACAGCAACCGCCGAGTTCATCAAAATAATTCTTCGTTGGTGGAGCATTGTCAATGTAAAGACACCTAGTAAGGGCTTCCATCACCGTAATTTTTACGAAGAGCCCATGTCAAACCACACAGATGACCCAAATGCAAGCTTTCTAAGCGCTTTTATCACATGGCTCACATGGCTCGATGTGTGGGAATTTTATAGGCACGACACCGGAGTACTTACCCAGGAGACATTGAGTGCCTTGAGGCTCTCTGCTCAATCCCTTTTGGCATTGGTGAAGTACTGCGTTAGTGAGCTTCACTTTAAGTATATTCTGCTAGGGAAAGTCCAGACGGATCCCCTCGAGAGTCGCTTTGGACAGTACAGGCAGATGGCTGGTGGGCAGTATCACATATCTGTTCGCCAGCTTTGCGAAACCGAGGGAAGGATTCGCCTTCAAAATGCCCTTCCAAGGATGAGCAACGATGATCTCAGAGGCATCGAAGAGACGGACAGTGTCAGGGATGCGGGCACTTCTTTTAGTGTTCATGTTAGCGATGCCGACCTTGATGAGCTCAGAGCACAAATGCCGGTGATTGGTTATGTTGGTGGGTATTGTGCACACGCTGCAATGAAAGTTCTCAAGTGTGAAAGCTACCAGAGGCAGTTGGTCGAAACAAGAGAGGACACCCTCTCCGAAACAGGAGAGGGCACCCATTCTTTAATCGCACAACTGGATCGGGGTGGCCTCAAATTTCCTTCTGCTCTTGTAATCACAGTAGTTATGTACACGGAGGTTGTAGTTAGAAAGCTCATGACGGAAAGTACCTCTACCCAGTTCCTCCATGGGCCGAACCAAAAGAATGTCGTTCGGCAACTTACACTGGACTCTCTGCCAAGGCTTGAGGACATAGATACGTGTGAAAACGGGCACACCTACGAGCTCCTCATCACATTGGTTGCAAACTGTGCAGCAAATATAATGCTCAACAACTTGTGCAAGCAAAGGAACGATCTTCTACGCATTGAAAAAGATCAGAAGGCGAAAAATAGAAAGGCCCGAATTTTTCTTCGAAAGTAATTTTCCAAGCGTCGCGTCTTTCTCTTCACATTTATTCTTGTGAAACTGCACAGAGTGTATTTGATTGCATGTCATGACTTGATTTCCTTGGTATACTTCTGCCTTATGTAAAATGAGCCTTGTTTCCAGTTTTGTATCTCTTTACAAGTTGTTAGCTTTTAAAAGTGCTGTACTTTTTTCTTTTTTTTTAACTCGAACTGCCTCGGTGCCTACTGTAGCAGTTGTACAGTCCGTTTTGGTACCTAAGCTGTGTACACTTTCCTTGTGCACCCTGTGTACAGACATGTTGTGCACTGTGATTTGTTTTTTCTTAGATTTTTGTTTGATTCTTTCCCTAGGACATGCACCTACCTGTGACAGTACAATTACTTTTCTTTCTGTCATTTATCATGCTGTGGACCACAATTTAGTCACCAGTGTTCTTATGTATTGTATTTTTTGGCAAGTGTTTGAACCTGATACCTTGTGTTGCTACTGCTACTATGATAAACGAATGGTATGTTTTCCTCTAACCTACAATTTAAATGAAAGTGTGCTTTTTCTGTTCCAAAGCTCGGGGATGTTTTTGCTGTTACAATCTGTTTTGTTTTCTGAGTTTTATGTGGCAAGATATTGTGTTTTGTACTTTTGGCATATTTTCAGCATTAAGCGCAACATCTTGTGTTGCCTGTCGTCTGCCTGGACCGAGAACAATGCGCACTGTGATATTTGTACAGACGGCGTCTGGCTGTGATAAATAAATATGCATTATTCCATTCACGATATTCATTATTTCTTGATACCTTGATAAGTTCCCCCGCCGCGGTGGCTCAGTGGCTAAGGCGTAGCGCTGCTGAGCACTAGGGCGCGGTTTCGATACCCGGCTGCGGCGGCCGCATTTCTGATGGAGGCGAAAAGCAAACACGCCCGTGTGTACGAGATTTCGGCACACAATAAAGATTCCCAGGTAGTCAAACTTGATCCTGAGCCCTCCCCTACGGCGCGCTTCATCGCCTGCGTTGCGTCGGCGCGTTAAACCATACAATCAATCGATACCTTGATAAATCGTGCGGACATGGTGTCAAGGAACCTCGCCCGAGTCGGTAGGCGTGAAGGGCGCTCGCGGCTGGCGCAGCCACCCAGCGAAGGGCGGCCGGCCAGCCGGCGCGATGTGACGTCGTCGACGTCACGTCACGTGACGCGCAGGCCTGAAAAGCTTCCGGGGGTGACGCCCAAATGCGCACGCACAGCGTCGCGACAGGCTGCAAATAAAACAATTTGTCAAAACAAACAGACGCCAAATGGTAGAGAACAAATTAATGAGCGCAGTATATCGGTGCGTCCTTATTTCCGACGCACAAAACATTCTCATTTATTACTAAGCCCAAAAGAAAAATGAAATAACATCTCAGGCGGAAAAACCATTGTAAAATATTTTTGTGCGAATTCACTAATTGCAAGAAGTCTCGATATCGCCTTCACAGCATATCGCCTGATGTATGGAAGGGAGCGTAAGCACGTACGGCACCGCCATCAATAACATAGCTTTGTCGGGACAGCTTCTATCTCTCGCTTATACTGGCGAACAACTTTTCTTTGTGTTTTTTCTTTTCTTTTTTTTTCTTTACTGGCTTCCGATAATAGAAGGGGATGGTACTTCATGCAACGCATTCTTCGCTATTATCAGTAATCGGACGGCATGAAGGCCACATCTAGCGTGTGCATTACGTCACTGCTGCCGTGGCAAACACTGCCCGTGATGACTACATAAGGTGTGGGCTCTCTTCAGTTTTAATTTTGCTTTTTGTTTTGTGGGGATCTGAGGCGCTTGGGCGCCAGTATGGTGACCCCGCTACTAACTGCAGCGGACGATCACCGCGGGTTCACGCTTAGCGAGCCACAGGGCCGCTACTCCGTTTACTCGCGTGTAGCGCACCGCTCCGCGCGCGCTCAACTAATAAGGCGTTTAGCGCGGCGCGGCAAATAGACAGTGTTCTAATGTAAAAGTACACAACACTTTATTGCCTCTGGCGGCACCCCGAAAAACAGTACAACGTCCGCTCCCGGGACGCGGGTAGCAAAGGCACCCGCACGCGGACGTTCACAATAAGGGGAAAACCGCGAGCACGTCGCAGCTGGCATTGGCGAGCTTTGACACGCCGGTCGGGAAAAGGTCCCTCGCGGCTATGCTGCGCACTCTCACGATGGCCAATGGGCCTGGTCGCGAGAGTTAGGGCAAACCTTGTACGCGTAGGCCTAACGCAAGTGCGGCTCGTTGTGGTACGACCACTTCAAGCACTAGGCACCGCTCTGGGCTTAGCGTAATCTCCGAAGCTAGCACTCAAGTAAACACGCCTGCCGAGGTGCCCAAGACACCCCAGGCAGGCTACCGTCCGCGATTCCCAATGGGGACGCGGACGAAGGAAATTACGTGCTTACCCGGCGCTGTCCACGGAGCAAGAGACCGCTCCATCGGCGCGCGCCGTGCCCGCACGTGGCGCCATCTATCGCCACGTGGTGTTAACAGAACAGGAAAGCGAAAGGGTGTGGTCGTGTGGCGGAATGCCCGCAAAATGGTCGCAGGCGCGCCTCAGATCCCCACATCCTCCTCTCCTTGATTCACCCTATATACCGGTCTGCAAAGGCAGCCGGTAGTCGCCCATGCATGCAAAGGCGTCATGCAATGGGCAACAGCTAGCCTCAGCCTGGCTCTGCAACTGCTGCTGAAGAAAAAAAAATAAACAACACAAGAATACATTTGACAAATACAATGGCTCCGCGGAAGAGGGGTAACGGGAGTTCATGATGCTCACGCAAGAGCGCGTCCACGGCTCGGAGGGGCAGCGTCACGTAATGTCTGACTTGGGTGATTGCCTGGATGCGAGAGTTCGAGGGGAGGGTTCTGGTTGAGGCCTTCATGCGAGGAACGGGCTCACCTTCGTCTCGTCGATGTTGACGACAGCCCTGCAAGTCCGACGAACGCCGCCTCGGTGGAGGTTCGGATGGACCTCGCTGCGACAGCCGGCCCTTCTGCTGGAATAATGGTCGCCAAATCCATTGGCTGCGAGGCGTCCTGCGGCGTCGGTCGAGTCTTGCACAGCGTCTGCGACAGCGGGCCTCGTGCAGGTCTCCGAACACCTCCAGAGTTCAAAGTGGTGTAGGGGTCGGTGACTTCCTAAGTTGCCGCCACACGCACACACACACGCACACACACCTCCGATGGTCGAGTCTCTCCAAACGCGCGCTGCAAGGGAAGCCCAGAGTGTCATTTGTCCCTCTCCCCACGCTAAAGCACCAATTCACAATCCCCTCCTCCAGGAGAAGAAAAAAAAGAAAAGACGAAAAAACATCAATAAACAACAACACTCAAAAGACAATCAGCAGCAGTAACTGGGCGGAACTGACTTCTTTGCAAGCACTGGCTGTAAAGAAGTCAGCTAACTGAGACTAGAAAGTAAAAATGAGGGCCTTCGGTTGCGGAAATAAGCCCGCCGTCCGGCGCGAAATCACTAAGGTGACCGCTTCCTCAGATTATACCGGTGCGTGGTCCGAATGCGGTCCGCCGCGCCGGGTGTGCGCCGTTGCTTGCGCGAAGAGCCACTGGGCGCTGGCGCAGGCTCGTCAGACCTCGACGCAAAGGCTTTCAGGTCTGCGATGTGGGCATAGCTGAGTTTTCCGAAAGCGGGTCTTTCAGCAAGTACGCGAGTGGAGTCCAAGCTTTTTCCACTCGGTACGGACCAATCCACTTTGGAGCGAGCGAAGTTGAGAAACCCTTGCTCGCGTCGCTAAGAGCGTGGTTGCGCTTCAGGACGAGGTCACCCACCTTAAATGAAAGGTGGCGACGTTTTCGGTCGTACTGGGCCTTTTGCTCGGCCCTGGCCGATGCCAAACTTTGCCTCGCTCTACTGAGAGCTCGACAAAGCCTGTCTCGAAGTGTGGAAGCGTAAGCAGAACAGTCTGCCGGTTCTTCCTCGTCTCCGAGCTGGCATTGCATGACGCTGGTCACCGGATTCGCCAACTCCTTTCCGAAATTAAGGAAGGCGGGAGAGAAACCCGTAGAGCGACTCTCGGAGGTTCGGATTGCAAACGCGAGTTCACTCAAATGGTCTGCCCAGTCCCTTTGACTTTCGGCAAAGGCCGCCAACATTGGTTTGAGCGTACGATTGGTTCGCTCCGTCAAAGTGGACTGGGGATGGTAGGGCAAAGTGGTGCAGTGATCTATTCCTAGGGAACGGCACGTATCACCAAACACCCGAGCGGTGAAATACGGCGCATTGTCCGTGATTAATCTTTTCGCAAAGCCGAACCGACAAAACACTTTCTGTAGCCTCTCTAGCACCGCTCGCGCTGTCACTTTCCGCAGCGGAAACAGCTCCACCCATTTGGAAAAATGATCAACAACTACCATCAGATGTATGAACCCCTGCTTACTCCTGGGGAACGGCCCCTATAGATCGCAGGTGGTTACTTGCCACGGACGCTCACTGACAATCGGTTTCATCAAGCCGGGCGGCTTTCCACCCCTTGATTTCACCGTTTGACAGACGTGGCAGGAACGGCAATAGCGGAAAATGTCACGCTTCACGCCAAACCAAGTCACAACCTTGCTCAGTTTCGCAAAAACTTTAGGGCCACTCAGGTGACCGGCAATGGGCTCGTCATGAGAGGCTCGCAATAGAGCGGCTCTCAGACTTTTGGGCATAACCACCTTAAACGGGTCTATGGACTCGTCGTCAGTGGCTATATACTTCAGCAGGAGCCCGTCATGGTCCAGCAAAATGAATCCGCCGGGGACTCAGCGACACACGCTGTTTCAGCCCCCTAATCGCGCCCGCTGCAGAACAAGCAGCGTAACGGCGCGCCTCTCATGACGGTTTAACGGCGCCCGCCGCAAAGCAAGCAGCGTATACGGCGCTCCGTCCCTCCGAGGCTCGAAACGGAATCACTCTGCTAAGCCTTCAGTAGCTCTTCGCTGCCGAAAGCAACTCCCATTCTCCCAAATGGGGGAGTCTGGTATCGCGCCCACTCAGGACCGCAGCAACCGCCACGTGCACGGCGTCACGGGTTCGCTATCGGCACGGTGGCCTTCGGAAAGTTCCCCCGCTCGGCCGCTACGCAGTGCGCCGCTTACCTGGATAGCAGCCAAGGTCGTCCTCATGGGGACTCCCCCTTTCCGCCGCTTTTTCGCCCTCGACGCTTCCATGTGCTTGCAAGGCACCGCAAGCGGCCGTCGCACCGGAAGCCAGGTTCTCGGCAGACAACAGGGGGCACGAGATAGCGCGTCAGCTACCACGTAGGAGTGTATTCACCACAAAAAGGGGCGACGACCCAGGCGAGCGCCGAAGGGCGCCCGTCCAGAACTTTTTTTTAGGTGGGATTGGCCCGTCGATAGAGGCGGTGGCCTCTTTGTGCAACGCGGCATGCCACGGAGCAAACATGTTGCGACGAGCCAGAATCACGAAGGCGAACTGGCTCGCTAAGACTAACCAAAGGCTTAATGAGCCTTTGATACCGCGTTGGGTACCAGGCTGCTAGGTTGCATAGCAGCCAGCGGGCAAAATTCGGCAACGGCTGAGGCCGCGGTGCCGATCTGCGCCCCGGAAGCTCCACTGAGAGCCGTTTCGGAGCGCTGTGACATGGAACTGCCATGCATTCCAAAGGGAGCAGTAGTAGTCCAATTTGCTTTTGTGCACTGTTCGGGTGGGGCTATGGCCCCGGACCCAAAACACGCTACCTCTCCAGTGGGAGCTGATACGTAGCGCCTCGTGTCATCCCGACTGGGGCTTGTGACAAGTGAGGGTGCGCGATTGTGATGCTCAAGGGGGGCACTGGCCCTGTTATCGAGCAATGCGGTATCTGCTAAAAGCGTCAGCGGACAGAACTCACGCGGAGCAGACATGTTGCGGGCAAACGCGGCGAGCCTGATTCGCAAAGGCGGGCCGACTCGGCTAAGACTAATCAAAGGCTTAATGAGCCTTTGATACCGCGTTGGGCGCCAGTATGGTGTCCCCGCTACTAACTGCAGCGGACGATCACCGCGGGTTCACGCTTAGCGAGGCACAGGGCCGCTACTCCGTTTACTCGCGTGTAGCGCACCGCTCCGCGCGTGCTCAACTAATAAGGCGTTTAGCGCGGCGCGGCAAATAGACAGTGTTCTAATGTGAAAGTACACAACACTTTATTGCCTCTGGCGGCACCCCGAACAACAGTACAACGTCCGCTCCCGGGACGCGGGTAGCAAAGGCACCCGCACGCGGACGTTCACAATAAGGGGAAAACCGCGAGCACGTCGCAGCTGGCAATGGCGAGCTTTGACACGCCGGTCGGGAAAAGGTCCCTCGCGGCTATGCTGCGCACTCTCACGATGGCCAATAGGCCTGGTCGCGAGTGTTAGGGCAAACCTTGTACGCGTAGGCCTAACGCAAGTGCGGCTCGTTGTGGTACGACCACTTCAAGCACTAGGCACCGCTCTGGGCTTAGCGTACGCTCCGAAGCTAGCACTCAAGTAAACACGCTTGTCGAGGTGCCCAAGGCACCCCAGGCAGGCTACCGTCAGCGATTCCCAAAGGGGACGCGGACGAAGGAAAACACGTGCTTACCCGGCGCTGTCCACGGAGCAAGAGACCGCTCCCTCGGCGCGCGCAGTGGCGCGCGCCGTGCCCGCACGTGGCGCCATCTATCGCCACGTGGTGTTAACAGAGCAGGAAAGCGAAAGGGTGTGGCCGTGTGGCGGAATGCCCGCGAAATGGTCGCAGGCGCGCCTCTGATCCCCACAGTTTCGCAGAGTCGCGCATTTGACAAAAAAATAGAAAGAAGGATTGTTTGAAACATGATTTATTTTTTGTTCACGGTCGTCGAGAAGATTGTGAGGGACTCAGAGCATCGCGATTTTCGGACGAGAGAGCATGACTTATCTTATATCACCATAACAAAGGAACATCTGAAAATGAGATATTTTTTGCAGACACTACAGAAATTAATATCCAATATTCTTTATTGGAGACGAAAAAACTCAGGAGGTCTCTCTAAACTCACTGTTACAGTACATTTAGCGCTTACAACTTAATCATTAGTATGATACGCCGCCCGAGCTCTCCTTCACGTCGTTTAGCCTTTTAGGGATAGAAGCAAACAGAGATTTTACCAAATCAGGGTCTTGTCTGAGAGCATTCCACTCCATCTGAACATGTTTCCACAAAGTGTCTGCGTCACTGTTTGTCAAATTGGCGCGAGCCAATCGTGCCTTCATTAGTACCTAAACATTCTCCGTGATATTGAGGTCGGGGCTTTTAGGAGGCCAGCAGATCTGTGCAATACCAGAAGCATTTAAATTTTCTTGCACTGTGGATGCATTGTGAACAGGGCAGCCATCGTGTTGGAAATAAAAGGATCCGTCAGGAAATGGTCCATTGACGGCGAAAGGTAGGAGAACATCGTCGATGATCTCATTGTAGACTTCAGCCGTAAGTCTTCCGGGGATGCGGAAGAGCGGACCCAGACCGGCATATGTTATTGCGCCCCAGACGTTGACCGATACACACCCGCTTGCACCGACACTGCGAATGTTAACTATGTAAAAACCCTTTCGTCAAGCCACAAAAATGGCGTAGTGGGTCAGAGAAAAACGTGAGTTACTGACTAGTCGAAGTGGGAAAGTGGGCCAAACATGAAATGAGAGAGAAGGATAATCAATTGCAATGAGTGGTAGAAGAGTGGATTGCAAGAAAAGGCAAGCACAGCTCGGCACGGCAGAAAATCAGTTCGGCGGATGAGATTAAGAAGCTCGAGTGAATTGCGGGACCATGGCCGGCAACAGGACCAGGTTATCTAGAGTAGTATGGGAGAGACCTTTGCTGCAGTTAGGTTAGTCAGGGTGATGCTGCTGCGGATTAGGATGATTATGAGTACGCTCTTAAACCTAAGAGCGCTGCCGAACCGCTGTCTGTGTGAAATGATACACAAGCAATATAAACCTCACCGGCTGCCTTGGGCTCTCTAAACACGAAGTCGCTGGTTCCAGCAAGAGGTGAACGTCGATTCATCACTGAAGATGACCTGCTGCCAGTCTTCAGCCCTCCAATGTTCGTGCTGACGCACGAGGGCCAAACGTTTCCTTCGATATTCACTGGTCAAAAGCGGCTTTCTAGCCGCCACGTGGCTTTTCAGACCGGCAGCTCGAAGTCTTCTTCGGATAGCCGAAAGAGTGAGGGAAAGGCCAATCTCTTCTTTAATTTTCTTCGTTGTAGAGAAAAGGCCTTTGACCACGGCAGCTATTATCAATGCATCTTCCTTCTCAGTTGTTTTTCTAGGCCTTTTTTGGTGTGGTGCATCTTCCAAGCGGTTTTCCTGGTAAAATGCTCGAAGAATGCAGTTGATTGTCTTCTGTGACCGGTTCAGCTTACGGGAAATCTCTCGCTGGGACATAAACCTTCCCGGCGTTCCTCTTATGTAAGCCGCCGAGGCATTTTCTTGCGACATGTGGTCTGGGGTCGCATACAGCATTGCAGCATTGACACCCCTGTGCGAAAATGTTTGGCAAAATTTGTATTGGCTGGTGAAGTCAGTATTACGATGCGATGCTTACATTTTGCGTGACATAACACGTCACTCAAATGAAGGTTGACAAGAGCTTTCCCACCAACGTTGTTGTCGTGCGGAAAGATAACAGCCTACCAAATTACGCTTGATCGCAACGAATGGAACACTTAGAATAGAGAGAAAGGGGGGGGGACGAGTTTGTCAACGGGGTGATTGTATTAGCATAGAACAGTCAACTAGGGAGAGAAGAAAGCGAAATCTTCATTTTTATTCTTCCTAAACGTTCCGCTAGGGCCTCTGGATGCTTGGCCGGTCAACGCTCGCGTGATAACTTTCAAATCGCACCCGACTGTACAAGCGTGAGCAGTGATTCGCCATAAATACTAAATCTTAGTAATCACAGCGATCAGAATGCTCATCTCCTTACCAGACAGGTCAAAGATTAGTTACTGACGCTGTTGTTTGCCCGTCTCCGAATGTACAAGGGCTCCACAATTTCTCTTGGCATCGTTGCCCTTCCCCGATATAAAATACCAGTGTTGTAAAACGCACGAGAGCACTCGCACTCTTCTTAAAAACAGCGCATGAACATGAGGACGAAGCGAAACTATCAGTGCCTGTTGCGTAGCCTTTATGTTCATGTTCGCGTCCTCCCCCTTCGTGCTCTCTTCTTATTTTGTCCTCGTGTTGTTGCGCTGTTTTCAACTTTCCCAAACATCTGTTCTGCACACGTACTGGCAGCAATGACTTGGAAAAGGAAAACTATGATTTGCAGGAAGGGAGGCCTTGAGTTCTCTTAGGTGATGTTAACACAGTAGCCAGTTTTGTCGATGCATGCTTTGCCACATGCTAAAGGACAATAAGTTGCACGCGTAGCGCCAGGCGAAAATTTCAAAACACGATTTTGAGCGCACCTTGCTTTTCTCTGTGCATGGTGACTGATGCGGCTGCGCAGACAGCTCAAGTTCCATATGGATCGTGCACAGCATGTGTATGCCATCTTTTGTTGTCACGTTATTCACAATGTGTGATTACTTAAGTGAATAACGCAAAACGACAAACATGTCTTTGACGCTCGAAGAAGAAGAGGCAGTAGCTGCATGGTTCTGTCCTGCGGGACGTTTTCTGTTTTTGAGCAATTTCTCGGCTACCACTCTCCTGACATAGCCCGTAAAGCCAGCTGAGTGTAGTCTACTTGCTTGTGGATCTACACTTGCCAGTATTGTGTGAAAGGAGCTCTATCGCAACGCGTTTCGAAAACATTGCATCGCTATGCCCATTTTTTGTTAATACCTTTGAATGGCACGAGCTGTACGGCAGTATGTCCTTCTTAGAGCGCAGTGCACGCTTCAGAACACGTATACGCATATCGATACAGAACGAACTTTCCAAGTCTAAAACACTGATAACATTACTTTGTGAAACAAGTGAAACAAATGGATAACATCACAATTGAAACAAAGGGACACATCACTAGCACTGAAACCCTTAGGAATAGCTGTGTCCTCTGATTGTAGAACATTGTGACATGACAAGCATAGAAGAATAACCCACGTTCCTAAAAAGATTGCCCACACGATCGTTAAAAACCTCGTTGACGTGATCACTATTTAGACAAATGCAAAACATATGACTTAATTGATACAAAAGAATGTGTCAACGCAGGCGCTATACTGAAGCCTACACATATTCCATGCTTTTGTACGCATATATCGTCGCGAAAGTACTCATTAGGTTCGAGGTAGCGGCCAGAAAGTTTTAAATACTGGGCACTCAAAAAAGAGGGACAACGGTTGGCATGACGCTAAATCATAGCCCTCTTTGAGCAATTGCACCACCGGCGGACGCTCTTCGTGAAGCGCAGAATAATACATTCTTTGATTTCAACCGATATTTGTGAATTCACGCCCCGAAGGTCAGCTTTGAAGGATTCGATGATGATGGAGATCATGACAGCTAAAGGGTTGTCCATATCAACGACGCCTAGATTTGGCTAGGACATCGGCTAACTAGTACCATGAACCATCCTCCGTGACGATGGCTCGTAACGGGCACTGCAGTTTGTGTGTCCTTGCAGTGAACAACCCGCGCAGCCTGTCACCCTTGCATGCCTTCACTTATTTATGAGGCCACTGAAGCTCTGGTCATTTTAGAAATCGGATAACCTTCGTCTTCGCTACCACTTCAGCAGCAAACTGCAGCACGTATTTTGCTCCCACCACAGCATTACAGTCTCACTTAAGAACAGTGGTCCAGTGGCTAAGATACTCGGCTGCTGACCTGCAGGTCACGGGATCGAATCGCGGCTGCGGCAGCTGCATTTCCGATGGAGGCGGAAATGTTGTAGGCCCGTGTGCTCAGATTTGGGTGCACGTTAAAGAACCCCAGGTGGTCTAAATTTCCGGAGCCCTCCACTACGGCGTCTCTCATAATCATATGGTGGTTTTGGGACGTTAAACCCTACATATCTATCTATCTATTATCGCAATGAATGGCAATCTGACGAGTATCATTACCAAGTGTGGACCGGAAGTGGGAGGTACGGTAGCTCGGACACTGTAGCAAGCTGTCCCAGGAGGCAAAGAACCTCATGAATAATCAGCTGATCAGTGAACCCTACATAAACACACTGGAAGAAATTTACAGCGGATCCACAGCCATCATAGCTCTTTCTAAAGAAAACGACAGAATTCCTGTAAAGAAGCGTGTAAGACAAGGGGATACGATCTCCCCAATGCTATTCCCCGCGTGCTCACAGGATGTTTGCATAAGCCTAGAATGGGAAGAGTTAGAGAGTACCTTCGTAACCTGCGCTTGGCCGATGACACTGCATCGCATAGTAACCCAGGGGACGAGTTGCCATTCATTATTATTGAGTTAGACAAGGAGAGCAGAAAGGTAGGTCTTAAAATTATTCTGCAGAAAACGAAAGTAATGCACAACAACCTCGGAAGGGAACAGCGCTTCGAGATAGGAAATAGGGCACTTGACATTGTAAAGGACTACGTCTACTTAGGACCGATAGTAACCACGGAGCCGAACCACGGGATTAAAGTAATTAGACGAATAAAAATGGGGTGGAGCGCATTCGTCGAGCATTCGCAAATCATATATGGCGGATTGCCACTCCCTCAAGGGGAACGTATATAACAGCTGCATGTTACCGGTACTTCTTTACAGTGCGAAAACCTGAAGGATTACAAAGAGGGTTCAACTTAGTTGTGGACGACGCAGCGAGCAATGGAAAGAAAAATGATAGGTGTAACCCTAAGGGACAAAAAGAGAGCAGGGTGGGTCACGAAAGAAACGGGTGTTAGGGACATCATAATCGAAATCAAGAAGAAGAAATGGTGATGGGCAGGGCACGTAGCGCGAAAGCAAGATAGCCGCTGGTCATTAAGAATCACAGAATAGATTCCAAGAATATGCAAGTGGGTGAGCGGGAGACAGAAAGTTTGGTGGGCAGATGAGATCAGAAAGCTTGCGGGTATAAAGTGGCAGCAGCAAGCACAGGGTGGAGTTGAGTGGAGGAGCATGGCAGATGCCTTTGTCCTGCAGTAGACGTAGTCAGGCTGATAATGATGATAATACCTTCCAAAACTTCATTGCTTACTAGTTTTCATTAAGGAGACTTCCAATAATTTATCACAGCGGGTGCCGTCTGCTCAAGTTCTCAGGAGACAAGACGCTGAAAGGCGCTGCCTTGGTTCGAAGATCTCGTAGCAGCCTGTCATAGGGCTGCTTCTAAGCCGTGAATAATAATAAAAAAAATGGAACCCAATGCTTCATCTTCAAGAAGAGAGTAAATCATACCATACGAGCAAGAAGAAAAGTGAGCAATGCTGATATTTCACTTTTTAGTTGTATTTTAACTGCCGGCCTTAGTCAGGATGTAGCCGTCGAAGCATGCGCCGCGCTTGAAGAAAAAAAACGGCCATGTTTGTTTGAGTGCCTGTAACGGACTGTAGGGACGAAGAAGAAGACGTGCTTACATGCAGTCGCACTTCTGTGGCATTGAAGCCTGCGCCTGCGTTCCTTGTTTCATCCTCAGGGTTGCGGTCAAGTAGCCGGTGGTTACTTTTATTTTCTTAGATCTACCTCTTGTTCCGCCACTGTTTTAGTGCATTGATAAGTGTAACTTCTTCTTATTTCATGTCTGTTTCTTCTCCGGGCCAGAGGCCTGCCCTCTGGTCAGCCTCTGTTCCCCCTCAAGATCTTCCCCTGGAGTTGTTTCTCCACAATGGAACCCGTAGCGTTCCTGTCGCTTTGGTGCCCACCACCGGTGGATTCATCCGCATGAAAGATCCCAAGACAATCCAAACGGAACTTCGTGCGATCACTCCCCACTCTCTACTGATAACAGAGGTCCGTCAGTTTGGACGCGGGGGGATACTATGCTGCTCATCAGACAAGGCTTGCATCCAAGACCTTCTTAAGTGCACTACTTTTGCATCACATCCGGTGAGCTCTTTTATCCCACCTCATCGAGCTTGCTGCAAAGGATCGGTTCGGGGGGTAGACGCAAGTCTAAGCCCAGCAGAAGTCTTGGGCATCTTTTCCCCAGCAGGTGTTATTTCTGTTTACCGCTGTACCAAACAGGAAAACCAACAGAAAGTTCCCACTGAAACTGTAATTGCCACATTCGCTGGAACAGATCGCCCTTCGGAGATCAAGGCATGGCCGCTTATCTATAAGGCCGAAGTTTTGGCTCCCCGTCCACTGCAATGTGCTAAATGTTGGCGTTTTGGGCACAGTACTAAAAGTTGTCGATCGGAGACTCGATGCCGCATATGCGGGGCCATATACGGGGCTGGTCATAGTACTGCTGAGTGTCAATCAGACAATAAGACATGCTGTTTGTGCAAGGCAAATCACGCTGCAGAGGATCCTAACTGCCCTGCAAGGTCAAAAGAACTTCAGGTGATTGAAATCACTGAAAAGAGACGATGCTCTCGTAGAGAAGCAATTGCAGAAATTCAAAGCAGGAATCAGGGTTATGCCGGCATAGCAGCTCGTCCACCTCTTTCTATGGATGCATCACTTTCTCAGTCCATTTCTGCTATGGTAGAAAAGGCTGTAGAAAAAGTATTAGAAAATTTTTTACTCAATCTGTCCGACTCACTCAAAAATATTATGGATTCACAGATGTCGGGCGCATCTGATTGAATAACTAAGCGTATCCAACCTCCTAGTGCCTCAATTGATAAACCTGCCGAACATAAGTCAGATGTCTCTATCGATAATGAGGCATTGCATTCCAGATCTAACACAACTGAGCAGGAAGGTATATCTGATTCAGAATCAATAAGTAATCGGGATGTAGATATGGAGGCTCGCCTTTTGAAACGCACCAGATCACCCACTAGCAAACTTAATAATTCTTCTCAACCAAAAACAAAAAAGAGTGTGAAGGAACCCAAGACTAAAGTGGACTTCGTAAAAGACAGTATCTTAGATAAAGCAGTTGAAACTGCTTGCTTTTCATCATTGGGTACCTAAGAATACTTCAGTGAAACTGCCGTATAATTCTCTCTGCAACTACAGACTTATTATACCTAATTTCTCAACAATCTCCAGACGTCATAATTTTACAAGAAACTTGGTTGTCTGCCGATCAAAACTTCTATCTAAAGAACTATCAGTGCTTTCGACTGGACCGAGACTCACGTGGTGGAGGATTAATGTTTTTCATTTCATCCAAAATCTGTCATAAAGCACACTTAGTATACCAACAAATATCACACGATTATGAAGTATTGGTTCTGAAAATTCACTTTCCCGGATGCGCGCCACTATCTATAGTCAACAACTACTTTCCGGCTGGAATACAAGATGAAAGAGCCCTTGACGTAACTGTGAGTTTTTGCAGAAACAGTATACTATTTGCGGGAGACTTCAATTCCCATCACGTGTCATGGGGATTCCGCACTGTTTCATCAGGAAAACGGTTGTGGGACTGGACTAATCGGAATAACCTTATTTGTTGGAACTCCAGAGTTCCGACATTCGTTCGATGTAATTCGAGGTCCGTCTTAGATTTGACATTTCCTAGCTCAAGTGTGACAATATCGTCTTGGACTGTTCTTGATACCGCTACAAGTAGTGATCACTGCCCCCTGGTATTTGAAGTCAGCATTTCTTCAGTGACGGTAGATCGCCAGGTGCAGAGTTTTGTAAACTACTCTAAATTTAAAAAGAACTTACAGTCAACGCTATCTTCCTTGCCCAATATGAAAGCAAATATGAAAGCTATGAGCCTTTGTTCCTCCCTAAAGTGTACAATAAAAATTACAGTTCACTATATCTTCAACAAAAGGAGAATTCTTATCTGCCTGGTGGAATGTGGATTGTGCCAGAGATTATAGACGCCGCAACGCTGCATGGAAAAAAAACTCCTTACCAACCAATGTCCCACTAATTGTAGAAATTATTTATTTGCTAAAGCTACCTTTAAGAGAACAGTTTCATTAGCGAAAGACGATTATGAAGAAAAACGGTACAGCTATCTATCCAAGAGCGGCAACAAGAAAGCTCTATTCAGATTTCTCCGTAATCGTAAAGCTATTACAGCACACGTAAATATTGACTCAGTTATTTTTTCTCCAACTGAGTTGGAACATACATTAACTGAAATTGCATTAGGATTGGAGAAGAGATTTACATCACAAATCAAAAGAAAGTGTGCAAAATCGTCATTCGGAAATTATTTTATTGAAGTAAGTAGGGATGAACTTGCGCACGTCGTTCGTATTATGCCAGACACAGGTCCTGGACAAGATGGCGTCACTTCAGAAATGTTAAAAATATTATTGGGCATCTCTCCTGAAGACCTCCTTAACGTTGTCAACTATTCACTTGAAAATAGTTGGATACCTCTTGACTGGAGACTTGCAAAAATAATACTGCTTCTTAAAAAAACAGGGACTAGGAATGCAGATAGATAACATTAGGCCAATCGCTTTAACATCACACGTAGTTAAGTTTATAGAAAGAATACTTTACACTAGAGTTATGAAGTTCATAACGGATAATGCGATACTCAGTGCGTGCCAGATTGGATTTGGACCAGATTACTCTATATGGTGGGCGCATGTCGATTTAGAGGCTCGTATAAAGCTTGCGCGGCACAGACGACAATATGCGGCCCTGTAACCCTTGATTTAGCCAAGGCATATGACAGTGTTGAACATCCTATTCTTATCAATGTCCTAAAAGAGCTTACGTTCCCGCAGTACATAACAAATTGGATATACGAATTTTTAAAAGACAGAAAATTTTACTGCTTCCAACAAGGTGTTTCCACACCGAAGTATAGCCAAAAGAGAGGTGTTCCTCAAGGCTCTGTTCTATCGCCTGTGCTATTTAACATTTTGTTAAGTTCTATAACACTGAGTTATAAGGTACAAGTATATGTATATGCAGATGACATCACGTTCTTCGCATCTGACAGCGATATTTATTTACTACATTCGACTTTACAGTGTTATTTGGCAACATTGGAAACCTGGTTTCAGAAAATTCATATGAACCTGAACGTAACTAAAAGTGCTATAACAGTTTTTTCACTGGACGCACCAGTTACTATTTCTCTTCAGTACCACCAAGAAATAATTTCCCAGGTTACCAGTATTAAATATCTGGGTGTACTGTACGATCAAAAGCTGACCTAGCGGGAGCACATTGAATATATTAAAGTTAAGGCTACACGCGCTGTTGGAATGATAGGTAGGCTTGGCCGCCTCCGTTCCGGTCTTCGCAGAGATACGCTGATCATGATTTATCGCATGTACGTTCGTCCGATTCTTGAATTCGATGTGTACTATTCTCTGGTGGACCAGCATACAAAATAAACCCCCTGATACTCTTAGAGCGGGAAGCTCTACGTAGTTGTTTAGGTATGCCAAAATTCACAGCTAACAATGTTTTGTATCAAGAAGCTCGGATACCCACCCTTGCTTGCAGATTTCGTATTTTAACAGTAAAAACCTATTTAAAATTTTCTGAATCCACTTTAAGAAGGCGACAGTTTGTATTCTTTGCTGAGCCTGGTGTCTTTTTCAATGAGCCTTGGTCCCGTGTATATAAACCCCAAGTGCTATTTGTTCAAACACTTCTAGATGCTTTAAATGTTAATATATTCGAGATCACACCATCTGTCAAACCAATCGGCCAAGTGCAAATAAAATTTGACGATATCTTCCCCATGAACGCTAAACACTTGCCCTCTAAATATTTTATTGGTTTATTAGAACAACACCTGTCTCAATTAAGTACTAATATAGTAATTGCAACGGATGCATCTATGAGTGGCGAGAAGGCAGGTGTGGGTATTTTTTCTCTCTCATTATTCTGGTCATTTTCATTACGCCTCCCAGATTATACGCCAATATTTGAAGCGGAATTAATGGCCGTTATATTAGCTATTCGTAAACTTCCTGCGACTCATTCGACAGCTGTGATAGTGACTGACTCGTAATCCGTGTGTTCATTTTTATCATCGTCGTCGACATTTGCAGTACTAGAAACTTTTAAATCATTAATCCCAGCAAACATTCGTCTAGTGTGAATGATATGGGTGCCAGGCCATCGTAGTATATTTATAAACGAGATGGCTGACACACTTGCGCGAACATCTCTTGATCTTTCGATTGTGCCAATCATGCCTCCTACAGCTTATGTAACAGCAGCGAGGTTTAGAAAACTTTCCCTTCTTGAAGACTCATTAAAAATCATGATAACGAATCCAGATTTCTCGCACCTGCACTTCACATGGAATAATAAATGGTGTCTTACGCGTAAATTGGAAGTCTTGATAACAAAATTACGTTGCCGTGTACCACCTCTTAATTTCTACTTAAACAGGTCTGGTCTGGTGCCATCCCCTCTGTACTCAAGCTGTAACGAACCTGAACATATCGACCATTTTCTTATCACATGTCACCGTTTCAAAAATCAAAGGAAAAACTGCTTCGAAATTTTATTCAGAAAACTAGGAATATTACTTAATACTCCCAATATTTTGTCTTTTGGGGCCACTTCATTGGGACACAGCGACAGGAACATCTGCGGGGCTCTCTGCTGTCACACCTGTCCCGTTATTAGGGAGGCGATCGCCGGGCTAATTCGAAGAGCCGAAGTATCGGCCCCCCGAACCGCACCACGAAAGCGTGGACAATTTTGAAGTGGTCCTTTTTGGTGCGCCAGCGGACGCCGGTCGTGGCCCAAAGAACAAGTCAGAGCCGAGAGTTGATAAACAAACAAATTATAATCTCAATAATGGCAGATCGAAAACAATACATAAGAATGTACACTCCACAATAGTTGCATACAATATGACACCAATCAAACCAATCAATCAACGTACTACACAACACAATCAGCCACACTTGAAACAACGGACACGGACAACAATACGCACTACAATGCAGTCACATGCATTGAACAACCAAGACACTTAAGGACTAAAGCGGTAGAAAACCTATTCAGTCCAAAGTCCTTGGAACAAAAGTCTGAATGATACTCTTCCGAGAATCACTCACTCAAAGTCCAGCGTTGTTGTCGTTCCGTAGCTCTCTGAAGTTTCTTTTCCAGAAACCTCGCCGGAGTTTCTCTTCCAGGAAAACTCCCGTCTTCAATAGGCCACTCTCCAAGCTTCAAACTTCTTCGCCGGAAATCCGTCGGCTTCACACACGCAGCTGTTGCCCGCGTCTTCGCTCGATAGCGGTAAACCCACGCTCTTGCCTGTAGCTCGAGCCGTCCCTACGGACCAAAACTTCGCCGACTCCACGGCGGAATTCATACGCGCTCCGGCGTTAACTTCCGTCACCTCCTGCTTTCTCGTCTCGGCTGCTCGATTAAATACGTTCTGCGCCACCTTCCAGAATCTTCTCCTCATTTCGTCGGCCCGACGCGCAGCGAAGGCTGGGGAGAGGCACGAGACGGTTCGACTGCTCTCTCCGGAGAATGAGTCACTCGGTCTGACCCCGCCTCCTTCGTTCTAGAAAGATCGCGGCCTTACTGGGCCGCCGATGTGGGGTGAGGAGGTTCGTTTGCGAAGCCGTGCTTCTGCGGGGAGAGCGCGCGCCCGGGAGCCTTGGATGTTTGCTTTCTTTTTTTTTTCTTTTTTACCTCGCGGCGTTTCTACCGCCCGTTGTCGCAAGGATTTGGCGGCGCGCTCTTTTTTTTTTAGCGCTCGTTCTGTGACACTGCCCCCCACTTTAAGAATATTATCTCATAATATTCAAAACCACACAAACGAGCGCGAAAAGTCACCACACACTCTCACAGACTGTAACACCATCAGTCGCTCATAACACTTCACATTCACAATAGATCACGCAATACAATCTTACATTGTAGTTCAATTCCACAACGCATGAAATATAGCCACAGGTACATGCCTACAACACTTCATCATACATTCCAAACAATACAAACGTACAAAGTTCTGTCTATACAATAATTATACAACACTATACATCACATCATCGCACAGAACACTGACTCGCTCGACATACACTTGAGACACAGGATAACAAGAACATTAACACAACATATGTCACTCAGCCCTGCCAAACACATTCTGATTCCACCTCAGCACCTATCTTGAGTACTTCGAACAGCGCTTGCGCCCCTTTTTGCGGTGCTCGCTCGATCTCTTCTTGTGCTTCCACGTTCTTTTTCGGCGAGCCCTTTCCAACGACGATATCTGGGGCGTCGTCTCAGCCATCGTTGTCTCTTCCGACACCGTTAACGCGCCATTACATTCGACGGGTCCTGTCTGTTTATTTTCCCGTTTGATCATGCCTCTACTTTTTGCCCGGCTGGCCAATTCCGTCTCCTTTAAACTGTCGGTCGGTTGAGGTCGTGCCGACGTAAGTCCGGTTGCTCGGCCCGTGAACTTATTCGACCCGATCGTCTTCTCCTTCGCTGTCTCTTGCGCCGCAGCTTCACATTGGGCTCTAGTGAGATCCGTTACGGGATGCTCCTCCACTGTATCTCGCGGCTGCTGTGTTGGCGAGGGCTCTATCTTCGGGTCTTCTCCCAAACATTCTGGATCACTTAGCCCTCGCGCCCCGTCGATGTTTCCGATGACAAGGTCATACAGGGGGGTCGTCATGCATAAAGCAGTAACCTTCCCGCTGAAGTACGGGGTTTCAACCTCAATTTCTGCTTCGGGAAGCATCCGAACCGTACGGTCAATTAGGCAAACCGGTCTCGTTCTGCCTGTCAACTCACTTTCCCGTACCAAATTTCTCCGCACGATAACCGTGGAGCTACCGGTATCTCTTAACACCGTAATCTTTTTGTCCGCAACTTTTCCAGGCAGCGCTGGCATTCCTTTCGTAACACCGTTTGGCTGTTTTGACATTACAGCACCCACAATAGGAATTTTCTCCCCGTTTTTCAACTCTACGAATCCATCAGTGACGGCATTATTATCAGATTTCGGTGCCGCTTGAACACAGGATACCTGGTGAGTTTGACTCACTCCGTTCCGACAAGCATCTGCTTTGTGCCCAGTCTGACCACACTTAAAACATTTCGCTACCGTAGGGCTCGTAAAGATTGTTCGACAGTTTTTCGCGCGATGACCCACTCGGTTGCACAGAAAACATCGCGGAACGCTCTCTGGTGCACGCTTCTTTTCTTCGGGAGCCAATTTCTTCGAATCATCGGGACACTCCTTCTTTACCTTGGCCAAATTAGTGCCACCTTGTGCTTCCAAGAATTGATCAGCCAATTCAAGCATGTCTTCAAGTGAGTCAGCCTTCCTCTCTTTCAAGTACAGTGACAGGCTTGGGTGGCAACTAGTAAGAAATTGTTCTCTAATTAGCAGCTCTCTAAGCTCATCGTACTCCTGTGCTGTCCCTGAAAGTTCAATCCATCTGTCGAAATAATGGCAAAGTCGGGCGGCATACTGCGTAGCCGTCTCACCATCAGCTGGCTTTCCTGTCCGAAATCTGTCCCGGAATCCTTCCACAGTGAATCTAAATCGCTTCAACAAAGCCGCTTTCACCTTTGCGTAGTTGGCTGCATCGGTCGGCGTCAGCCTACCGTACACACTGAGCGCTTCACCACTCAAGCAGGTACTCAAAGCAGTTGCCCATTGCTGTTCCGGCCAATTCTGGCTCCTCGCAATCGTCTCAAATCTGTGGAGGTACGCGTCTAGGTCGTCCTTCCTTTCATCAAATGCTACGAGCAACTTGCTTGGGTTCAAGCGGAAGCCATGATCCTCTCGTTCGCTGCTTTCAACTCTAGCTTGGACGGGAGTTTCACTTCGCTGTTGCAAACGGAGCCGCTCGAGTTCCATCTCGTGCTGCCGCTGCCGTTCCCTTTCAGCCATCTCCGCTTCTCTTTCTTCTTTCAGCTGTCGCTCCCTCGCTTCTCTTTCTTCTCTCGCCCTTTCGGCTGCCAACTTCTCTCTCTCCAGCTCCAACTTCAATTGCTGCTCTCTTTCTTCCTTCAGCTGTCGCTCTTTTGCCTCTCTTTCTTCTTTCAGCTGTCGCTCCTTTGCTTCTCTTTCTTCTCTCGCCCTTTCAGCGGCCAGCCTTTCTCTCTCCAACTCAGCTGCCTTTTCTTCCTTGGCCCTCTCTGCCGCCAACCTCTCTCTCTCCAACTCAGCTTCTTTTTCCGCTTTGGCTCTTTCGACCGCCAACCTCTCTCGTTCCAACTCAGCTGTTTTTTCTTCCTTGGCTTTCTCAGCTGCCAACCTTTCTCTCTCCACCGCCTCTTTCTCCTTCTGGCTTACCCATTTCTGTAGTTCGGCGCCGGAAAGACCCATCTTCTCACCAAGCGCAACTAACTTTTCGAGATCCATTGTGTCTCGCAACTTGCAAATAAAACCTTGCCGCGTGCAAAAAGTATCTGCCTAAATCAGTCTATCGGAACACTCCCCTGCACTCGTTAACGAGAACACTGAACAACACACAAAATCGTTCCGATAGCACTATCAACAACTCGAGGCTCTTTCTCACTACTTTGGACACACTGTGCACCAAAAGGTCCTGTTTCGCGGACGCCAGATTAATTGTCACACCTGTCCCGTTATTAGGGAGGCGATCGCCGGGCTAATTCGAAGAGCCGAAGTATCGGCCCCCCGAACCGCACCACGAAAGCGTGGACAATTTTGAAGTGGTCCTTTTTGGTGCGCCAGCGGACGCCGGTCGTGGCCCAAAGAACAAGTCAGAGCCGAGAGTTGATAAACAAACAAATTATAATCTCAATAATGGCAGATCGAAAACAATACATAAGAATGTACACTCCACAATAGTTGCATACAATATGACACCAATCAAACCAATCAATCAACGTACTACACAACACAATCAGCCACACTTGAAACAACGGACACGGACAACAATACGCACTACAATGCAGTCACATGCATTGAACAACCAAGACACTTAAGGACTAAAGCGATAGAAAACCTATTCAGTCCAAAGTCCTTGGAACAAAAGTCTGAATGATACTCTTCCGAGAATCACTCACTCAAAGTCCAGCGTTGTTGTCGTTCCGTAGCTCTCTGAAGTTTCTTTTCCAGAAACCTCGCCGGAGTTTCTCTTCCAGGAAAACTCCCGTCTTCAATAGGCCACTCTCCAAGCTTCAAACTTCTTCGCCGGAAATCCGTCGGCTTCACACACGCAGCTGTTGCCCGCGTCTTCGCTCGATAGCGGTAAACCCACGCTCTTGCCTGTAGCTCGAGCCGTCCCTACGGACCAAAACTTCGCCGACTCCACGGCGGAATTCCTACGCGCTCCGGCGTTAACTTCCGTCACCTCCTGCTTTCTCGTCTCGGCTGCTCGATTAAATACGTTCTGCGCCACCTTCCAGAATCTTCTCCTCATTTCGTCGGCCCGACGCGCAGCGAAGGCTGGGGAGAGGCACGAGACGGTTCGACTGCTCTCTCCGGAGAATGAGTCACTCGGTCTGACCCCGCCTCCTTCGTTCTAGAAAGATCGCGGCCTTACTGGGCCGCCGATGTGGGGTGAGGAGGTTCGTTTGCGAAGCCGTGCTTCTGCGGGGAGAGCGCGCGCCCGGGAGCCTTGGATGTTTGCTTTCTTTTTTTTTCTTTTTTACCTCGCGGCGTTTCTACCGCCCGTTGTCGCAAGGATTTGGCGGCGCGCTCTTTTTTTTTTAGCGCTCGTTCTGTGACATCTGCCAATCCATGTATAACACAAGAAGATTTCCTTGCTGAGTCAGCGATCAGCTCTCAAATTTTACTAGCCACACTACCACTAATTATTTAGCTGATACACTGCAATGTTTCAACTTTCAGGAGAATTTCATATAACGATTCCACCTCAGATATTCAACAAATTCTACTATTTCTCTCCCCCATTTTTTTCTTTTTTTACATTGCGCCAAATTAATTTCACAGTCATAACACAGTAATCATATTCCCCTAGTCTAGAAAACCTAAAGGTATTGACTTGCATTAACCACCGGCTTCTTGGTCAATCCCCCTTAGTGGGTGAGAGCCACAAAAAAAGGAAGAAACAAGCAAGCAAACGGACTCGCTATTCAATTTCAGAGGGATGGTTCTTATAAAATGAAAAGGTTAGAAATTTTAGAACAACATTTTAATGCTCACGGAAGTGAACCAACCATAATTTTTTTTGTTAGCGACAGATAACAACTTAGAAAGCCTAACCTTAAACAATAATAAAAAATAAATAAGAAAAGCGGCGACACTCAGTTATTGGCGTATCCCCCACAGTGGGCGTGAGTCTCAAAAGAAGGTGAACAAGAACAAGAACGAGACTCGGTCGTCTTTCTCCCATCTCCCTATGTAAGACGAAGCTAAACGACTCATCAACAGACACGGCCTGGACATGACGTGTAAGTCATTTCCCAGCTTGGCATTCTGTGCTGACAGTACAGAAGCCCCGGCGCAAATTTGAATCACTAATCTAACGCTGGTACCGCACAATGTCGGTGAAATAACTTCCCGCGTTTTGCCGTCTTCCTGATGACGAAATGAATCGTTTATCAAGTTTTTTTACAACTGCATCATTATGGGTGCTCAAAAATAAAACGAAGCACACCAGCCGGGGTCCAACAGGGTGAATCCTAATGCCGTGAGTGCGTCCGCATACACGGCTGGCCAGCCTGATATTCTTATGCACACATCACCGGATTGAGCGAATCTGCGCAGCTACTAGCACTGCTCGTCAGGGGAGCCAGTGGCAGCGTACTTGGTTACGCGGAAATCGCATGCCTCCGAAAATCTAATCATCACGTGGGTAAAGGTATTCATAAAACTCTGAAAGCGTCCCCTGACGATTGGTGATGGTAGCAGCACGACTTCGCTCCAGCCGGAGATATGGTGAGCATCATCGTATCAGCGTGCACGGTCAGGCCGATATGACGATGCACTTCACTGTATGTATAGCGTATCTTCTGATAGAGCGCACTCGCATGCAGTTTCGTCCCGTTTGGCAACGGCGCCCATGCTCCGCCTTACTTTTGACGAAGCTGTGCAGCTTCGCAGTTTCTTATGTAGGACTCACGAGCGTCAATAACAGATTCGAAAGTTAGCGTAGTTTTTAATACCGGCGAGAAGCATCACGATGTATAGACTGCCGAGATGAAGAAAAGCGTCACAACGAGTTTCAGACCACGTGACCTGATGGATAACGCTGATTACGCGTATGCATTTTTAAAGTAAGATAATTACCGTAACCTTGACTCCCGCAAGCCCTCACGCGAGCATTCACTCATCAACTTGAATAACACACAACACTGAGCGCTCTGAGTGTCGTGTGTATTACTCGGGTGGATGAGGGAGTGTTTTTGTAAGTGTTCGCGGTAGTAAAGCTTGCGCTAATTATTTTACAATATGACGAATAACCAACTAGACCAACAACAAGTTTTATTGAGCATTTTTGAAGGAACCCTGACAAAGTTCTGGCCATTTTTTACAAGCACATTGGGCTCGTCGATCAAGTCTTAATAGTTCTGGCGATTTTGTACAAACACATTGGGTTGGTAGACCAAGTCCGAAGGGTCATGTACAGACCGATTTCAGCTCTCTGTGTAAACTGTCTATTTATTGGAACCCTTTAAAGGGCCACTCACCAGATTTGACTATTTTGAACTGACAAGCGCAATGCGTAGATGAGGCGTTCATGATCACGTCAGCCAAAATTTGAAATGCTACGTGCCCCTGAAATGGGTCGAATTTCAAGATGAACGCTGCTCCCCCTTCCTTTGGCGGGCGCGCGGCGCGCCCAGAGAATGAGGGCATGATGTGCGCGTATCAATGGCCCTACGTACACGGCAATGCAGTGACGTTGGTCCTCTACGTAGAGGACTATGTTCGGACGTTGCCAACAGTGGAACGTGACATGGCGAAAATATTTAACACAACATGCGTAGTTTCTGTATTTGTTGCTTGAAGAGATTAATAAATCTCTAGATAAATAATGAGACGCAATAAGAGAATGTGAGCATTCCTTTTTGTTTTTCATTTTGCCCCGTCAATTACAACGAGATGCGGGGCTAATGTGCCGGCGTTTCGCATGCGCTCGTGTCGCCGCGATTCCGCGGTCAGCGCTTAAAGCTGACGACAGCCGTGGAACCTCTACGTGCTCGCGCACTAAATTGTGCTCAGATATTCTACTGCGTCCAAGCCAGCGCTTCTAAACCATCCCGCGGGAACAGGCAATAGACCTCTGAACAACGCTGGTCAACAACAACAACAAAAAAGAAAAGAAAAATGCCGCTCGCCTGCACGCCGGTTGGGCTTGTTCGGGCACGTCATGCGCACATGACCTCTTGGTCGGATGCCAGAGAGCACAGGGAAGAGATTTGGCTTGCGAAGGCTATGCGGAGGAGCGGCAAAGGTTTCGAGCTCACCTCCTCTCATCCTCGTTTCGCGCCGCTTCAAAAAAAAATCAGTTTTCTTAGCTTGCAATGAACCAACTCAAAACATTTTTGTGACAATATGTTACTTAACGGACACCCAACAACGTCCACGGTCTAACTAAAATTTGGTGCCTGGTGAGTGCTTTTTAAAGCGAAGAATCGCTGCAGATCGCAGCGACTCAGCAAAAACGTGTTTTTCAACCATGCAGCCGTTCACAGATCTACATGCTCTGGTATTGCGTCGTCACCGAGGCTGATGGAGGAAGGAAAGCTCCATGACTTACAGTAATATTTAGCATTCGGCATGTACTAACATGATTGATCAAGTATGCTACTGTAGCCTCCAAGGAACACAGAATTCGGCCCTTCCTTGCAGCAAGCAATGACACGGAGTTCAGGAAGCTCCACCTAGAGAAGATGGCCCGGTACCCGCGCTATTGCGTCGGCGCTGACGCGGCACGCTCCTCCTCCTCACGAGTGCTGTACAAGGTGAACACGACCGTCGACGTGGAGCAGACCTTCGAAGGAGGCGCGCCGGACGAGTGTCAGCCGCCCAGCACAGTGTCCTCTTCGCAACTGGTGGAGGGGCATCCCGAATCGACTGACTACCAGGCGTCGCAGGAACCGAGCGCCACGGAACTGAGCTTCCCGAAGAAGGAGAAGGAACAACTCAAGGACCGCGTACGTCGGTACGAGAAATGAGGAACGTTGCTGCCGTGTTTTTGGCGTAGTGTTGTAGTCGGCTACGAGAAAGGCGTAGCCGGGACGAGGAAGGGGGGGGGGATAAGAGGAAAGCTGAAAAAGCCCTCACAACTAAGCATGAAACCAATAGACCAGGAATTGATTATCAGTGTCATTACTCGAACTTAACAATAAAACACCCTCTCTCCCTCCAGCCCCATTAGCACGTGTGGTGTAGGATGGAGCTTTGCCGGACGGGATAGTAGTTCATTTTGCATCTTTAGTTATTGTAATGCATATTCTTTTAACAGGTTGTTTCAGCTCTTTATGCTGACTCACTGAGAGCTTCTTGAAGGACAAAGCAATTTGGTTTGACAAAACCCACACAAAATGTTTAATCAAAAGGTAAAGGGACGAAACTCCCCGCAAAACTAAACACTTAAGCTCACTACACCTGGTGAGACACTTTTGTTAACAGACAAAATGGTAGTTCAACATCTTGAGACTAAATTATGAACTCCGAACGCGGGTGAGCGGCGGAGTGGGGCCATAACGGTGGTGCCTCACCATGTCGTTGAGGGGTTAGTTTTTGAAGTTGACGTGGGCTGGCTGGTTGAGTGAACACTGGCTGTACGACGCGTCGACAAAGCAAGGAAACCTGGCCAGGCAGCTGCGCGGTAATTCCGACCATTGTTGCTTCTTGTCTGTCAGCACTGGAGTCCGCAAGCCCTAATTGGAGTTCACGCCTGGATGGCTATGGTCCTCTGGAACGGGAACGCGATGGCAGGAGGCCCCGGCCGGCCGAAGACTTCTTGGCTCGGGTCGAAAATCCGACGGCCCATGCTCGACGCCCAGTTCGGTGACAACCTTCCACTCGCCACGTCCTTTTCGAGCTCTTCCGCCCTTCTGCGGTCCAGTCTTCGTCTGTCCCCGAGATCCACTCATCGGTTTCGCATTGTAGGTTGTGGGGTTGCCAGGTTAACCAGCGATTGGCTCATGAAATCTCCGTATTCCCTAATAATTGGAAGTCTTTTATTTTATTGACGTTGCGCCGGCCATTCTCGCGCCCCTTTGCGGTAATCTAGTGGCTAAGGTACTCGGCTGCAGACACGCAGGTCACGGGATCGAATCCCGGCTGTGGTGGCTGCATTTCCGACGGAGGCGGAAATGTTGTAGGCCTGTGTGTTCATATATGGGTGCACGTTATATAACCCCAGGTGGTCGACATTTCCGGAGCCCTGGAGTCCACTATACGGCGTCTCTCATAATCATAGGGTGGTTTTGGTACGTTAAACCCCACATATCAATCAATCAATCGGGCATCCTCGCACTGTCACTCCTGACTTATTCAACGTCATGGTTTTTATGCAGCACCTCGCGAGCACATTGGTGCTGCTTGTTTTAAATGCGAAGCATTTCTTACCGAACTTTGGCTACTTTGAGCGTATCTATCTATCTATCTATCTATCTATCTATCTATCTATCTATCTATCTATCTATCTATCTATCTATCTATCTATCTATCTATCTATCTATCTATCTATCTATCTATCTATCTATCTATCTATCTATCTATCTATGTATCTATCTATCTATCTATATCTATCTATCTATCTATCTATCTATCTATCTATCTATCTATCTATCTATCTATCTATCTATCTATCTATCTATCTATCTATCTATCTATCTATCTGTCTATCTGTCTGTCTGTCTGTCTGTCTGTCTGTCTGTCTGTCTGTCTATCTATCTATCTATCTATCTATCTATCTATCTATCTATCTATCTATCTATCTATCTATCTATCTATCTATCTATCTATCTATCTATCTATCTATCTATCTATCTATCTATCTATCTATCTATCTATCTATCTATCTATCTATCTATCTATCTATCTATCTATCTAGCTAGCTAGCTAGCTAGCTAGCCACCTACGACTTTTAGCTCTCCTTGCCGTATCGATAATGATATCGATATCACACTTGGTATGGCATAGCATGACTGTATGAAGAACATATTTGACTAGTCATAACACGAAAACCATGACATGAATGCCATGAATGTCATGGTTTAGATTTCATGGTCCTGCAGCTCTTGCGGTGGTTTCGTTCACATGGCATGTTGCAAAACTGGTATGGTATGACATGATTGCATGGCGAACACAAGCGGCAGACCCTAACATGAAAATAATGACATGCGTGTCATGTAACAACATGACTACACACCACGCTCATGATGCGCTGGTGGCCATTTCGCTAGCTTCACTTATACCAAATTTGGTATTACGGGACATGAATGATGAAGCTATGATACTGGCGCAAACATGATAAACATGACATGCGTGTCATGTAACATGACTACATGCTACGCTCACGATGTGCTCGCAGCCGTTTCGCTAGCTTCACATGTACGAAACTTTGTATTACGCGACACGAGGGAACGACATAGGTAAATGACACATCCAAACATAATCACGACATGCGTGTCATAAAACAACATGACTACATGCTACACTGATGACGCCCTCACGGCCGTTTCGCTAGCTTTGATGCGCTCGCGGCCGTTTCGCGCCACACCAAACGTGGTTCGATGTGGCGCAGCCAAGGCTTAGCCACTATAGCCATGAAGCGGAAACCTGATGCGGTTTTGCTTGGCGGGAAAATCGGTCTCGGGACGACTTTTGCGCGCTGGCCACGTGGCGTGGTTTTCCGGCCACTTGGGCGGCGAAACGAACCAGTTTCCAGAGAGTTTCACTGATTTCGCTCTCTTCGAGGGGAAGTGTGAACGCTCCTTAAGGCCGCGTTCACAATTGGGAAGTGAAGAGTAAACGCAAACTCCAGAACGGCCAGAAAACCACGACCACGCGCGTCGATGTTCACATTCGTTCTGCCCGTTCTCGCCGGCACTGCCGTCGCTACCTTGACAAAGAATTTGATTTTGCCTGCTTTCTGAAAGCCAAAACTCGTATTATAGCTATTGGCACAAAGTAGTGAAAGGAAATAGCTCGCACCTTTTCAAACGTATTTTCGGGAGATACGCCAGCATAAACGACACAAGCAAACGTACCAGCAGCGGCGGCGTGGTTTCGACCGGCTGTACACAAAAATTAGACATGTGTGGGCGCGCTGACTCGCTGTCGCTGCACCGAATGCTTCCAGAATTCTAGGCTATCGTAATCCAAGTCAGGCTCTCGATTAATGCTCACTGGTTGATGCCATCAAGCTTCGTCAGGCTGCACGGGTAGTTGGCGATTTGAGCCGATGCCAGCCACTGCCGACGCCTGTGCTGCCATATTGAATCTGCGGCTGGCTGGTTGGGTCACGTGGTTCCATTTAGCGCAGCCAAGGCTGTGAAGTGGAAACCGGATCCAGTTACGCGTGCCGGGACAATCGGTCTCGGAGCGATTCTTGCACGCCGGCAGTACAGCGTGGTTTTCCGGCCGCTTGGGCGCCAAATCGAGTCAGTTTCCGGAGAGTTTCGCCGGTTTCGCTCTTTTCGAGGCCAAGTCTGAACGCGCCATAAGAGGCGTGCGCACGGCGTCCTTTGATGCTTTTTTATTTTTTACGCTGGCTTCTGTCGTGTCTGCTTGGCGTATGATTTTATGTAGCATATAGGAATCGGAGGCGCGCGCTTTCTTGAGCGCTCTTTTATTACATATGCCAACCCATTCTTAGCTCTGGCCTGACATTTTCGTTAAGGTCACTCTTACTCTGTGCCTGTCACCTAACAATTTGCCGCCTTTTCTCCACCTCCCCAAGCTGTATCCTTAGTCGAAGCGTTCTCTGTTTCATCTCTTCAAGTTCTATCGCTTGTCGCAGGTTCAATCCCTGGCAGCAGTGAGTTATCTTTTAGTCCACTCTTTGTTCCTCACATATACATTACAATGAATACAAATAACATTCTCTTTATAATGTAGTGCAGTGCAAAAAACAGACAACAACGAGCGAGAGAGTGAGGACACCAAGGACAACTAATAAGTGACGCTGATCTGTTGTATGTTTTTTTGCGCTGCACCACATGGACGATTGACTTGTTCCGACTGGTCCAACAAGCAACGTTGCTAAGATAACATTCTCATTAATTTGGTTTGCTTAGGTTCATGTGGCACTTCTGCGGCAATAAAGTCAGGCTTTCCCGGCTCGGTTCCTTTTCAGGTTACTCGAGAAAGAGGATCGCTTTTTCAGGGAACTGAGGAGGGACTGTTTTCTCATCGCCCTCGTCCTTATTCTGCTCGTGGTGCTCATCCTGTGGCTTGCCAGCGGTGGATTCTTCAATGGTAGGGTTTGAGATGCACTTGAAGTATATCTTAAGTAGCAAAGACAAATAATCACTGTGATATACTCTCTGCGTACTGCGACAACGCGGAAGCTTGCTTCACATTCGCTAACACGCTACACAATCGGGGCCAAGCATCTAGCAAGACTTCACATGTCGCAGTGTGAGAGATACGCGCATTAAACCGCTCTTACGTTATCTCTCGATAGCGCAAAACTACGAAGAATTAATGCATGTCATTTCCATCGCGGAAGTTACGCCAATAGGAGAACAGACGGGCAACACAAAGAAATGCAGAAAGAAATTTTTCTGGTTCATCCGACCAAGGACGCAAGCTTCTACGTCCATGGCCTCCCATAAGAAAATAGCTTTGACATTTCGCAACTTGGAAACTTTATATTTCAACGGGATGCTGAGGGCCGCGGTCAAAAAGCATGAAATGGGCTTGACTGGAATCCAGACCATTACTAATGAGTGAAATAGGCAACATTTTTATCATAATCAAAATGTTCAAACTAAGCAAAGAGTGTTAGTGACAGTTTATACAAGTATAGTAAAGAATTAGGATTGAAAATACCAAGTACACTCCAAAGATGAAACTGAAGAAAAAATATAGATAGTCGTGTTTATTTTATTATACATACGAAAACAATAATAGGGTGTAACGATGCTAGAAATACAAGACTTAGGCATTAGTAAAATTCCGGTGCTTTGCATTTTGTGAGAATAACGCTCTCCACAGGGTGTCCGAGACTCACTACCCGAAGTGGTATAGCAAAGTGGGAGGAAGTAACGTACTGCCGCTATGCAAATAGTGGCGACGGACTTGCTGGTCGCTCAAAGAGGAAGTAAACGCAGTAGAACTTCCAGTAAAGTTGGGGAAAACTCATTTTTACAGACAGTGCAGAATATCATACATAGCGCCGGACATAAATGTAACAAAAAAGAAAGCACAGTAGAAATCTCTAGGGCGAGCCTACGAGATTCGACAGAGCCGATAATGTCTAACCCCTTAAGCCAGGTTCAGAACGTTTGGCAGAACAGAAGGGCCGCTTCTTATACCCTCGGTGCCCCGCCTTTTGTGAACCGTCGGCCAAAAGCTTGCCTGTCTGTCCTGTGATAGGACATTGCAGTTTTCAAATAAAAAAGCCATCCCAAGGATTCTGCTTTCGGGCTCATGTTTCTCGCCACACTTAACACAACAAAATACAAATCAAATAAAATTAACCAAGGTAGTATTAGCAGGGGCATGCTCAGGGGGCACACAACAATATAAATATAAGCTGCGCGTGCTGGGACTTGTGGCCATAAGAATGACATCGTTGGTAACACGTAAACTTACCGCCGACGGGACAGTATTCCCTCTTTCCCCTGTGAGCTGTAAGAGGAACCGCTCGTTCTCCTCACGCAGTTCTACGTACGAGCGCGTTCCGCTAACTTTTGCCGCGGTGGTTCCCTAGGAGCTCGCCTGAAAGAAGTGCGGAAATAGTTGCAGAGCCGCGGCATGCCAGTGCGACAGGATAAATCGAAGGTGCCGACAGGAGCCCATTCCGCCGCGACGGGGGCCACGCCGCCACGTGTCGAATCCCCACCCGCTTCCGAGCGCTACCTGAAGCACTGCGACCAGCGACGGCATGTCCCCGGTGATCTGTCTGTATGTCCATCCTTCCGTCCATCTAGTGAACACTTCAAGTACCGCCATCTCGCATCTTTTCGTCATATATGCATCGTATAGAAGTAGGGCCATTTCGCGCACATTCCAAGAACTAAGCGAGAGGTGGCACGGCCGGACTGGATGAGCGGCACGCGCGCAGTCTCTTGTCATGAACTAGTGGTGGTGAAATGTGGGAACTTGACATGAAGCGCAGGCCGCAAGAAAGTACGCGCGTGCCACTCCTCTATTCTGGCTGTGCCACCTCTTCTTCAGTCCTTGGAATGTCCGCTGAATGATGGTAACACTGCATGATGAATATATGATGAAAAGATGTGAGTTGGTAGTACTTAATTGGCGTGTTTACTAGATGGACGGACGGATGTGCAGACGGACGAACGGACAGACGGATGCATGGATGGACGGATGAACGCATGCATGGACGGACGCACCGATGAACGCAGGGACGGATGAATGGACGGACGGATGAACGTAGGGACGGACGTGTGGATGGATGGACGGACGGATGCATGAACGATTGCACGGAAGGACGGATGGACTGATGGACGTACGGAAGGCTGCATTGATGGTCGTACAGACGGACGACCGGAAGCAAAAATGAACGGATGGACGGAAGCGCGGGCTGACGGACGGCTGCTTCGCCGAACTCATCATCATGCACTCCGTGGATATGCTGGGATTTTTGCTAGTAAGCATAAAATTCAAGACAAATTTTATCGCAGATAATGTCAATGATACACTCTCTGTAAGTTATTTTTCAGAAATAGCCATCTTTTTATTTATGATTAACGTGCCCGGGTTCAAAAGAACCCACGCACATTAAAAAAATGCAAAAGAGAATTCAAAGGCGTGCGCGCGTGCCGCTCCTCTACTCCAACCATGGAGGGGGCTACCTACTACTACGACTACTACTACTACTACTACTACATACATCGCGGACGCACGACCCACGGCTCAAGGAGCTTCACCCCTAAAACGCCACACAAACGCTGGCAGGAAAAACGATACAAACGCATTTCAAGCGCACTGCATTGAGGCGGTGGCAAGTCACGTTCAAGTCAAAGAGGTGGGGACTGCGGTCACTAGGGGCGAGGATAAGCGTGCGCACGTCCGCAGCTATTGCTGACAGCTGCCGACGCTGAAGCGTGATATGGTGGGGGGCTCCGGTTGCTAGGGACGTGCGCGCCTGCAGCTTTCGCTATGAGAGAAGGTGGTGGACAGATCCCAACGGACGCATTCGAATTGCATGCATTAGAATAAAAAAACGGGTGTCTTCTGGACGCTCATTATATCATTTGACAGCGGCTCATTCCGGCTTTTAGTTTTAGTGGCGAAGCTCCTAAAGCCGTGGGTCTGTCTATGGGACGATAGCCCTTTGTGACCGGTTCGTAACCACCAAGTTGTACGACTCACTCAGCAGGTGGTGCTAGTGTGAGTGACAGTCAAACGGACGGACGGACGGACGGACGGACGGACAGACAGACAGACAGACAGACAGACAGACAGACAGACAGACAGACAGACAGACAGACAGACATACGGACAGACAGACAGACAGACAGACAGACGGATGGATGGATGGATGGATGGACGGACGGACGGACGGACGGACGGACAGACAGACAGACAGACAGACAGACAGACAGACAGACAGACAGATGGACGGATGGATGGACAGAGGCGTGGACGGACGGATGGGCGGAAGGATGAACAGAAGAATAGACGGATGCCCGGGTCAACGGACGGACATACAGACGGACGGACGGGTGGACTCACGGAGAGATGGACGGGCAGAAGCACTGATGAACGGACGGACGGATGGAAGCACGAAAGCGTGAATGGACGCATGGATGGAAGCACGGATGGTTGGACACATGGATGGACGGACGAACGGATGGACGCTTCACCCCACTCATCTTCATTCACACTGTGAATATGGTGCGAGTTCTACGTTTCACTACAAAACATTCTTGCGTTGCGCCGGAGCCAGCTTACGTTTTCCCTTCTTTATGAGCTGTGAAGTTTTCTACAACATATGCGCGTGAGCATACTTTTTTGAGACTTTGTATGTTTGACAAGTAAACATAGCGAGAAACAGGTTCAATGTGGGTGCACACCGCACGATCTATTGACAAGCCGTATAGTCCCAATCAGCCAGATACATAAGTTTGACCATATGTGAGTGAGAAGCAAAAAAAAGTTTCACGCTGCATGTTGCGTTGATTTATTACCCCACCTCCCCTCTTCCACTTTTTCCTCACTGGAACAAGTCTTTCATCACTTTTAATCGTTCACTATGGGGGCCCTGAAACAACCATGGCTGAAAACCACTGTTCTAGAAAGAGCAAGTTTTGCTTTTTGGCTGCAAACGATCACCGTAAAAGAACAATCGATCATTATATTTATAAATTAGATTTATTTATCTCTAGTGCCACACTTTCATCGAATTATGCACAGCTGCCGCTTCTGTTTTCTAATTTTTAGGTGCTGATCGAGAAGAAAGCTGTAAGTAATCTCAGTTGCTCGTTTTGAACAAACGTTTAAGAAACCGTGGATGAAGAGCCTAACTTCAGGTTTCTAGTGGTGTTCTAGCCAACACTTCTTTGAAACAAAACATTTTAGCCAAGGTACAAGCATAATGACCTCGTTTCTTTTTCCTTGCCTAGTAGGGCACTATTTCCGCGATATTAACACCAACCAACGCACGGCACTTACCACCTTGATTTTTGTTACACCACTGCACTGTTTAAAATTAGGGATGCTAGCGATATTCTCTGCCTCAGACAAGTTAATCAACAAAGAAATATACTGTTATGACAAAAACACAGGTCCTGCGATTTTCAACAATGGTCACTTCATGAAATATATAATTATGTATAATAAATAAATTATAAATCATGCTGATCATGAAAAAAGAGCATAGGGATATTAGTGCGTGTTGGCAAAAGAAGTTATGCTACTTCTAAATGTAAAAAGGCAGGGTGGGGGAGAAATGTTTCGGGAATTGCTTCAATTTATAACCACTTTTTTAATTTTAATTGTTCTTTTCAGGGGTGGGGCGGGGAAAGTTTATGAGAGGCTGATGCCAACACGAATTTGTTATTTTTTTGCTTCTTTTTCAGCATGATCCGTTCTTCCGAAATGAAACTACATAATGGGTTATCGCTCGACCTAAAGCCACGTGGCAAAGAGTTTACCAATCAAGCGTCTTTTAAAGCCCAGTCCCTTTTTATCTTTGAAGAACTCGACAATCATTGCTCAGCAGTTGGTCCAATACGAGAAGACGTTGCCAATTGCAAGGCTCATGACTGTTGCAGTGATTAAGAAAACAACTGATTACTGTTTTTTTTTCACTCCTCTAGCACCAACTCCAACTCTTGGCATCAGCGGTTTTCCGGGCAAGTATACAAATTAAGTCGTCTATCATGAACTCTTCATTGTTGGCAATCGATAAAATGATTCGAGGCATATAACAGATGAATTTTATTGACACTTTTACCTATGTAGCAGAAACCTGGATACTTACAAAGAGGGTTCAGCTTAAATTCAGGACGACGCAGCGAGCGATAGAAAGGAAAATGATGAGAGTAACCTTAAGAGACGGAAAGAAAGCAGTGTGCGTCAGGGAACGAACGGGGTTAAGGGTGGTATAGTTGAAATCATGAAGATTAAGAAGTAGACATTAGCTGGGCACGAAGCACGTAGGCAGTATAACCACTGGTAATTAAGGGTAACTGATAGGATTCCAAGAGATGGCAAATGCGCGAAGGGTAGACAAAACATTAGGTGGGCATCTGAGATTAGGAAGTTTGCAGGTATAACGTGGCAGCAGAAAGCACAAGACTGTGGTGATTGGCAAAACATGAGAGGAGCATTTGCCCTGAACTGGTTGAAGTAGGGATATTGAGGATGATTTCTCTGAATAATCAATTAGTGTTCGACTGTACCGGGAAAATCAAAGCACTGGATTTCCACGCACATACGTGGATTTAAATACTGCAAAGAACATTACGTGGGCCCCTAAAGTGGTATATTTGCCATTCTATGATCTCCAAAAACGGTGACCTCCATTCCTGGAGCCAGAAAAACAAAAGCTGCCTTGAAACATTTACTTATAGTTCAGCCACTATAAGAAACCAAGCGAACTTACGAAGAATGCCTATTATGCCCACACTCAGATGCATTATATGCGTGTTTTTAAATCTTAAGCGACAGAAAGTGGCCGTCCATATTTTCTTCTTGAAGGCGAACAAAAAGCAACAATTTTTAATACATATAACAGCGCCCCTACCTTCAGCGATCATGAGATGAACCATTATCAAGTCAAACACTACTCAGTTTTCGCGAGCGAAATCTCCGAGATGGCTAAACGCCACAGATCGTATTTTTAATATGAGTGAGGAGGCTTGGTGAAATAAACTCAAAACATGGTTAGTTTTATATAGCTTCACAGCTAACTGCGCTGCCAAGTACTAATCAAAAACTCAGGAGAGTGAAAAAAAAGGACACCCAAAGTCAGCATACGCGAACTGATCAAGGAACTCGTTAACTTATAAATTTGCAAGCAACGACTACAGTCCAACGCGTTCCATCAAATCAGGGTACTTAATTATGATATAATTCATAACAGAAGCCGCTTCTGGCGATCAAGAGTCAAACGAGAAGATCATCCGTTAAGTGACCAAGTCGCACCTCTCTCTGTAGTAGCCTTTACGCTAAGTAATGCTTTAAATAAAGCTAAAGTGAACTTTTATTAATGAATTTGAGCTATTATTCACTAATTGCGCGTTGTATTACTTCTGTAAGCCTCGTAGAGCTTTTCCCCCCGCAAATTAGGGTGATAATTCAGAATTTATTGTAGTTACCATCTACGTGGGTTGTGTAACATGCGAATGTTGTGATGCGCACTGTACTGTTTCGTTTTGATATTGTCTTTTGTGAAGACACGATACCGTAGCTGCACAGGCACTTATATCCCGTGCAGTCAAACATACATGAAAAATGTTAACGGTGTCGTGACATGGTCATCGGCCACACTGCTGTTTTCAGCGAAATATAGAAATAGAGCAGCTATTGGGCTTGCGCTTGTAGAAAAAAAATGGACTGTGATGAATACTTCATTGAATGAGCCTTAAAAGTCACCGGCTGTAAATTATGCCCACTGCCTGCGACCGCCATTTTCCCATGACGTGGGTGCTTCGTGGAGTAAAGCAGTTGTCGTCTACCGGTGCTGCAAGACGTTGAATTTTGAATGCCGAACTGGGGAAAGCTCTTAAAAGCGTCATTCCACGCACAGCTAATCACGAAACAGTATCGTTTGTCGCAATACGGACGCTTTAAGAATGTAATTGCTCGCGAGTACCACTGTTGTGAGACTCTCGAGCATGGGGTATTTATAAAAATGCTCATTAGAAATTAGGTCCTCGACCGACTGCGCTGAAAGTTCGCCAACGTGTTTGCGAACACCACAGATTTAACCTACTTAACACAGATTATGACAGAAAATAGGTTGAAACGGCCTTTTCACTCTCCCTTATTGCTTCACCGATTTGTCGTAATTATTGTTCTTTAACTTGTTATATAAAGCCTTTACGGTCAAGCAAATATATAGATTTGAAAAAAAAATTGTTGTAGCTAATAAATTGTTCAGCTGTTTTGTAATATGGGCGTTTATTCTAGTTCTGGTGATGTCGTAGAGTCGCACTGTGCATTCCTGTTTTTTTTGCGTAATTTGACTTTACACAAATATGACGTCTGTGAATTTAGGCCAATCAATGACGATGTGTGGACGTTCTGGGAGTCAGTCATCAATAACGAGATGAAAAAATCACCTTTGCCGCCACGAATGGTGGAGCTCGCAAGTCTTGAACATAACTGCCGTGGATTAAATATATATATATAAATAAATATATATATATATATATATATATCATGCGCGGAGATACAACAGCCCCAGAGAACAGTGCCTCTTGTATTTTTATTCTTTTTTGATAATCTTTTGAACAACAACAACAACAGCAACAACAATAATAATAATAATAATAATAATAATAATAATAATAATAATAATAATAATAATAATAATAATAATAATAATAATAATAATAATAATAATAATACTGGTTCGTTCACTAAAGCTCCCTTAAGCTAAGAAGGGACTCTTGTGAAAGCTGTGCTCGTGATGCTAACCTAACAACGGCGAGTAGCAGACGGTGTTGTAATGTGCATGCAGTTAACAAAAAAAATCATTTTTAGTAATCAATGGATTCAGCCTTAACACTGTCTGGTCATTTGTAGACCCTGATCAGCCAGTCATCACACGGACAACGAAGAAGAAACCAACCAAAGGAACACATGACACAGAAGGTAGTGCACCATTTAATAATCATGCCAAAGCACAGTTGAGTGCACTTCTTTATTTCTTACGAAGGTGGCTTAACTTGGAACTGCCATGAAAAAAACAAACAAACTTGAAACTTCTTGATGATTCCAAGTGTAGATAGACTTTCCGGGCGACCTAGAACGTGTTCGTGGTTAGTGCTATGTTCTACGTCATTGTAATATAGTATAGCATAGTAATAGTATAGTATGGCGTAATATACAGTATTGTAAAACATACAGTGCTTCCAGTAATGTCGCTCAGAATACGCCAAGCACTGAAGATGGTAAAGAGATTTAAGGCGGCGTGTTTTTTTCATAGATTTAAGTAAATCAAGTGATTTAGGCAGTCAGTACCTGAAAAATTCGATAAGTGAGATAAGTGATCGATTCTGTGCAGCGAAAACTTGAATAGCTAGTTAACCCTCTGCCATGGTTCGTTTCTAAAATGCAGTGATCAACAAAGTGAAAATCCTTAAATCTCCGACGGTTTGATCAAGCTGAAATAAAAGGAACTACAATACTTTTTGCAACCGCTAATAGCTCGCGAAGTTTAAACAACGCGCACAATGCAAAAATGGTTGTTCAAAAATGTTGAAGTATTTCTTGCACGTTCTGCGTTGTGCCCGTCATGCCACTGTGCCGAATGGCACCCCCTTTTGACAGAAACTGAGGTACCGCCTGAATTGGCCACACCGGGCAAGTGTCTATAGTTTATCTTTTAGGAATAAAATACGCTTACACAGAACTGTTTACATTATTCTAACGGCGCACACGTATACTACGGCTTCAAGAGTGAGAGAGCGGGTGGCCTGAAGTGTTTTAGACCAGATAAGCAAACGGTGCCTGAGGTTCTTAGGCTCTCTGCGATGTGCCTTTCCTCCCTATTTATTCAAGCGAACTTTGTTCCGACTCAAATTTCAGTGGCGCCGTCATACCCGAAGAACACGGCGCCCCAGAGCAACATATATGCTGATCTCAACCTCGCACGCATTTGTCTGCGGCCTTTTCGAAGAATCGATACTGTCTATATTGTGGGCTTGTTGACTATGAGCCGTTTCTGATATGGCAGTCTGATGTTTTATTCTATTTTATATTGCCACATTTTATTTTTGCCTAATATGAAGCATTGCTATTGCCTGCAGCGGCTAGACTGTCGCGCTGCTAAGAACGTGGATGAACGTCTACAGATAGATAGATAGATAGATAGATAGATAGATAGATAGATAGATAGATAGATAGATAGATAGGGTACCCACTTTCTCAATAGGGTAAGGGCTCCTGAATTTTTGATCAAACTGTCCTATTTGCACTTTACCAACGTTACATGCTCAACTGACGCAAAATCAACCAGCCATGCGATTCCCTCTTGTGCTGTGAACTTATAGTTAGATCGCCCTTTGCATATCAGGGCCCAAGCCGAGGCCAGTCCCCCCGAAAGGTGGTCCGCTCAAAATCATCATGGACGTGGACACGGGCGTAGACGATGCCATGGCGCTCATTTTGGCCCTGACCTCGGAGCATGCTACGGTAGAGGCGATCACCATAGTGGCGGGAAACGCTTACCGGGACGCAGCGTACAACAACACGTTGCGCGTGCTCAACCTTCTCGGCAGAACTGATGTGAGTGTTCACTTTTTAAAGACGATAGTCTTTCTTGTGGACCTTCGACGCAAAAGTGTTGGTCTGTCTGTCTGTCTGTCTGTCTGTCTGTCTGTCTGTCTGTCTGTCTGTCTGTCTGTCTGTCTGTCTGTCTGTCTGTCTGTCCGTCCGTCCGTCCGTCCGTCCGTCCGTCCGTCCGTCCGTCTGTCTGTCTGTCTGTCTGTCTGTCTGTCTGTCTGTCTGTCTGTCTGTCTGTCTGTCTGTCTGTCTGTCTGTCTGTCTTCTGTCTGTTCTTAATGGTACTAAACGGTAACAGACGATGCCCCAAACGGTCGACCCCATCCGCTGCGCCAACCAATATTTCTCGAGGTTCAGTGTTCATACTTGTGCGATTGTCAATTAAAAAGCAATTATCGCGCGCATCTGAAGCGCCATAGCAACACGTGAATATTTTGCACGTGTGTCTTTTACTGGAAAAGGCATACGTAAGTAATTCTAAGGACCGTAGCATTTATCACGCTGCGCTGACCATGAAACGCTTGCACGAAAAGGGAAGTGTTTCCAACGCTTTGCTAGGACGACATGGTGGTGGCACCTACCAGTTGCCTTGCGTTCTACACCTTATCGCCTCCGAGACGGGTGCGCACGCCGCGCGCTTCGTTTTCCAAGATATCTGCCAGATAGCGCTCATGTCTAATATGTGACGTTACTTGATGCGCTTGTTCACCTTCACTGCATGCTCGAGGCATTCTAACGCAGCGTTTCCAGAATACCATACACCGATTTTCTTCCACAGAACATCAAAGAAACGTTTTGTTTACTCTATCAACACGCAAGAGTTGTTTTTCGATGACATTTGCAGTGTAACATGCAGATACGGGGCCAAGTTTTTTTTGCGCTACTTTTACGCAATAATATATAGAATGTTGCTGGACAACGGTGTATTACACTCAGAATATGCGTTTATTGAGCAAAAAAAATCACTGAAAATGGTAAAGTGAATTTAGTGGCGTTCTTTTATTCGTAACCGTTTTTCGCGATATTTCATTTTTAGGTTGTTATATCTATCCCCGATGAGGTGAATGATGCGTCAGATTTCATTATACGCTGTGCCACGAGATTCAAGAGATGCTGTGAGATGCAGCTGTTTTTCTTTAAGCACCACGAAGAATGTGAATGTCGTTCCAAAGCTTATAGGGCAACGGAGAGAACTCGTATTCGTCAGTACATCTCATCGTAGCCTCCAGTGGGACTGCCTCTTCAGCACACAATTTCAAGCTTCCACCTTCCCTTGAACGTCTGTTGAGACATTAGTGACAAGGAAGGGGGTGGAGGTGCCCGGCAACCTTGCCATTCAGCCCTCTGCCCACTCCCGGCTTATGCACTCTATGCATAGAGAATGAACGATCTTGTTCTACGCATCTAAGAAAGGCTTAGCTATCCAATTGATTTTAACATGATAGCATTAGAAAGCTCGTTACGCTAAAATTGCAGCGTTGCCGTCTTAGTGTGAGCGAAACATTGGCGTTCATGTTAAGCGTCAAATCGAGATAGATGCAGACAAAGAAGCGATGCAAATCTCCGGTTCGACTTGCACGGCTTGTGCGTGGCAAGCAGGCGCTAAATTGCATATATATGTCCATGCTTTAAGCTGTTTAAAAAACAACCTGTTTGAATGTTCTGAAGCGGGAAGCGTTTCCCCTAACGTGTAATATTGCGTCACACAATTGTAGAACGGCGTCATACTTCAAAAGATGTGAACTGTGCAACGGCGGGTTGGTTTAAAGGCCCACCTATAACAAAACGCATATCCGCAATTAATCATCGTCCGCGAAAACATCAACAAATTGGGCAGCTACTGGTACGCGAATGCGCATGCTGTCGTATGCGGACGCAAAGGGTACTTGTGGAGATTCAAGAGGAAGATTCGTGACGTAGAGGACATTTCACAGCCGTGCTTGCAGTAAAAATTGTGAGAGTGTTTGAGACAGCCGATTTTACGCAGACAGTCATTTGTTTTTTTTTACAGTACACCATTGAGACTTGCACCAAGAAATCAAGCCAGGCTAGAAACTGAGGAGGCCATGTGCACGGTGCCCGACTACGCTGTCACGTGTAGTTTTCGAGGTCGGAGCTTAAGCGTGGAAAACGAAGCTTTTTTATGAGATACGTACTTTAGTTTAAATATAAACAAATTAACAGCCAAATCTTTGGGTTAGTTGATGTAAATGTCGAAAACTGGAAGCGTGGTAATGAGGCGAGCAGTACAGCGGACATCTCAGTATTCTGCCGATGACTCTATAGTAGAACTTGTCTGTATATGATATCTTTCAAGAAGGTCCTTGTTCTTTTTAATGCCTACACTTCATGGATATGCGTGTTGCTCTGTTCATTGTAAATGACATACTCTGAGTGCTGTCTTGTGCGCTGAACAAATTGACACTTGAGGTGGTATTGCACAGGACAACATTCACCTGCCCCACACAATGGCACTGCACCTGAAGCATGGATGGCCTCTCGCGAGTTTTAAAGGAGAAGTGACGCAAACTATACGCATGTCGCGTCAATACGTGAACGCGTTGTTTTCGATCCCCTGTAGTAACAATTCGATATTAATACTGCACAGCTGACGAATCAAGATATGTAATATCGATTAGTATGACCAGTATCAAACCCAATTCAACACGGCTGAAGAGCCCGCCAATTTTCAGCGCTGCGCTTCCAAGTGGTCACCTCCTGCGGTCCCACGCAATCTGATCATTAGACCACACGAAGTGGTGACATAATCTTCAGTTTACATTTCGTCTGCTCGGCGCGCACGCGTTAAGCATGTCTTCGCCACTCCATTGTTTGATATTGTGGGATTTAATGTCCCAAAACCACCATATGATTATGAGAGACGCCGTAGTGGAGGGCTCCGGAAATTTCGACACCTGTGGTACTTTAACGTGCACCAAAATCTGAGCACACGGGCCTACAACATTTCCGCTTCCAACGGAAATGCAGCCGCCGCAGCCGGGATTCGAACCCGCGACCTGCGGGTCAGCAGCCGAGTACCTTAGCCACTAGACCACCACGGCGGGGGCGCCAATCCATTGCGTCGCAGCCATTAGCAGTGTGATGAATATATGGACTCGCGTTAATTCCTGGCGTGGCGAATCATTTCCGGTTCAATGTTCTTCTGAGCAGTGATTCTAAAGTCAACGGTGGGCCGAGTAGCTATGAGGCAGCTGGAGACACACACATGGGCCACGCTGGCTGTTAAGACATACGAGCGGTGCGTGCGTGTTACTTGTTCGCGATATACCGTAGCTTCAAATGATCACATTCGCGCTCATGACTACTTTTCAAATCACCTGAAGCGGCACAACGAAAACGAAGAATTCACGCAAAAGGTTTGCGCGAATAATGCGAAACAAAGCAAGCGAAGCCGTTGCTAGGCAGCCAGGTGTTGCCGTCAAACGGTACCACATGTATGAACCACAATGAAAACACTAAAATTGTCGACGTAATCGCTGCTCACTCATTGTCACCTGGCGCCTAAAGCGTGGCCTGGAAGTTTGCTGAAGACGTCAAAATGCTGTCGATGGCTCATGGCCGGGAACGGGACGATGAGCCTTGGATGCTCTTTGCGCTCGGAACAGAATAATTTTTACGTAATGCACGTGAATCATATTTCGCTAAACAAACTCGTGCGTATTGAACAAACGACCTAATGCCACATCCGGAGTTTGAAATTTGGTGTAACTGCTCTTTTGAAAGTGTAGTATATTTTGACCTATGTTTCGCCTGTTTTTAAACGTGCTAGAAAATTTCGAAAAATTCTGATTAAAAAAAACAACCTCATGCATTTTGCCTAGTTGACTCGAAGGCGACAATATTCTATTGCGTCTTTTCACTCTCATTGAATGTTGCGATCTGTCCGCCACAGTGGATCAGTAGTTACAATGCTCGGCTGCTGACCCTAGGGCTGTGGATTGGATTAAGGCAGCGGCGGTCACATTTCGGTGGAAGTGAAATGGTAGAAGCTTGTGCACTGTGCGATATTGGTGAACGTTAAACCACATCAGATCGACGAAGTTTCCGAATACCTGCACTATATGACGTCCCTCATGATCATATTGTTCTAGGGAGACGACAAAATACGGGTGTACTAACAGTATTTACAAAATCTAAGTGATTGGGGCAACAACAGCTAAAATGGCGCAAACAGGAGTGTCACAGATCCCGTTAATTAGGGAGGTGATCGCCGGGCTAATTCCAAGTGGCAAAGTATCGGCCCCCCGTACTGCACCACGAAAGCGTGGACAATTTAGAAGTGGTCTTATTTGGCGCGCCAGCGGACGCCGGCTGTGGCCCAAAGAACAAGTCAGAGCCGAGAGTTGATAAACAAAACAAAATTATATTCTCAATTATGGCTGACAAAAACAATACATAAATATGCACACTCGACAATAGTTGAATACGATGTGTCACCAATCAAACAGCGTACTACACAGTACAATCAGCCACACTCGAAACAACGGACACAAACAATAATATGCACTACAATGCAGTCGCATGCATCGAACAACCAAGACACTTAAAGACTAAAGAGTTCGAAGACTTATTCAGTCTAAAGTCCTTGGAATAAAAGTCTGAATGATACTCTTACGAGAATCACTCACTCAAAGTCCAGCGCTGTTGTCGTTCCGCTGCCCCGAAGTTTCTCTTCCAGGAAACCTCGCGTCTTCAACTGGCCGCTCTCCAAGCACCAAACTTCTTCGCCAGTAACACGTCGGCTTCCCACACGCAGCTGTTGCCACGCGTCTTCGCTCGCTGGCGGTAGACACACACTCCTGCCTGTAGCACGAGTCTTCACCCCTCAGGTGGAAATCCTCTTCTTCTCCTCTGTCAATGAGGACAAAAGGCTTCGCCCACACGGTGGAAAGACCCTACGCACACTTGCGCAAAACTTTCATCTTCTGCCTACGCACACGGGCGCGAACTTTCTTGTTCTCCCTTGTCACTGAGGACCAAAGGCTTCGCCGACGACACGGCGGAAACACCCTACGCACACTGGCGTGAAATTCCTTCTTCTCCTGCTCTCCCATCTCTGCTGCTCGGTTAAATACCTTCCGCGCTAGATTCCAGAAAATTCTCATCGTTTCGTCGGCGCGATACGCAGCGAAGGCTGGAGAAAGCGCGAGAAGGTTCGAGGGCCGTCCGCGACAGATGATGCAACTCTGCATCACCACGCCCCTTTCCCTCGAGAACCTTCCAGAGCTTGCTCAGCCGCTGATGTGAGGAGGTTAGTCGGCGAGACTACGCTTCCAAGAGGGGAGGGACGGGGCACCCGGGGAGCCTTTAGATGTTTATTTTCTTCCTTATCATTGACCTTGAGGTGCCTCTCTGCGCTTGATATTATTACTGTCGCTAGAATTCGGCGCCGCGCGCTTTTTCGGAGCACACGTTTGTGGCACTGCCCCCCCCCACTTTAAGAATATTATCACATGATATTCAAAACCACACAAACGAGTGTGAACAGACACCACACACTTAAAGATTGTAACAGTCCGTCGTTCATAGCGCGTCACAATAAGAATAGAACACTCAATACCATTGAACATCGCAATTAAATCTGACAACATATGAAAAATAACAACAGGTACATGAGTACAACACTCCATCACACATTTCAGACAATACAAATGTACAAAGGTCTGTCTTTTCAACAATTGTACAATCCTATACATCAAGTCACCGCAACAAACACTTTGACTCACTCGACATACACTTGTGACACAGGACACCAACAACACAACACATTGAGGTTCAACACTACCAAACACACTCAGATTGGACCTCAGCACCTATTCTGCGTACTTCGAGCTGCGCTTACGCCCTTTCTTGCGGTGCTCGCTCGATCTTTTCTTATTGTTCTCTTTTCTGTTCTGATGAGCCCTTTCCAACGACTGTATCTGAGGCGGCGTCTCAACCATCATTGTCACTTCCGGCACCGTTAACATGTCATAACGTTCAACCAATCTTTTCTGGCTATTCATCAACTTGTTCTTGTCACGGCATTGGGCCTGGCTGGCCGACTACGTCACCCTTACATCGTCGTTCGGTTGAGGTCGTGCTGATGTAAGTCCAGCTGCCCAGCACGTTAACTCGTTGAACACGATCATCTCCTGATTCACCGTCTCTTGCACCCAGGCTTCACCTTGGGCTTGAGTGAAGTCCTTCACGGGATTTTTGTCCACTGTCTCTCGCGGTCCCTGTGTCAGCGACGGCTCCATCTTCGGGTCTTCCCCCAAATGTTTTGGATCGTTCGGCCCTCGCGCCCCGTCAATGTTTCGGATGATGAGGTCGTACAGGGGTGTCGTCATACACAGGGCAGTAACCTCCCCGCTGAAGTAAGGGGTTTCAACCTCAATCTCTGCTTCGGGAAGCATCCGAAGCGAACTGTCAATTAGGAAAACCAGTTTCGTTTTGCCTGTTAACTCACTTTCCCGTACCAAATTTCTCCGCACGATAACCGTGGAGCTACCGGTATTTCTTAACACCGTAACCTTCTTGCCCGCAACTTTTCCAGGCAGCGTTGGCATTCCCTTCGTAACACCGGTTGGCTGCTTTGTCATTACAGCACCCACAATAGGAAGTTTCTCCCCATTTTGAACTCTGCGAATCCGTCGGTGACGGCATCACCATCGGATTTCGGTGCTGCTAGCAAACAGGATACCTGGTGAGTTTGACTCGCTCCGTTACGACATGCGTCTGCTTTGTGCCCAGTCTCACCACACTTGAAACATTTGACAACAGTTCGACAGCTGTTAGCGCGATGACCCACTCGGTTACACAGAAAACATCGCGGCACGCTTTCCGGTGCACGCTTTCCGGTGCGCGCTTCTTTTGTTCAGGGTCTGATTTCTTCAAACCTTCGACACACTCCTTGACTTTGGCCAAATTCGTGCCACCTTGCGCTTCCAAAAATTGGTCGGCCAATTCAAGCATGCCTTCAAGTGACTCAGCCTTCCTCTCTTTCAAGTACAGCGGCAGGCTTGGGTGGCAACTAGTAAGAAATTGCTCTCTAATTAGGAGCTCTCTAAGCTCATCGTACTCCTGCGCTGTCCCTGAAAGTTCAATCGATCTCTTGAAATAATGGCTAAGTTGGGTGGCGTACTGCGTAGCCGTCTCACCATCAGCTGGCTTTCCTGTCCGAAATCTGTCCCGGAAACCTTCCACTGTAAATATAAATCGCTTCAGTAAAGCTTCTTTTGCCTTTGCCTAGTTGGCTGCATCATTCGGCGTCAGCCTCTCGTACACACTGAGCGCTTCGCCACTCAAGCAGGTACTCAAAGCAGCTGCCCATCGATGTTCCGGCCGATTCTGGCTATTTGCAATCGTCTCAAATCTGTGAAGGTACGCGTCAAGGTCGTCTTTTCTTTCACCAAACGCTACAAGCAGCTTGCTTGGGTTCAAGCGGAAGCCATGATCTTCCCGTTCGCTGCTTTCAACTCTAGCTTGGACGGGAGTTTCACTTCGCTGTTGCAAACGGAGCCGCTCGAGTTCCATCTCGTGCTGCCGCTGCCGTTCCCTTTCAGCCATCTCCGCCTCTCTTTCTTCTTTCAGCTGTCGCTCCTTTGCCTCTCTTTCTTCTTTCAGCTGTCGCTCCTTTGCCTGTCTTTCTTCTCTCGCCCTTTCAGCTGCCAGCTTTTGTTTCTCCAGCTCCAACTTCAATTGCTGCTCTCTTCTTTCAGCTATCTCTCCTTTGCCTCTCTTTCTTCTTTCGTCCTTTCAGCTGCCAGCTTTTCTCTCTCCAACTCCAACTTCAATTGTTGCTCTCCTTGTTCCTTGGTCCTCTCAGCCGCAAACCTCTCTCTGTCCAACTGAGCTGTTTTTTCTTCTTTGGACCTCTCTTTTTCTTCTTTTTCCTTCTGGGTGACCCACTTTCGTAATTAGGCGCCAGAAAGACCCATATTCTCACCAAGAGCTACTAACTTTTCGAGATCCATTGAGTCTCGCAAATAAAACCTTGCCGCGTGCAAAAACTATCTGCCTAAATCAGTCTGTCGGAACACTTTCCTGCACTCGTTAACGAAAACACTGAGCTACACACAAAATCATTCCCATAGAACTATCAACAACTCGAGGATCTTTCATACTACTTTGGACACACTCTGCACCAAAAAGGTCCTGTCGTGGACGCCGAATTATTTCTCACCGGTCTCGTTAATTAGGGAGGCGATCGCCGGGCTAATTTCAAGGGCCTAAGTATCGGCCCTTCGAACTGCACCACGAAAGCGTGGACAATTTAGAAGTGGTCCTATTTGGTGCGCCAGCGGACGCCGGCTGTGGCACAAAGAACAAGTCAGAGCCGAGAGTTGATAAACAAAACAAAATTATATTCTCAACTATGACAGATCAAAACGATACACAATTATGCACTCTCGACAATAGTTGAATACGATGTGTCACCAATCAAACAGCGTACTACGCAGTACAATCAGCCACACTCGAAACAACGGACACAAACAACAATACGCACTACAATACGGTCGCATGCATCGAACAACTAAGACACTTAAAGACTGAAGAGTTTGAAGACTTATTCAGTCCAAAGTCCTCGGAACAAAAGTCTGAATGATACTCTTACGAGAACCACTCTCTCAAAGTCCAGCGCTGTTGTCGTTCCGCTGCTCCCGAAGTTTCTCTTCCAGGAAACCTCGCGTCATCAATTGGCCGCTCTCCAAGCACCAAACTTCTTCGCCGGTAACACGTCGGCTTCCCACACGCAGCTGTTGCCACGCGTCTTCGCTCGCTGGCGGTAGACACACACTCCTGCCTGTAGCACGAGTATTCAAGCCTCAGGTGGAAATCCTCTTCTTCTCCTCCTTTGTCAATGAGGACAAAAGGCTTCGCCCACACGGCGGAAAGACCCTACGCACACTTGCGCAAAACTTTCATCTTCTGTCTACGCACACGAGCGCGAACTTTCTTCTTCTCCTCCTTTGTCACTGAGGACCAAAGGCTTTGCAGACGACACGGCGAAAACATCCTACGCACACTGGCATGGAATTCCTTCTTCTCCTGCTCTCCCATCTCTGCTGCTCGGTTAAGTACCTTCTGCGCTAGATTCCAGAAAATTCTTATGTTTCGTTGGCGCGATACGCAGTGAAAGCTGGGGAAAGCGCGAGACGGTTCGAGGGCCGTCTGCGACAGATGATGGTACTCTGCATCACCACGCTTCTTCCCTCGAGAACTTTCCAGGGCTTGCTCGGCCGCCGATGTGAGGAGGTTAGTCGGCGAGACTACGCTTCCGACAGGGGAGGGACGGTGCACCCGGGGGGAGGGGGCCTTTAGATGTTTATTTTCTTCTTTACCATTGACCTTGAGGCGCGTCTCTGCGCTTGGTATCGTTACTTTCGCTAGAATTCGGTGCCGCGCGCTTTTACGGTGCGCTCGTTTGTGACAAGGAGACAGCCCGTCTTCCTCCTCTTCATCCTCTGATGAGTAGCACATAAAAATGTTGCTGTTTTAGGAGGCAAAACGACAAACAATACTTCATGCTGATACTCCTCCACCCCTTCAAAGGCTTATGGCATTTACGTGATTTGCAGTGCCCCTAGAATCAGAGGCATAACAGCCTTTCTGATACTCATCTGGTTTTACTTACACAGCATGTAAATAGGGCCAGCATACGAACAAGCAACGAACATCGCCTTAGGATGCTTCACCATATCACGGCACGTTATGTGGGGCACGTATATGGGGCCTCCTACCAGGAATTGCAAACGAACAATCAGGCGTGTAGATTGGGACAAAATCCGCAAAAGCAGAAATGAGAAAGAACAGAGGCCTATCAAACGCATAAATGAAGGGAGCAGGGAATTCTACGAGACGTAGAAAAAGCCGCAACCGAAATGGAGTGGAATGACTGCTTGGCTCGACGAGAAGAAGAAAATGAGTGTGGCGGAAGCCACTCAATGCGGATGGACAGCAGGCTCGCACATATTTTCGAAGCAAAAACATCTATTCAGAAACGGCTGCATGGGCAAAAACACAATCGAAATTCAAGGAGCAAACTCGCTGAAGTAAATAAGCACTTCGAAACACGCTGTACACATCTATGCCATCAGGAATGAAATTAAGTGTGCGATGCCATGGACGGCGACATTAACACGAAATTCCTCAAGCACCTGCTGGACCCGTCGGCCACCAAAACGGTAGTGAAAGCGGGAATGACCAAGATAAGACACATGTATAAAGGGAACATCCGTCAGATGGGTTGCGAAATCGTTAAGCTCTACCTCGGCAGACCCCCGGCAGTCGAACACCAGGAATACTCGGGCTCTCTCAACGAAGGTCTTGACAGAGACTTTTCACAGCGAGAAATCAAGGCAGCCCTGCAGAATATCAAGAGCAACTTAGCTCCAAGCCCCATCAAATTGTCCAACAAGATCCTCCAGAACCTGGACGACTAGGGAACGAGTCGTTTGACAGACTACATCAACGAGTGCTGGAGAAACGGGGAGATACCCGACGAATGGAAGAAATCCGACGTGATATTAATTCCTAAGCCGGGGAAACCCCTAGAAACCCAGAATACGTGGCCCATCTCTCTCACTTCTTGCGTCGGTAAAGTAATAGAGCATGCTTGCCTGAACAGGGTTAACGGCTACCTTTAGTCTAACAACGTATACCGCAGCAACATGATCGGCTGCAAAAGAGGGCTCTCCGTACAAGATGCCATGATACAACTCAAGGAGCAAGTCATAGGCATGACTTGCATAGACAAGGCATGATGGTAATAATCGGGCTAGATCTAAGGAAGGTCTGCGACATGGTCGAGCACGCAGCCATTCTAAAACGAATTGCGCAAGTCGGTGTAGGCGAGTTGCCCAATTTCTGATGTACAAGTACATCAGAAATTTTTTACGGGAAGAACTGCCACAATTAGACTGGACGAGGAGGAGAGCATTCAAGTGGACATGGGCAGCGCTGGCCTACCGCAAGGGTCCGTAGTGTCACCAATGCTCTTTAACCTCGTCATGATTGAATTCTCAGAAACATTGGAGCGAATCGAAGGCATTAATCACACAATTCATGCAGTCGAGAGTCATCTAGATGACACTGGATTGAATTGCTCACCGAGCAAATCGAAACTGCTACTAAACAACTCCAACAGACTAGGCAGAGACGTAGCAGAATTACACAAAAGAGGAATCAGGATAACCACTAGAAATGGCACGACGGTACCCTTGGTTCAAAAGATTGGAGTCCTGGGTCCCTGCAACCAATGGGGAAACTATAACGCGTCTGGAAAAGAAAGCCAGGGCGGCCGTTAGGCTAATACAAAGAGTATCCAATAAACGAAGGCGCAGTAAAGAAAGAAACATTGTACGACTCGTCCAGGCCTTCGCGATCAGCCACATCGCGTACGTAGTGGCGTTCGTCCACTGGAACAAGGACGAGAAAGACAAAGTCGACGCGCTGATCCAAAAAGCATACAGAGCTGCTCAGGGTCTACCACCATGCACAAAGAACGAAAGGCTGCTACAACTCAGAGTACGTAACACGCTGGACGAGATCGCTGAAGCACAGAGGATAGCGCAACTCGAACGATTGTTTGAAACCATAGCGGGTAGAAAAATGATGGAAAAGATCTTCATTAATTACCGTAGAATGAAAGGCCTCAAGACGCAGATTCACCGGCAAGTCAGGTCCACGATACACGGAAAACATTAAAAAAAATGTGCACCTCGTACGCAAAATTGAGAGACGAAAATGCGTAAGAAAATGATCCTTAAAAACCACAGCGCGGGGGAGGGTGCGCTTTTTGTCGACGCCACCCGGTAATCCCGAAATAATGAAATCAATGATAGGGTTGTGCGTGGCTCTTTTTTGCAATGGCGGTCATAGACACAAAAGGGAAGACCGTGACTGCGGGGAACAGATCGTCGGAGGCAGCGGAAGACATGACCATTGCACTGGTTGTAGTGTATGGTCGAAAACACGACAGAATAATAATCAGTGACTCCAAGATGGCCATTAGAAATTTCACAAAGGGATGGGTCTCCACCGAAGCAGCAAAAATCCTGAACCGCAGAGCAGAAGATTTCTGGAACGACAAAATATAACCAAACACCTAAAGTGGATTCCGGCGCACAAGGGGGAAATAAACATCGAAGACACGGCCATCCCTCAAAACTCCAACGAGAAGGCCCACCGAACCGTGCGAGAACTAACCCACCACGGCTCGGACAGCGACAGCCTGGTCCCCCTCACTCACCACAGAAGGGGGACGACTCCGGTGGAGACGATGGGGACGATGGAGGGGATGACAACAATGAATATGCGATACAAGACGACAAAGACAGACTAGTCACGTACCATGACATATTGGCACACTATACGCGACAACGAGAAGAATATCCACCACCACACAAAACTAGACAGATCTGAAGAAACAGATTGGTGAAGATTGCAAACCAGAACCTTTTCAAATCCAGTACACCTGAATAGAGCTAAAGTCAGGCACTACAAACAAACAAGCTGTACCTTCTGTAAGCACGAACACGCAGATATGGCACATATTCTATGGAAATGCAGACAGGTCACAGTAATATAACGAGAGGACAATATAAAACCGCACCTTCTCAAGGAGCGTTGGCTTAGGGCGCTGACTAGCTCAGATCTGGACGACCAACTGTGGGCAATTCAGTGGGCCCCTACAGCAGTGGAAGGGCTACGCCTCACCGCAAAAAAACAACAACAAAAAACCCATAGGGATGGCATGAGTACTGGCCGGTAACACTGAAGGGTTTCTTCTTTTTCGATAAATTTTTTCCGTTCGTTCGTCCAAGACGTACGATCATCCCCACCGCGAGATAAGGGCGTGCGAGTGAGCGTCGACCCCCTGCTCTTCACGGAGACAAAGTGTGCGTAGGAAATGAGAGCGCGTGCGCCACCCCGTCGTGACGATGTTGCCACACGCGATCATTACGCCATCTTGCTGGTAATGCTGGAAACACACTAGTTCTTCCTGAGATTTCCGTCAGCAGCGGCAAGTGGTAGATATATATAGCTTGCCGGTTGAATGTTCAAGGATGTGCTACTCGGTGGCTGAGTGGTTAACGCCTCGCACTCGCTATTTTGTAGACCCAAGTTTGATTCCGCGTGCCGGTGTCTATATCTGGATGATTTTTTGTATTGCGAGGCATTTCTTAGCGAACATCGGTGACTTAGGCCGTATCTAGCTATCTGGCCGCCTACGACATTTAGCTCTCCTGACCGTTTCGATATTGGTATTGATACCGAAATTAGCATAGCATAACGTGACTGTATGGCGACCATAATTGACAAGTAAAAATCATGACGTGTATGTCATGAATGTCATAATTTACATTTCAAGGCCTTGCTTCTCTTGCGGTGGTTTCCTTTACACGACATGTCTCAAAATGGGTATGGTATGACATGACTGCATGGCGAGCAGATGCGACAGACACTAAATGGAAATCATGATATGCGTGTCACGTAAAAACATGACTCCATGCCACACTCATGATGCGCTCGCGGCCATTTCGCTAGCTTCACATTACCAAATTTGGTATTGCGTGACGCGAATGGGCGATGAAGGCAAATGACACGTCGAAACATGATAATGATGACATGTGTTTCACGTAACAACATGACTACATACCACACTAATGATGTGCTCGCGGCCCTTTGGCTAGCTACACATATACCCAATTTGGTATTACGGGACGTTAATAGATGACGAAGGTATGTGACTGGTGCAAACGTGATAATCATGAGATGCCTGTCATGCATAATATTATGACTGCATGCCATACTCATGATGCGCTCGCCGCCGTTTCGATAGCTTAACATATACCAAATTTGCTATTACGTGACACGAATGGACGATGAAGGCAAATGACACGTCTAAACAAAATCATCATGAAATGTGTGTCATGTAAAAACATGACTTATGCCACATGCATGATAAGCTCGCGGCTGTTTCACTTGCTTCACATATACCAAATTTGAAATTACGGGACGTGAATGGATGACGAAGGTATGTGACTGGTGCAAACATGATGATCACGAGATGCGTGTCATGTAACAACATGACTCCATGCTACGTTCATGATGTGCTCGTGGCCGTTTCGCTAGCTTCAAATATATCGAATTTGGTATTACGTGACGTGAGCGGGCGATGAAGATAGATGACGTGTTCAAACAAGATAATCATGACATGCGTGTCATGTAACGACATGAATACATGCCGCGCTCATGATACGCCCATGGCTGTTTAGCTAACTTGACATATACCAAATTTCAGTATGACGGGATGTGAATTGATGATGAAGGTAAATTACATGTCCAAACATGATAATCATGATATGCGTGTCATGTAACACATGACTACATGCTACGCTCATATCGCGCTTGCGGTCGTTTCGCTAGCTCCACATATGCAAAGTTTTGTATCACGTGACGTGCATAGACGACGAAAGTAAATGACACGTTCAAACATAACAATCATCACATGGAAGTCATGTATGGCATAATTGACGTGCGCCTCGTAACGTTGTGCTGGTTTTAAAGTAACATATCAACCGTCCTCATTCGTGCTTCACATATCGATTCACACTGCACATGAGATCTGCCCATTTTTTCTCTCTTGCATTGTCATATATTAGATACGTTGAGTGACGGCGACGCCCACGTCGACGTCGACGCCGACGCCGGCAGCAAGATTCAGCCGAGAGTGTTTATATAATTGCTATCGCAGTAAAGCCTGACTGTTCGCGCTGCACGACCGTTCACTGGTCGCCCGGTATGCATAGGGACTTGATCATATTGCAAGGTAGTGGCTGTGGGAGATTCTACGGGCGAAACTCTTTAGGGCGTCGGTCGGTCGTCCCAGATGTACGTAGTTTGTAGCCACCTGATTCCAGGATTCACCGCTAGGTGGTAGTTGTTGGTCGAATAAACCAATGGAGATGTTATACAACAGATGGCGTCCATGTAGTTTTATGATGAAAAAGCAAAAGAAAATGTTATACCTACGCTAGGGGGCGCTTCAATTTTAGGGGGTGAGTTTAATTTTAGGGAGGATGAGTCGAGAGAAAGGCTTTGAGGTGGTGGAAATAAACAGAAAGGTGCATAGGTGGGGTGGTTTTCAACGAGAAAGAATTCACTTCGATGGGCGGCTACGTCATGAAGTGGGTTGGCGACTTGCAGGACGCTCAGTAGCTTTTTGGGGGGCACGCGGACCCTTCGGGGTGCAGCATAGCTAGTAATGAGGAAAACAACCAGCGAGACTTTTTGACAGGTGGTATGGACAGATACGATTCTAAAGTGGCACCAGTATCTAAGATAGGTAGAGTCCGGGGCAGAAATAGACGTAGCAACGAGCGCCAAGCCAATTCAGACATAGGGTATATTAACATGCAGGGTGGTAGGAACAGGCTGAAGTGGGAAGAAATAGAAGAACAGCTAAGAAAGGAGAGGCCGATGGTATACGGTTTTGTAGAAACACATCTCAGGAACATGGAACAACCTCCTAACAATGCGAACTACGCGTGGGAATATTGTAATAGAACAGAAGGCAGCAGAAAGGGGGGTGGTATTAGGACATTCATTCATAAAAGTACAGACTGGCAAAGGGTCAAGCAGGAGTGCAAGTAACATTTATGGCTAAAAGGGAAAGTGGCAGGGCAAATGACACTCCTTGGTTTTGTGTACTTGTGGACGGGAGCAAAGGCCAGAGAAGAAAACCAGGCAATCGTAGAGTGCATATCTAAGGACATTCAGGAGTTAGGAGGAGAGTGCGAGATAATTATACTAGGAGATATGAATGCACACGTAGAGTATATAGATGGGCATATTGACCCGACAGGCAAAATTATCATGGATATGTGTGAAAGGCTTGATTTGACCATTTGCAACATTACCGAGAAGTGTGGAGGGCATATAACATGGGAGGTAGGAAGGCTGCAGTCGACGATAGATTACGCACAGATGTCACATAGGATGTATGATAAGCTTAGGGGAATGCACATAGATGAAGGTGGCTCCAGAAGTCTGGATAGTGATCACAAACGTATCAAGCTAAGTTTTGGCAGAGCAATGAAAGTGGGAAGGAGACAAGATGAGTAACTACAGGAAAATTTTTATTCAGAAAGGCAAATTGAAATAGCCACTAAACAAATTGAGAAAGTAATCACTGAAGATAATAAAACAGTGTGGACATACACGAATCTAACTAGACTGTTTGAGCTAGAGCTTGCTAAGGCACGTGACAAGTCACCCCGAAAAGAAGACACAAAGTAAAAAGATGGTGGGATGAGGAAGTTAAGAGAGCCATAGCAACACGTCAGGAAGCCTCTACGGAACACAGACATGCTAAGCAGCGGCGTGAACCGACAGATGATGTTGAAGAAAATGGGAAATTTTTCTAAGATGTAGAAGGGGTGCATCCCTTCTGATCAATGAAAATATTAGAAGAAAGGAAGCGCAGTGGCTGGCAGAAGTACATAAAGAAGGTAGAAAGGCAGCTGCAAAACTTTGGAACCATCTAAACTCCCTAAGATATGAGACGAGCCTAGAGCAGAGGTTTATAGCTACAGTTCAAGGTGCTAGGCTAGAAGGGGACGAAGCTATTGAATTTATGAGAACAAGGGTGACAAAAAAGTTTTAACAAAGAAGTGCTTTATGCACCACAATAGACAAGGATGAATTAAGTGGCGCAATGGCTCCATTTTCACGATAAGAGTGAAAAAGGGCTGAGAAAAGGGTTCCTAGTAGTACATCAACAGGCCTAGATGGCATTCCAATTATGCTGAAAAAGACATTAGGTCCGAAGTCTAAGCAGGCTTTGAGAGAGGCAGTGAGCAAAATAATAATCGATGGAGAAGTTCCCGATGGATGGAAACTTAGCAGGATGAGCATGATCTATAAAGGAAAGGGGGACAAAGCTAACATAAACAACTACCGTCCTATAACAGTGACATCAGTAGTCTACAGGCTGGCGATGCAGATTATAAAGGAAAGACTGCAGGCATGGATAGAGGATGAGGGGGTGCTGGGGGAACTGCAGAATGGGTTTCGGAAACACGGTAGGTTGGAAGACAATCTGTTATCACTGACGCAGTGCATCGAAATAGCAGAAAAGAAACACAGGCTCCTGTGGCTATTATAGTTGGATATCAAGGGAGCGTACGATAGCGTGGTTCAAGAGGAATTGTGGGGAATACTGGGCACACTAGGCGTGGAAGATGTAGTCTCTAATCTTTTAAAGGATATCTATAAATGTAACAAGGTAGTTATAAAGTGGGAAAAACAGGTATCCAAGCCTGCAGAGGTAAAAGGGGGGCTCAGGCAGGGGTGTCCCCGGTCACCCTTATTATTCATGATGTACCTACAAGGATTAGTGGCCAAATTAGAGGGAAGTGGACTGGGCTTCAACCTCTCTTTCGTCAAACAAGGAAAACTCATTGAACAGGCACTACCAGCATTGATGTACGCAGATGATATAGTGCTAATGGCCGACAACAAGGAAGATTTGCAGAGATTGGTGGACATCTGCGGTAATGAGGGAGATAGGTTAGATTTCAGATTCAGTAAGGAAAAATCAGCAGTCATAATTTTCAATGACAATAAAGATAATGAGCTTAGAATACAAGAGGTCATGCTAGAGATATCAGATAAATACAAATATCTGGGCGTATAGATAAGAAAAGGGGCCGAGTACCTAAGGGAACACGAAATATACGTGTCAACTAAAGGTAACAGGAATGCAGTGGTAATGAAAAACAGGGCACTGTGGAATTACAATTGGTATGATGTTGTCAGAGGAATATGGAAAGGGGTCATGGTTTCCTGGTCTAACGTTCGGCAATGTGGTCTTGTGCATGAGATCAGAAGTTCAAGCAAGATTAGAAATTATGCAACGTGGAATAGGTAGGCTTGCCTTAGGAGCTCACGGGAATACACCAAATCATGGAGTACAAGGTGATAAGGGATGGTCATCATTTGAGGGCCGGGAAGCTAGCAGCAAGATAAAACTTGAGAAGCGATCGAGAGAAATAGGGGAAGAGCGTTGGGCTTGGAAGGTATTCAGCTACATGAAGAATTTTGATACAAAATGGCGGAAGCGAACCAGAAAATTGACTGGTAAATACATGGAAAACAGCAGGGGGCCAAACCAAAAAGAATTATTGGTTAAGAAGAAGGTGAAGGAAGCTGAGACCGATATGTGGAGAATTGGCATGATGAAGAAGTCCGCACTAGAGGTCTATGGAACATTTAAGCAGGAAATTGCCAAGGAAAGGATCTATGATTATATTCGGGGTAGTTCTCTGCTGTTTGAGGCCAGGACGGGAGTCTTGCGAACCAAGACATATCGGGCTAAATACGAAGGGGTAGACATGGTATGCATTACGTGTGGAGAGGAAGAAGAAACTGCAGAACACTTGATAATGTTCTGTAAAGGGCTTCACCCTATAGTTCAGGATGGTGGCGCAGAGTTTTTGAAAGCACTGGGGTTTAGGGACAGTGAGGGCAAAATAGACTTTAAGCGGGTAGAATTAACTAGAAGGAGGTTAACTGATTGGTGGCTAAAGTCAAGACACGAGTGAAAATTAAACCCTTCACCGCAAAGTACGAATCCTTAACCTCACTATTTAAGAGAAAAAATAAATCTAGTTTTTGATTCAATAAGTATTACGGCTTGGTGGCGCAAGCCACCGCCCGATCTAATGGGTACAGCCATATCCATCCATCCATTTAGCACTGGGGTGTAGGGACAGGGAGGGCAAAATAGACTTTAAGTGGGTAGAATTAACTAGAAGGAGGTTATCTGATTGGTGGCTAAATTCAAGGCACGAGTGAAAATCAAACCCTTCCCTGCAAAGTACGAATCCTCAACCTCACTATTTAAAGAAAAAAAATGTAGTTTTTGGTTCATTAAGTATTACGGCTTGGTGGCGCTAGCCACCGCCTGATCTAAGGGGTACAGCCATATGCATCCATCCATTCAAGCTCCTTATGGCGTGGGTCGTGCATCCGCGATGTAAGAAGTAGTAGTAGTAGTAGTAGTAGTAGTAGTAGTAGTAGTAGTAGTAGTAGTAGAAGTAGTAGTAGTAGGAGTAGTAGTAGTAGTAGTAGTAGAAGTAGTAGTAGTAGTAGTAGAAGTAGTAGTAGTAGTAGTAGCAGTAGTAGTAGCAGTAGTAGTAGGTAGCGACCTCTCATTTAGTCCTCGGAATGTCCGCTGGATGACGGTACTTCTATATGATGAATAAATGATAAAAATATGCGAGATGGCGGTACTTGGAATGTTCACTAGATGAACAGATGGATGGACGGATGGATGGACAGAGAGAAAGATGCACAGACGGGCAGACGAACGGACGCACGAACGCACGGACAGATGGAAGCATGGAGAGGCACATGAACGTACGGACGCACGGACGGATGCACAGACCGACGGACGCACGAACGAACAGACGGATGGAAGCGTGGACGGTCTGATGGACGCTTCGCCCCAGTCATCATCATTCACTCCTTGGATAAGCTGTGATTTTTTTGTTGTGGGTTGTAGAACAATAAAAATTCGCCGCTTGTGGTTAGCTAAAGAGGACTGTTGGTATTCGTGTCCGATCGACGGACGGATGCTTCGTCCCACTCATCATCATTCACTCTGTGGATATGCTATGGTTTTTTTTGTTGTGGGTTGTGGAACAATAAAAATTCACAGCGTGCGGGTTAACTAAAGAAGACTGTTGGTCTCCGTGTCCGATCGAAGTCTTCTGTCTCTCATCGCCCAGGAGCAGCGATCAGTATGCTCCAGTTGGAAACACAGGTCCATCACTGCACTTGCACCTCCCCAGGTTTTTCTCCTGCGCAACGCCGCGATGAACACCAGTGTCAACGTCGCTGCCAGTGTGAGCGCTAGCGCACGCTGTTCCGCGTCTGCACATGGTTTCTGTTAGCGGGAGATGACGTAATTTTGCTATTTTGTGATTTTTAATATAGTTCCTGTGCGCTCAGGGGAATTAGCTAAGAGCTGCTAGTGCCCCAAGCCGCTTCGTTCGGTTTTATTTGAAATGATAGTGACGTCGAGACGACATCGCAAACTTTGGTGATATGTGACATTCTGATGGTGTCATCACGTGACAATATTTTTTCCTCACTCGCGTAATACCAACAGTCAATTGTTGTGTTTGAGGAGGCATCTAAACGTTTCGTCTCAATATACTGCATGATTGTTCCCGCAAAGATGCCGGTCTACAAAGGCGCGGACCGGCCCATCGCTCAGCAGCTGGTAACGGAGAAATTCTACTTCGGGCCAGACAGCTTCGGTGGCGTTAGTGACAAGTACCCGATGGCCGTGCTGAAGTCGGTGTCCAACAAGGTGGCGCCCGTGGTTATGAGGGACATGATCAGGCAGCGGCCCAAGGAGCTCACCCTCCTGATGATAGGACCCCTAACCAACTTGGCCATCGCTCTGCTCATGGATCCAGAATTGACGGATGACGTTGAGCAAATATTCATAATGGGAGGCAACATTTATGGTAAGCCACCAGTATCTATATCTTATAAGCTCATGCACACCTGCGACCCGCACTAGCTTCGCTACTAAGTTAGTTTCCAAGCGACTTTCGAAACGATTTGGGACGCATGGTATCAAATGGCCTCTGAAGTCCAATAGCGGCTGCCTAGGCTCATTCGCTCCCTGATAGATTTTTCAGTCCAGTGATTGCAGTAAAACATATCTGACCCAACCAGATGCACAGATAAGTGACGTAAGCTTTGCTTACGGTTGCAACGCGAGGGGTTGAGAATTCCGCTTAGCGACGAGAACCAGTCGAATGCCAGTGGGAAGATCGCTGACCTTCAGTCGCATTCGGTCAGCAATCACGCATTGTTGAAAGACGAGTGCTAGTTGCCGGTGTTAATCAATCTCGATATGTCTAATGGGTTTCGAAAGTAATGTGGAGTAGCACCACTGGACGAATGGATGGATGCTTTGAGCGTCCGTTTCGTGGCGGGGTGTTAAATACTGTACCCCCACTTGGCCCGACCGCACAAAAATCATTTTCTCGTTTTCTGTTTAAGTTCCCTGATGCTTTGTCAACTTTTTATATATAAATCTCACTGTGGAACTGAAAGGTAAGTCAAAGCCATGCCCCTTGATGTAAAACGTTGTTTATTTTCCCGCTATTTCTGTTCTTTTATTTTAGTTTTGTGCCACCGGTAATCCAACCATCTCTTATTTCTACAGCTGGCAAGTTCAGCTTTCTGTTGTTGTCCCTACAAACGAAAGGCTGCAGCCTCGTGCCCGAACGTGACCTGGGTGGATATCTCCACAGTTAATAAGAACGTGCTCTGTATTTACATCAAATCAAAGCAAATCAGCGCTTCATTTCAGGCAAAAGGTGTCTAGGATAGATTGGCAAAAGGGAGATGTGCTTTGCCTGGCGGGACCCTACCACCCGAATGCACACTCAGTAGTAGTAGTAGTAGAAAACTTTATTATGCACATAATCCAGACAGGCTTGAACTCCAGTGCCCCGAGGAATATACAGGGTGAAGAGCGAAGTCTGTCCGGCAGGGTGGTGCCCCTATTCCAGGGCCCCATTGGCGCGAGCCATCCGTTCAGCTCTGTGGATCAGTCGAAGCTGATCCACTAGGGCTGTGCTAGACAGCAGCGCCTCCCATTCCCCCCACGTGCCAGTGGTATCGTGTTCTTCGTCGTGCTTTGCACACTCCCACGTGATGTGAAAGAGTGTTGGGGTGGCTCCACACCGCGGGCATATATCTCTGTACGCCGTGGGGTAGATGAGATGAAGAGTGTGTAGGTTTATGTAAGTGTTAGTCTGTATTCTTCTTAGCGCTGTTACCCTCGCAGCGTTGAGCTTGCTATGAGGACGTAGATGCAGCTGCCTATTTTCCCTGTAGTACTTTAAAATCATTGCGAAGCAAGGGTCCAGTGGTGTAGGGTCATCACTTGCATTGTCTTGAGTGGATCGCTGATTTGTGAAGCCTTGAGCCGCCTCGACCGCGCGCAGGTTCCCTGTCACGCCTTCGTGCCCTGGTGCCCAAGTCACAGCCTGTACGTATTTCACTGTGGGGTCCCATCCTGTCCCAAGCAATATACCGAGCGCATGTGCTCCAATTTTGCCCTTGAGATAGTTTCTGCAAGCTTTTTGCGAATCTGTAATGATTGTTAATGGAGCGTTTCGCGTCCTTCCTTCTTTTATTGCAAGTGCTATGGCAACCTCTTCTGCTTGTGTTGTCGACACCTGATCTATTGAAGCGAAGGCTGTAATTTTCCCTCGATAGTCAGTGACTACACACACATATCTCTTTGCATTGGTCTGATAAGGCGCGACGTTAGTGAATCTGGCCGCGTTCAAAAATCTTGTCATTTTGTCAATGTAGTCAGCCCTTGCCTTTCTTCTTCCGGCATGCAGAGTAGTATCCATGTTGCTTGGTATTGGCAATACGGTGTACCATTCTCCAAGTTCGCTTGGTAGTTCTTTAGTTTCTCAAGTGTGTTTGTAATAAAGTATCGCGCCCTAGTTTTGTTAGGACTGCTCTGCCCGTTGGGGTCTGGAGAAGGCAATTTTTTTGCGCAAGTAACTGCGCCTCGGATAATTCTTCAATTGTGTTATGAAGACCAAGCGCCAGTAGCTTGTCGTTTGAAGTATTCCGCGGTAATCTCAGGGCTGTCTTGTAGGCCATTCTAATTATTTAATTTGCTTTCTCCTTCTCTTTCCTGTTCATAATTTGATACGGAAGCGAGTACGTAATGCAACTGATGACGAGGCTTTTGACAAATTTTAGGATATCTTGTGTTCTCATGCCTTTATGATTGTTTGTTATTCGCGAGATCATGCGTGAGATCTGCTGTACTGATGTTTTGAGTTGATTTAGTGTGTGCAGACATCTCTGATTAGCTTTAAGCGACATTCCTAGTATTCGTACGGTATCTTTCTCCGGAATGGCATTTCCGTCGAGCTTGACTTCCACCTTTAGATTTGGGTCAATCCTCCATGCTTTTCTCTTCGTGAAGCGAATGAGCTCTGACTTTTAGGCTGAGCACTGAAGACCCCGCATCCTTGCGTACTCTTCTATGGTGCTAGCTGCCTGTTGTAACCTATCTTCTTTCTCTGCTAGGCTGCCTGTGATTGTCCATACCGTAATATCGTCTGCATATATCGCGTGTTGTAGACCGGCAATATCTTTGAGTTTTCCTGCAAGGCCTGTCATGGCGACATTGAAAAGTGTCAGTGAAATTACCGCTCCTTGGGGTGTTCCTTTGTTTGGAGGTTGAATGATGTCGGGTTCGTAATCTCCCAGCTTGATTGTTGCAGTTCTGTGACTAAAAAAAACTTTTGACGTAGTCGAACATTTGTTCTCCACAACTAGCTTCCTCCAGACCTTCTAGTATTGCTTTGCGACTGATGTTATCAAAGGCTCCCTTCATGTCAACTGCCATAATGACGTTTTCCCCAACCTTAAAGATGTCCATTAATACTCGTTCTTTTAAAAGTAGTAAAACATCTTGCGTAGAAAGGTGTGGGCGAAAGCCAAACATAGTTTCGGGTATGAGGTGGTTGTTCTCTAGATGGTTGAGGAGCCTGGTTTTCACAAGTTTTTCAAAGATTTTTCCTAAGCAGGACGTGAGCGAGATAGGTCTCATTCTCAATAATAAGTTTTTATCCTGGTTAGGCACCATGACCACAATCGCATGTTTACATTCTGGTGGGACAGTTCCAACGAGCCAATGTTTGTTTAAGCATTTAGTGAGAGCTTCAATGGCTTCGTCATTTAGGTTCCTGATCATACCATTGGTGCTTTTATCTGCACCCGCGGCTGGGTTCTTCTTGTTACTAGATATGGCTGCTCTTATCTCAGCGTCCGTAAAAGAATTGTCTAAATCAGGTTGCGGTGATCCTTTATACCTTCGTTGATATGAAGGCCTTGCTCTGTCTTCCCCAGAGCATTTTTGGTGCATGGCTTGAATGAGGTCTTCTTTTGTACCAGGGTATAATAAGTGCAGCAAACTTTCAACGGCTTTACTGTTCTCACTTTTTGTCTTCGTGGGGTCTATCATGACTTTCAGTATGTTCCATGTTTTGGCCGTACTCAGCGTTCCATTGAGTGAATCACAGAAATTCGCCCAATTAGTTGCAGACAGTTGATTGGCGTATTCTTCTGCGCGCTGGGTGATATCTTTGATTCTTTCTTTCAATTCACGGTTACGTTTCTGTCTTTTCCATCTTTTCGTAAGGCTTCTTCTTGCTTCCCAAAGATGTAGTAGGTGTGAGTCAACCTCAGGGGCATTGCTTGATCGTGTTATCTCTTTACTGTACCTTTCTTTTTGACGCCTTATTTTGTCACACCCATCACTCAAGTTTGTTATATCTGAGGCAGTCAACCTTTGTTCCAGTGATTTTCTGAACGTATGCCAATTAGTTATTTTGGGAACGCCAATCTTTTTACGTATCTGATCTGTGTGTATGGTGGTGCATAATATGTAATGATCACTGCCTAGATGTTCTGGAGTGTTGTGCCATTCCACCTCTTGACAATTTTTGCACATAGATCCGGTGTCGTGTCTCTGGAGTTACTGTTTCCTAGTCTTGTTGGCATTGCTGGATCCGTCAGGAGTGTCATATCTGTAATTTCTATTTGCTGGGCTATCTTTTTGACTTTGGCATCCTGAGTGAGGTATCCCCACCTTGTGTCTTTTGCATTGAAGTCCCCCGCCACTATGAGCATGTTCTGCTTGGCTAGTTTTGCTGCATCTTCAAATAGTTTGTCAAAAGTTGCCTTTCTTTGTCGAGGTGGGCTATAAATGTTCAGGATGAAATCACTTTTCTTTTTTTATATAGGATTTCCGTATGATATGTGGGATTTCGATTCCTTCTATTGGTTTGTGCTGTATTGCGGTTATGGATTTGAGGACTATTGTCACCACTCTCCATTCGTTCTGATTATTCACAGCTTCACCATGAGTGTCATAGCTCTGCATGCTTGGCCTTATTCTCGCCTTTTGGAGAGCTATCACAGCAGGTGGCCTCGGCTACATGGCCACCAGCTGTGAAAGGTGTTCCTTTTTTCGTCGGAATCCCTGGCAGTTGCACTGCCATATGTCGCACTCTTCCGTAGTTTTTCTTAGTCTCTTATGCACTGTCAGTAGCTTCTTTTGTCATATTAAGTAGGACCGGCCTGTTATATGCCTTATCTGCTTTTTCCCTTATGTGGCTACCATTGGTATGCTTTCTCAACGCCTTCATGTGTTCTATCTGTTGCGCTTGAATTTCTCTTTCCAACACGTCAAGTTTTCTGTCTACCTGCCCCATGACCTGTTCGACGGTGGAAGGAACTATTTATTTTACGGCTTCTTTCAGAATAGCTATTGTCACCACAGAGTCGCCGTTGAATATTGCTATGCTTTGTTGCTGTTGCTGTCCTACCGAGGAAGATTGAGTGGGTTTCTCTTGTGGTTGTTGCTGCTGCTTTTGTTGGCTTCTAAGTTGCCTATTTCCTCTTTCTAAATCCCCCATCCTTACACGCATTACTCTAGCTCTCGCTCGAGTGACGCGAGTTGTTTGTGTGTTGATTGCGCTTGTTTCGGAGCAGATTGGGAGGCTGCTGCTGCCCAGCTTACCCTTAATATCTGTTGTTGGTGGTGGTGGTGCTGCTGCTGTTGTTGTTGCTGCTGCTGCTGCTGTTGCGGTTGCTTCTGCTGCTGTCAATGCTGATGCTGCTGCTGTTGCTGCGATGTCTTCTTGAGCTTCTTTTTCACGTTCGTCTTGCTTTCTTCTTGCCAATTGCCTTTGGAGCTGGAGTGGTCTCGGGAATTGGATCTGGACTCTGATCTCGAGCGGGAACTGGATCGAGGTCCGGAGCGTGATTTTGCGTGGGAGCCCTCCGTTAAATCCATATCCGGCCTTTCGGTGCTGAACCACCAACGCTTCAGTATTCCTGGGGATCGTTGTCCATTTTCGTGTCTAAGCTGCTGTACCTCTTCTTTTCCCCATTGGGGGACTTTCTTAAGCCTTTTAGCGCATTCCTTTGCTGCCGTTGGATGATACCCACCACATAGTGCACACTCGGGAACGCACTCGTGGTTTTTGGAGGGTATTTAAGCCTGCAGCTGCCACACACATTCGCAGTGGGTGTTGGACAGACGTCAGCCCTGTGGCCTTGGCTTTTACACAGTTTCTTGTGGGTTGGTATGGTAGACATGGCATCTCACCACCATGGTAATACACAAAACGTGGCACAATGGGTCCATTGAAGGTTATCGATGCCGTCTCAGATTTTCCCAACATGCGTGCTTGCACGATTGTGACGCCCTGTGTGCGTACTCTGAGGCTGTTGAGAAGTTATTCTTCTGGTGTTTCACGTTCCAGTCCATGCACAACTTCCTTGAGGAACCCCTCGGGTGTAGAAATGCAGGTATTCACGAGATGTCTGCTGTTCTTGAGGTCGAGCGCATTGATTTTCAAAATTTGCGCGGCGACGTGCTCATGCGGAGTACTTGCAATAATAATGTTGGATCCATTCCGGAGGCGCAGCAGGGATTTGTCACCTCTGCATATTTCCGCGTCTCCACATGCACGTTCAATCGCCCGTGCCACTTCATATGTTTTTAAGTCTCTCACCACGAGCCCTGGTTTGGGTCGTATAATAATTTTCATATAAGTCTTGGGTAGAGGCGTCGCACGTGAGCGTTGGCGGCCTCTCATGGCACCCGACATGTCGCGTCTACTCCCGTGCGCCCACTCAGGCGTTCCGTAACTGCCACCCGCGTTCGTGTCGCTGTCTCTGAAGCTGCTATCTGCCAGAGACGCCAAGTCATTAGTTGTTCTTTTCGTAAGATTTAGTGAAGTTTGCTGAAAATCACCAACTTGCCTGGGATCTTCCATGGCCGCGCTTGCTTCCTTAGTCTCTTACGTTCGCGTAATGAAAGAGCAAGCTGCCACTGACCGTCTTTCGCCTCGTCGTCAGCTCCCTTTGATGCTTCATGGTGTTCGCTCGCGTCGCCGCTGGATGACTCCACTTGTATCGCCTCGTCAGACGATGGGGAGTATTTGACGAAATCTTCTGCAGAGCCCAGTTGTGTGCTCAAATCTTGATTGTCCGTGTCCATGGCTTCCTTTGCCGTTACCTGGTCGTTGTCCGTTGGGTTATTGGTTGCTGCATTGGCACGCCCAGGAGAGCTGCTGGTAGTCGATGCACTGCTACCCGGTCCACCACTAGTCCTAGCCTGGCGGCCGGGAATGCCAAGTCCTTGGTCACTTCAGAAAGGAAGAAATCGGTGTTGTTGTCCCGATAACCTGGTGTCAAAATAATCACGTTATACTTCCAGACACACTCTGCGTTTGCTCTAAAGAAGCCACGAAGTTTAACGCAAAAACAGGCAAAATTTTAGGAGCCGAGACGAACGCGTCCGATCCGCTCGACGCCACCTAGCGTCCCCTCTGCACACTGAGAACATTAGAAACAGAAAGAACATTATTCGCTTCGCAAAAGCATGGGCATCATTCCTCACCTTTACCCAATCTCACTTTATAACTCCGTGTTCTAAAGCAAGCAGCCATCTTATCAAACAGTATAGCGCTTCTCCTTGATATATCTCAAAATACCCCATCCTCATTTTGTTCTCGCCCTTAATGTAGTCATTAAGAGGCACTTTTACCATTATATTGCCACGAACGAAATAACAGAGACAGCCACGAGTCGACGTCTTGCTCGCATCCAGACCAGGAAGCAATGTTCTCTTCTTTTTTTTCCTTTTCAAAGCGATTTCACGCTACAGTTGATGGCTTATACCCATTTACCTGTGACAATATACTGTTTTGTGCACGGGTCCACGAAGACTGAAATGATGCATTTCCGCCAGGAAACTGATGTCAGAAATGCGCACGACCAGATCACGCAGAAAAGCGTTTCATCACCGGAAGTCAAATCCACCGGAGGTGAACGCGGCACGCTAACCACTGAGGCATAGTAACAAACTCTGCAGGCTGTACAAATGCACCTTCTATATCTCCCAGTTTCCTCTCGGGTGGTTCTTGTTCGGTTGTGCTAAGTTTGCTGTCTCGTGGTGTGCTATAGTATTAAAAATTGCACGTTCTTTTCGTTAACGATCTTAATTAAATGGATGGCCATGTACAATGACGCGTTGCAAGAGCTAATAACAATGACTATAGCCATTATTCATTTGCTTCACCGTCGACCAAGCGCATTATGAAATGTAAGTGTGAGATTAAAAAAAAGTCACAGCTTTACGCAAAGGCGTAGCAATGAATACAATAGCAACAAGTGGGAAGGTCACGCGCAGAATGGCAAGCAGATCAAAACGTGCCCCGCGTTGCTCACGCACAAATGACACACGAAACGTACTAACAGGTTCAGATGAACGAAAATAAGCGTCTCCATTGTTACTTCACTGTGTCTGAAAAGTGCACTCTTTTCGCGAATGGAGGCTGTACAACGACTGAAGTAACCTTTGTGCGCCCCGAGACTGCAACAGAATTGTCCCAGTGCAAGCCCAATGCCAGCCAACACGTATAATCCTCTCCATCGGGAAATAAGGGCGCACGAGAGATCTCTCCGCGGGCCAAAGTACGCGTGAGAAATGAGAGCCGCCGCGCGCTCATTGCGCCATCTTGCTGATAATGCTGAAAACATGATAGTTATCTCCCCCCCCCCCTCCCGAGATGCCCGCCAACAGCGGTAAGTGGTAGGTATAAATAGCTTGCCGTTTGAACGTCGAAGGAGGTACCTTTCGGTGGCTCAGTGGTTAACGTGTCGCATTTACGGTGCGGAGGCCCCACGTTCGATGGCAAGCGTCGGAGTCTTTTCTTCTGGATTTTTTTCTTTCTTGCGTTTTCATATATGTAGATACGTATACGTATACGGTGCATGACATATATGTAAATACGTATACGTATACGGTGCATGACATCGACGCCAACGTCGGCGCCGACGCAGGCGGCGAAATCCAGCCGAGAGTGTTCATTATAATTGCTATCGCAATAAAAGTAGATTTGTAGATGCTCCGCAGCATGTGACCATGTAGCAGTGGATAACGTTCCCGGCTGATGTTGTCGTGGGACATAAGGTCATGGGTTTCACAACCGCAAAGAAACTTTTATCTTTGTGATCCAATCGCGCGTATTTTGTTGACGTCATTGCCATGACGCAAATGCGTTACTGAAGTCTTGGTGGCCCCGGCATAAAACACTTTGGTGTTGAAATGTTCCAAAAACTCAGCATGTTCATTGCTACAGAATATTTACTCCGACCTAACTCACGAGATTGTGTGAAGAGCATTCTTTAAAACAACGCTTCTAGAGTGTCTTTCAATTTGTAAAAGGCCCTAGAGACACGCAAAAAAGGCCCTTTTCTGTGCCTACTCGCAATGACGGACACTAAACACACAATATTTCGGACGCCAACACACGAGAGGAGACGTAATGGTGTTACTCAATGCACTGCAGTTTTCAGCAGTGGCAGCGGCAGCCCACAACAACAACAACAACAACAACAACAACAACAACAACAACAACAACAACAACAACAACAACAACAACAACAACAACAACAACAACAACAACAACAACAACAACAACAACAACAATAATAATGCTAATAATAATAATAATAATAATTATAAATAAATGCAGAATAAATAACCGAAAACGTTCTGTTGTGCATGGTCGACATTCACAGCGCGCTGCTGGTGCGCAAAGAAACTACGGCGACAGTTAGGGAGCGTTTAGTCTGTGATTCATAAGTGTGTATTGTTTTTGAGTGCTCTTTGAGTTTGAGCAGTGCGCTTCAAGTGCTGAGCTTTTACAGTTGTTAGTTCGAAATCATTGCGTGTTTGTACTTCTCGTGCACCCTCTGTGCTTGAGCACCAAGCTTCAAATTTCGAACTTCTCGTGCTACGTGTAACATACAAGTTTACTGCTAAAATTTTCATTGCCTTGCTCTTGGGGTGAAACTGACTTTTTGTTGGGCTGAATACTTTCCGTTACGCATAATCAGCCAGTCACTGTAAATACTTTCAGCTGTGCGCAAATAACACGACATGGTAAGGATTAAAAAATATCTTTCAAGCTTCTGGGCAGTCCATCATGCCATCCTGCTTGTGTGACTGATTGCAAGCAATGCTGCTACTCCAGTGCTTACACTATTCTAGCCTTGTACAGCAAGAATACCTGCTAGAACAAAGGGCATCCTTGTTTCAGCCCCTTGCAAATACTGACGTTTTCTTGCAATTTATTCCTTGAAATTATATGAAAACTGCAAATTACAGGTATATCCCACTGTAAACATTTGTGCAACCTTCACCTACGGCCATTTATATAAATAAACGCTGTGAACTTGCCAAAATAGCATCGTTGTACGTCGCAGTAGTAGCTGATAAAACCACGTACAAGGGCCTGGCTTGATGCCGTCTATTTTAGATATTTCTATACGTTGAGCAAGACCAAACAGGTTATTGTTTCGACCCCCTCCCCCAATTCGAAATTCAAACTTCACATCTCCCAAGATATCGTTTTGTTTTGCCCAAGTTTTTATTTTTAATTTTACTGACATTTTTGCCAACCTGCATAGTTTCGATGTAATGGTTAGCGGTCTATAAGAAGGAATGTGATCTTTTTCTTCCTTGCTTTCAATATTTATGTTTATTCATCTTTTCACCAAGTCTGTATTATTTGCCTGTCATGTAAGCACTTTTCTACGGCTTTCAATGTGTTACGTTTTAACTCTGTAGTGAGGCTGACGGAAAAGCCGCCTAAACTCGGATGAAATTCTAAAGTACTAGCTCCTACTCAGTTGCACTTTCCTTGATACATTTAGTCACATGAAAATCTCGGGGACGATCTTTTAAACGAATCGACTGTTACATTTTGAGAAGTTATCACGTGGGTCAATGTATTCGCTTATGACGATAAATATTGCCACACCCTCGCTAGCCGACTTTTCTGCTCAAATACATTTAACCAGCGTGAATACGATAGTGACGAAGAAAGATGCACGCAGGTCAATCTATCAATGTCAACTAAAATTTTGATTCGGACACTTGAGAAATGAAGCGGTAACATTCAGAAATAAAAAAAGAGAATAAAACTAATTCTCGCGTCACCATTACACGAAAAGCTACACATGGTAAGCTCAGTGCCGTTCGTGATTCCTTGGAAGAAAATGAACTCTTATTTTCCGAGGGCAATTCTTGTCCAAGTCACACACTTGTCTACATGCCTACGCACAAATTTTTCTAATCGCTTGTCGGCTTTCGTCACCAGCGCCCTTCAACCACACTGCTGGGACGCACCAAGGTGGCTTAGCATGGCTTAGCCAAGGGGAACCCGTGGCAAGCGACAACACCGATGCAGTGCTCTTTACTTGGCAAGCACGGCTTTTCACGTATTCATGGTGACTTTACAATCAGTTTAGAGTTTTCGTAGTTTTTACCTCTTCGTTTTTTTCTCGTATTCGAAATTAAATTTCAGCAGAAACCTAGCAATCTTCCTGTGCACATCTTTTTTTCATTGCTGTTTTATCCTCGCATGGTAAAATCTATTCAATACAAAACAAAATAGCCAAATTTCCCGCCTCAACTGCAACAACTATTCATCAATCACACTGGGTTGTTTTTATAGTGAACTTTCAGCGTACAGTGCATGCCACTTGACACAAGTTTCTTCAAATGTCTTTCTTTGCGGATTTTGCAGGGCAGGGAAACGTGAGGGTTGGTGGTGAGTTCAACTTTGTCACTGACCCGGAAGCAGCTCGCGTCGTTCTCCAGAGATCCACTTGTCCCGTGACTGTCGTGGTCTGGGAGGCTTTACTTCAAGGCACGGTGCCTTGGGTGAGCGATAGCAGGTATATTAACGACTAATAGGCTGAGTACTCGAGCGAGGGGGGTACAGTTGCTTGGGACGGCCTTTAAGAAAGGAAACGGTGTGGTAAACAATTAGTGTGCTTTTGATAAATCAACGCCTGATGCCATAGTGTCTTGGACTGCCACGTGAATCTATAGCATATCAACGCACCAACAAAGTTGACATTTTATTGCAACAGCAATTATGTGGATACGTAGCCGTCGTACCCCTGATCTATACGTGTACGTACTTATTTATGATAGTAGACAATATATGACAGTAGACAATGTAGGTAAATTTGAAACTGGGATAACTAAACTTTTCACTTCGACTGCAGACGTATAGCCTATACATTGCGGATTTGATTTACCTAACGAAAACTGTCGTTTCTTGTTGTGTAAGAGCTGATTCCTTCAGCGACCGCGGAAAAATTGTTGGTACCAGGATTTACTATAGCGTCTATAGCTCTTCTTGCTTGCATTGTACTTTTTATATCATTGTATAATGTGTACTACTGCATTGTGTCTTTTGCGTGTACTGTACCTTTAGTCTGTCCTCGATTGCGACTGCATTTTCCCCCTTTTTTATTGCATATTTTGTAACCCAACCAGCCAGCTGTAACGCAAACACCCAGCACAAGTGTTTATAAATAAACACTTGTGCTGGGTGATATAACAGGCAGCTACTCATATGTACTATTTACGACTCGCGGTAAACAGATCTTTGAACAGGTTGAGCGTATTTTCTATCACCAACGCTTCTTCATTTGCTTTCAAATTTAAAAATGCCCCGGAGACGCGCCCGATAATGTGGCCTCCGTCTGTATACCACTCATGATGTAGAAAAGATTAAAAAAATTGGCAGCATATCCATGGAGTGAATGATGGAGAGTGGGGTGAAGCATTCGTCCGTCCATTCGTTCTTGCTTCTGTCCGTCCATGCGTCCGTCTGTGTGACCATCCATGCGTCCATCCGCCCGCCCGTGCGTGCGTCTGTTCGTGCGTCCGTCCCTGCGTTTGTCCATGCATCCGTCCCTGCGTCCTTTCATGCGTCCATTCATGCACCTGTCTGTGTGTCCGTTCGTCCATCTATTCAATACTCCAAGTACCACCATCTCGCATCATTTCATCATATATTCCCCATACAGAAGCACCGCCATCCAGTGGACATTCCAAGGACTAAACGAGAAGTGGCACACGCACACTTCCTTACGGCTTGCACTTCGGGTCTACTTCCCACCTTTAACCACCTCGAGTTCACGGTATATACTAGTTCGCTGTATTCATGGCACTGCAGCCCAACTCTCGCTAGATCTTTCTAAAACCAAGGAGGTTACGCCCAGCGAGTGTAACGTAGCAACCTTTTCCTCTCAGATAGTGCTCAATGTACATGCCAATGGCTGCTAATGGGAAATGAGAGACAGAAAAATTCGGCTTTCACTTTGTTACGGCTTGTGCTTCGTATCTACTTCCCACCCTTAACCACCTCGAGTTCATAGTATATACTAGTTCATTGTATTCATGGCACTGCGGCTCAACGCTCGTTAAACCTTTCTAAAACTAAAGAGGTTACACCCAGCGAGTACAACGTAGCAACCCTTTCTTGTCAGATGGTGCTCAATGTACATGGCAATGGCTGCTTATGGGGAATGAGAAACAGGAGCCTTCGGCTTTTAGTTAACGCGCACGCCGCGAACTTTTTATTGTTCAACAAAGCACAGGAGAAATCTCCCAGCGGCACCACCTTGAGGGTTAAAATGTAACACTTGTTACACACTACGACTACGAGGGACGAACGGGTGCCACTTTAAGAATCTTCGCCCTTAAAAAAGAACAGGGCGCACACTTGACGTAAAACGCCACCACGTGGCAGGAGTCACAGAGAGGTCATTCGACGTACTGCAGTTTAAAAAGTAAACAAGCAGCGTCGGCTTCTCCATTGTGGACATTTGGAGCGCGTTTCTCAAATCCAAACACGTAACAACGACCCTATAGTCGTTCCCACTTGTCCTGTGTCAGTGGCCATGCCTGCGCATGCGTATGCGTTCTTTTCGAGTGGTGTTCTTTGTGCTGCAACGTCGTGCAGAAAATATGGAGCGGTTTGTAGTTCTTCATGTGATATTCTAATTTCTCGCTGTCGCATTCATTGCTTCATGCGCCTTAGTGGCGAAACTGTGACTTTTTGTCTATCTGTACATTTTTTCCAATTTAGGGCTCTGAATAAGCTGGTGTTGAAGTATAGGCATACGAATTTGTCAGTCAGGGTCGTAGTAAGAAATTATTTATAGAGAAGGGGCATAAACTGCCCTATATATGTCACTGCACGCGTTTGTATGCACAGGCTGTTTGCACACACACACACACACACACACACACACACACACACACACACACACACACACACACACACACACACACACACACACACACACACACACACGCACACGCACACGCACACGCACGCACACACGCACACACGCACACACGCACACGCACACGCACACGCACACACACATGCACACGCACACGCACACGCACACACACACACACGCACACGCACACGCACACACACACACACACACTTTCAACGTCGTGGAGGGGGAGGGCGAAGCACAACGTAGCCATGTGTAGTACGATATAACAAGTGGTTGAAAAAAGAGGTAAGGTGAAGGGGAAGGAAAGGAAGAAGGGTCCCTATTAGCTGTCCAATTTTTTTTATCCAGGACGTCTACAACGAGGTCATCGCGCAAGACACAAAGCTGGCGAAGTTCTTGCATGACGTCAACAACCATACAATCGAGTGCTGCATGAAACATCAATCGCCAAGTGGCTTCCGTGTCGGCGACTTCTTGGCGGTGATGGCCGCGCTGGTTCCGGGCAGCGTGAGCGGCTCGCTGGACATACCTTCTGACGTCGAACTGAACGGGGACTACACCAGAGGCCAGATGGTGCACGCTTGGCTCAAGGGACAGTTGCCTCACATTACGCGCAGCGTGACAATCGTCCATAGCTTTGACATCGAAGCCGTGTCAAATCAATTTCGCAAGGTCTTTATGGCTGAAGACAGTGATGACGAGTAGACCTGTACCGAAGGAAAACGCCACTGAAATACATATGTCCTTTCTTCAGTGATCTTTTTTTTTCTTTCATTCTGAGTGTCAAACTTGATATAAAGTGACGAATGCCACATGTGTAGGCAGCTCGTTCAGCAATTCAAAACTTGTTGCCTTTGCTTTTGTAGCATCGGAGTCTTAATCTTATCAAGATGATAAAAAAATGAAACTGTGAGCTTTCACGTCGTGAAAACAGTCACACACAGAAGCTGTAGCGGTGATGATATTTTTCGGTGTAAAAATCGTTGTCATGATTTTAAACATTGTTATCTACATAAGCATTTAAGTTTATTACTTTGATGAAAATTTTCATCGTGGTGACGAAGATGATGAATTTAAGTACGGGTACCGTCGTCATCGCAATTAAGTTTTATATTTTGTTCTGTCCCACTTATTCCTTCACCTGTATGACTTCCATCTACTACAATTACTTCATTGATAATCTTCAACCACCACCACTACTACAACTGCGATGACGACGACGACCTCGACGATGATGGCGTCGGTGGCATAGTGCGGGGTAATGGTACGTGTGAATGGGCACCACCACTCTCCAACTGGGATTGTAACATTGCGTTGGCCGCTCTGATACCAAGCCAGAACGTGTACCCACTCATCAGAGAAATCGGAGGCCGGAAAAAAAAAGCATGCTAATGCACTATCTGTTGCGAACAGACGATCCGCGGGAGTCACGCGATCTGATCTCGGTCGCGCTCCGACGTCATACTGAGAGAGTCTAGGAGCGCTTTCAGTTCGGGATAGCCGGCTCTAACGTAGCCTACCTTCCCTTATTTTGCCAAATATAAATAAAAGATAAGCTTCTTTTTGGTACCAGCTGGCAGTATTAAAACGGGGATACTCGAATAAGAAAGATGGGATGAGGACGTTGGACCCATTCAGCGCATCAATATCGAAACATAAAAACGAGACCCACAATCGACGTCAATTGACAGTGCCTGCACTTCGCCATATTATTCGTCCTTCCCAACTCTCTACCTTCCTCTTTCTCCATTTAGCCCCAAACCCCCCAAAAAGCTATTTTCGCGCCTTTCCAACATGATCTAATTGGCATCGGGTATATGCGTGGGCCGTACTTTGGCTAGCTCATACTTTGTAGTGCGACCCAAGGCCCCAAATTGAGCCATTTGAAAAAGCGGGTTGTGGCAAGATAAGTGAGCCATAGGGCTGACAATCACCATCATCAATTCTCACTCACCTCACTAAGGGCATTATAAGCTTCTCTGCGAAAATCGCATACAAAGAAACCCGAAAATTGGGGGAAGCCTTACGCTTAACCATTAGGAATTTAAGCCGATAGTGATATCCTGTCCCTGGTCGGTACTTATACCGCTTAGTGCACGCTTTTTATTGTATATGGTGTTAATAGTGAAGTTTTTATTGTAGTATACTACAATGTATTCGATGAAGTTGAAAGCGGCTTGTGACAATGAAGCGGAACACAGAAGGACCAGAATAAAATATTTATTATCGTCATTCCTTAAAGAACTTCAAACTGAAATAAGCGTCATTCTATACGGAACTAAACACCACAGAAAAGCACATCAGCTTCAAAAGGACGGACATTTACGTTACTCCATGCTAGTGTCTTCTTATGAATGGTGGTGTTTTCAGAGCGAAGCACTTTAGAAGCGCCGTCTCTCATAGGCTGTCGTACATTGTCTTGTCACGTGGTCCCACAGCGTCACACAGACAAAGCACTGTTTAGCATAGCGAAGACCAGCATAGCTTTTATACTGTAGTATAGCAAGGAGCTAGCTAAGGGAAGCGAGGGTGAGTGAGGAGTGCGGGAAGATATAGAAAGAGGGAGCACTCTTGTTTCTCCCCTGTTTCTCCCCTGATTCTTGTTTCTCCCCTATTCTCCATGCGCGAAGACAGCAATATTATAGTTAAGGAAGCCAGTAATAAGTCTGGAAGCTTGCTTGAGGATCGACGAAATGCGGGACGAAGCTGAGAACGGAGGACGGCTGGTACAGAAACTGTTTTCTTCACATTTAGCGAAGACAGTATAATACCGAGGCAGCAAACGACTATTGACGGTGCTCAACGACTCCTGTTGATTTTGAATATTCATAACTGTAATATCTCGCCCGTCGGTGACCGGGGCATAGGCAGAATCATGATTTCGTAAGGACTCCCCCTTGAAATGACCATTTTTTCGTTCTGTGTGCCATGGCAAAAAAGTTTTCGGAAAGAGGGGCAGGGAACACGCGCCTGGTGTTCCACCCCCTGGCTACGCCACGGATCGTCGACAATAAGTAAATGACTTGTGCACACTGGTGGCGTCCTGCTTAGCAGACTGCGTGGGGCAGGCTATATTTAACCATGATGCTAATGACAACCACACATACGAAGGCTTGGAACACCAACAGCACAAACAACAACAAAGAAAAAAGTGAATTAGCATAGCTTGCATAGGAGGTACAAAGCTAAATAGATTGTGAAGCTGATAAGCACATATGATTAGAAACTCCCATTCTCGACTATAATCGGTTCGTATGCGGTATTGGTCTAAGTGCTGCCGCTGCCTCTCCCATTTAGCAGCAAGGCTTGCTTCGCGAATCATGGCATCATCTTCAGAAGTATGAACTCACTTCGGTCCGGCCATGGTAGCTACTAAGGCAGCGCTGTGGGCCGCTCGATCGCTACTGCGCATGCGCTGCTTGGTGTGCCGTCACTGCCATGGTCAATAGGTTATTCCAGGTTTTCGCACATTCACGGTGTCGATTAATAAGGCGACGCCGCAGTGGTATTCTGTGACAAGGTCCTAATTGCAAATAGCTAGAATAGTTTCACTGTTAAAATTTGTTCCTCTTACATACGACGAGTAGTGCATACCATATATCTCGAGAAACACGCACTTTCGAAGTGTTTTTACTAACCACACACACAAACACACACACACGCACACACAAACACAAACTCACTCACTCACTCACTCACTCACTCACTCACATGTGTGCGCGCACCAAACTGCATCATCACCACCTCCAAACTTACTTAGATGACCCTATGTTACTATTTTATGCTTATTAAAATTCAGTATTAAATTGGTTAAGTAGTTTGTGTCTCAGATAGCTCCTACAAGGAGCTATCATCAGAGTAGTGCTTTGATCTCACCGATGGGAGCCTGCGTAAGGATTATCATGAAGTGTTAGTCTAAAACTGTTATAGCGCACGAAAAACATGCAAGAAGCCAATGGCGTCACTGCAGGCATGCATCTGAAGGGTGTGTTTTTACTGTCCCCCGCCACCAGGCAATGCCAGTTTTGCGGCATTTTTAGATGCTAGCAGGACGCAGTGTTGGAGAGGTTCTGTACAGGTTGTTATGCTGCATACAAAAAAATGAAATAAATAAAAAACTGCGTGTAAAAGACGGGGACAAGAACGAACGACACAGGATGCGCTACTAAAACAATTTTTATATCGGCGAAGAAATAAATGAAAAAGCAAGCCTCCTGGTACCGGCGCAGATCCAATTGCCATTAAGTGTTTTGCACCCTCTTCCACACCTTCACCTCGATCTCTCGCTATGTGCTTCTCTCTTGCAATACACCGGGGAAATTGGCGTAGCGGTTTTTAGACAAGCAGAATATGGCAAAGCAGGATATGAACATTGGGATGAAAAAAGCACGAAGCTTGAAGAGCTTCACTGCTAAGAAAGGAAAGGTCAGGCAGTGGTAGTTGGAGTGAGAAAGGAGCATTGTGAGGGCTGCCGTGGAATATGCCGGGGACAATACCATGTGACCAAGCTGTCACGAGTGCGGTTAGAGCAGTGACTGCGTAGTAGGGGTGAGGGAGCAAGAATGTGGGATGCTAAAGGTGGCTTGAAGAAACCCTCTCTGCTAAGGATACGAGGGTCTGATACGTAACGTCCATTTCCTACTGCAGGGCGCTTACTTCTGCAAAATGTTCTTGGCAGAAGACAACGAGTAAGATGAAAGACTGAAAAAAAATATATAGAACCCCTGCTTTGAAGAAGGGGTGTCACCAGATGGAAAAATGATAAATTGACAAAGGGGCAGAGAAAAATTAGATAAAACGAGCACCATTCACCCGCTGTTCTTCAGGAAAGAAATACCTCGAGGCATCAAAGAAGTAAAATGAGAGCTGCTTCTCCTTAGATGTTGCGCCACATCTCCGGCTCTGCACTTGCGATGGTATACAAAAAAAAAGCGAAAGCAAAGACTACGACTCGTCCTACATAGCTAACCCATAGCGGCGAGTGGCTCGACAACAGTGGGCAGCTTATAAGAAACGGCGAGTAATCTGTCTGCGGGCCATTTTAATAAAGCGGCGCTCATTGGCGTTCTCCGAAATGTTTTTTGGCTTTCCCTTTTTAATCCGAAAGTGTTTTATGCCAGGCCCCACCCCATGAAGCATTTACGTCACGGATAGGACGTTATAAAAAGTTTTGCGGTGGGTCGTCGAAACAATGACCTCGCGCTCCTCAGAGTGCAACGCTAACCACTAAGCCAGAGCTACCCTTCAACAACATGATAACAAGCCATTCATATACACCATTTACCGCTGGTGGTTCTCAGAGCTCGGCAACTTTAGCGCGTTTTTGTCATCAGTATCGAGATAGCGCGACGGGCACACGTTGGGCACGCGCACTCTAAATACCTGACCGCACGGTGCCGTTGGAGCGCGTCAGTGCTTATGCTCCCATTACCTATGGAAAGGTGGTGGTAGTGGTTAGAAGATGAGAAAAGACACCTAATTTCTGCAACCCGGTCGGGAGCACGGCGCAGTGCCTGCGGGGAAGGGAAAAGGGAGAAAAGTGGAAAGAAGAGGAAAGATTAACTGAGCAGTGGAACGGTCGTCATCAACCGAAGCAGCAGTCCAGAAGCAAGGGTAGGGGTGGCAAGGGCCCCATCCACAGCGGTAGGTGGAAAGAGAGGGGGCTCAGCTTTCCGCAGCCACAAGTTCTTTCTCTCCATAGGGAGAGGGAACGGCGCCGGGCATGGAGCAAGAATATTCAAAGAGCCACGCGCTGACACGCTGCAAATGCACGTAGTGGCAGCCCTTAAAGGTCGCGGTGCCGCGCCACTCCGCCCGTCGCTGTGCCCGCGCCTCCACGTAGCGTGGCCAAAGTGCGCGTAGGTGTTTTATAGCGTGTTGGCTCACTCACGCGCGCGCTTATCGTGGTATCAGGTCGCTTTGTACCTCTCGTGCTTCCACTGCAAGTTTGCTTTGAGATTAGAGTAGTTGAAGAGAGCAGGAACGTCCATTCCAACGTTTTTAGATATCTAAAAACATTCGTTCCTTTCGTCGTTTCCACGTGTACGTTTACGAAAGGAGCGCGCTGCTCACACCCGAAGGAGTAAGAATTGTGACCGTTGTTCACGCTCTTTCTGTGCGTATATGTGTGTTCAATTCGTGCGCCTTTCTTTGTGTTGGAGCTGCGGGCTTTAAGTGTCGGGTTATGAAAGTTGTTTGTCTGCGCTCGTCCTGTTTATGCTCATTTCGCGCGCGCTCTTTCTTGAGGTGTGCGCTGCAAGTTTCGAGCTGCTTGCCGTTCATCAGCGTGACACTAAAATTTGTTACTGGGGCATTTATTCCTTCGCCCTTGTGGTGACACAAGGCGCACTGAATGCTGAACTACCTCGGTGAGGAGACGTTTCACTTTCGTGTTATACCCATTCCTAAAAAAGAGGGATCAACGACGTTGTTTTATTTAAGCGGGAGAATTTATCTGTCTTTCGCGCATTTTCCCTCATATTCATGAGCATTACTCTGTATGAAGAGAGCAAGGGTTTGTATTTTCATCATGCTGCAATGGCTGCGGCTACGGAACGAAACTAGGTCCTTTTACAGTGGTCGTCGTCATCGTCAGTGTCACTTTTCTGCAGCTCGTATTTGGCTGAAAATTGAAACAATTAATTCCGAGCTTTTTTTTAAAAAAAGTGCAAATGGCAGTGAAGCGTTTCATTCTGCTAAATTTTATTTTTCCACCCTAAGAGGATTTCGATGTACGTAGGAGACAGCACCTTCTATTGTGTTAGCCGATATCACCTAAGTTACATTTAGCCTAGCGGCGGTGTTTTTTTTTTTCGTACCCTTTTCGCCCCGTTAGGTAAACAATCTGGTTAACTTCCAAAGAGAACCAGATATTCGGAATAATATTATGTTATTCTGATACTCAAAGATTAAGAGAAATTATAGAAAATGGCTTCTTCTGCATGAAACGTGGTGCTACTGTAAAACTGTAAGTTAAACTGTAACAAAAATATTCGCAGTATTTATCTTCTAGGCTGCCATTTGATTAATTGGTTCGGACATTTGTTGCAGTGAATTTCTGATACCCTTTAAATAAATACCAATTTATATCAAATTAAAATAATTACTTGTCTCAGGAGAGTAGTATCTATAGTCTTTTCGTTGCTTCATGTTGTCAGGCTCACTTTAACTTTCTGAGCAGGGACGAAAATAGCACCTTAAATACTTTACGAATGAGGGCCTAGTTTAAAACTGAGGAGGCGCTTGCTAAAAACTGCCGTCCTATTATAACAGTGTTCGCGTTTTAAATGCGAAGCATTTCTTAGGGAACTTCAGCAACTTTGAGCGTATCTATCTATCTATCTATCTATCTATCTATCTATCTATCTATCTATCTATCTATCTATCTATCTATCTATCTATCTATCTATCTATCTATCTATCTATCTATCTATCTATCTATCTATCTATCTATCTATCTATCTATCTATCTATCTATCTATCTATCTATCTATCTATCTATCTATCTATCTATCTATCTATCTATCTATCTATCTATCTATCTATCTATCTATCTATCTATCTATCTATCTATCTATCTATCTATCTATCTATCTATCTACGACTTTTAGCTCTCGTGGCTGTTTGGATGAAGGTATTGATACTAAACTTGGTTTCGCATAACATGACTGTATAACGAACATAATTGACTTGTCATAACATGAAAATCATGACATGTATGTCATGAATGTCACAATTTACATTTCATGGTCTACTGCTCTTGAGGTGGTTTTGTTCACCTGACATGTTGCAAAACTGGCATGGAATGACATGATAACATGGTGAACAAAAGCGACAGGCCATAACACAAAAATCACGACATGCGTGTTATGAAACAACATGACTACAAGCGAGGCTCATGATGCGCTCACGGCCATTTCGTTAGCGTCACGTATACAAAATTCGGTATGACGGGACCTCAATGGATGACGAAGGTATGAGACTGGTGCAAACATGATTAACATGACATGCGTATCATGTAACAACATGACTACATGCCACGCTCGTGATGTGATCGAGGCCGTTTTGCTAGCTTCACATACGCCAAATTTGGTATTATATGACGTCAATGAATGATGAAGGTGCGTGACTGGTGCAAACATGATAATCATGAGATGCGTGTCATGTGATAACATGACTACATGCCACAGTCAAGGCGCCAATACATTTCGACGTGACACGGCGCGTGTGAGTGCCGGCGTTCGTTTCGTCGCGTCACGCCGGCGTTGCCATACCAGGCGCCAGTCCTGCCATATACTCGCAGTCGCGCACAGCGCTGCGTTGCTTTGACGCATGCACGTTTAAGCACGTCCGGCGACCCTCCGTCACAAAAAGAGGTAGACGCAGTGCTGTCTGGTGTCGTATTGAGTGTGAAATGCAGCATGTCGCATTTTGCGCCGGTTGGCGTCGGGCCGCGCCGACGAACGCTGGTCCCGCCGGTCGCGGTTGTCGTCAGACTGTAGAGTTCTCACGTTTTGCTAACGTATAGCGTCGCTGTGCTCAGCGTGCGCGCACGTCAACGTTACGAATGAATATATTGGGCCCTTAATGATGCACTCGCGGCGGTTTCGCTAGCTCCACATATAACAAATCTGGTGTTACGTGACGTCAATGGATGACGAAGTATATGACTGGTGCAAACATGATAATCCTGACACGCGTGTCATGTAAGAACATGACAACATAACACGTTCATAGAGTGCTCGCGGTCGTTTCGCTAGGTTCACATATATTAAATTTGGCATCACGTGACGTGAATAGATGACGAAGGGGGAGGACGCATTCAAACATGATAATCATGACACGGAAGTCAGGTACGGCATAATTAACGTCACGTTGTGGTGATGTTAAAGTGACATATCAACCTTCCTGATTCGTGCTTCGCATATCATCGATTCCCACTGTACGTGGGATCTGCCAAATTTCTTACAGTTATTTATTGCGTCTTCAAAATAAATTATTGCACGTATTAAGTTTCGAAATAGGGTGTGAAGTTGCGTTGATACCACTCTCGTGTGGTCAACTAAAGCTGTCCGCTAAGGTGGATCAGTGGCCACTGTGCTCTGCTGCTTACCTGAAGGTCGCAGGTTCGATCCCAGTCGCGGTGGTCGCATTTCGGTGTAGGCCAAGTGGTTGAGGCCCTCGTGCTGTGCGTTGTCAGGGCACGTTAAAGAGCACCGGATGGTCGAAATTTTCGAAGCCCTTCACTACGGCGTCTGTCATAATCCTATCGTGGTTTTGGGGTGTACGACCCCAGATAATATTGTTAATCAGCGAAGGCTTTCAAAGGGACACATCACGACAACAGAATGATTGTACCTTGTCGACCGGTTGTGGACGCTCTACTTGTTCGAAGTTCCGAAATATCATCCACTAGAAGTGCTATTGCGGCCTTTTTTGCTTGTAAAGCAATAATGACGTTGTAGCGCGGCTTACTTACCCCTTCAATTTCGAGCACTTAAGTCACAAACTATACGTCGGTGGCCGGGACTCGCCTAATTTCATCTAACTAATTGCACGAAACCATAGTTAAAAGCATCTGTTCCAATTCTTCGTGGTCTCCTTTCACTACTCGTCTGGACTACAACGACCCTGTTTCTCTTTTATCGGACAACTTACCTATGCTCTGAGCTCGCGTTCACATGAATTGTGTCAGAAACATGTCCGGTACTGCCATCGAAGCACCCCGAAATTTTCTGCCAAGTGTTTTCACACAGCTCTCCCGAACCAAGTCTCTGCCTCGCCATACTTTTCGAGCCAGAAATGCCTGCCCTTTCTCCTTACCCTGCCATTCATCCAGACGTTGACTAGGAAGCACGAAATAGCCGCCTACCATTAGGTGATGCTTTGAGATGTTAGTTTTGTGAGAGCGTGTGGCTCACCACGTGCTCAGGGCACTGCGTCATGTGCTTGAGGAGATAGCGCGCTGAAAAGAGCATCCTCTTCATACAGCGCTCACTCGCTTGGCGGCTTAGAAGCACCGAAAAAAGACGGGCTGGCATGCAGGCACGCAAGAGAGAATCAGAAAAAATAGGTGAAGTCGTGCGGCCTAGCTGCGTGGCTGACGAATCCGCGCAGAGTTGAAGCGGCACGACGCATTCGCCCAATATCGGTGCCACCCAATCCGAGCTCTACCAAAGATCTCGCTTATTTTTCTCCTTTTTGTGACTCTTTGAGAGCCAGGGGCTTAAAAACAACACTGTTGTAAAGGGATATTTGAATCTTGAGAAAATAATGCGTTCATGCAGCGTCACATCCGAGCGGTGCAAAAAAAAGCCGACAAACTAGGTCATATGCACCTTTTAATATTTTTTGTCCAAGTTATGCAGCCAAAAAGATCATCCCAGCCATGTGCAATACCGTGTATTTTAACGTGATCGTTTGTTGCGATCAAGAGAAAAAAAAGAAGCTTAAATCATTCAAACAAATCTCAGAATCTCAGTCCTGAGGGTCATATTGACACAACTTTAGTTCATATGCCTTCATCCTTAGACGTGTGGATATGCGTGTCTCTTTGTATGCACTTGCACAAATTTTTTAACAAAATAGACAAGCCATTTGTCTGAAAAGCTTTCGTTGCTCTCTAAATGCCCCCATAATTAAAAACAACAACTTTCAGTGTTTTTTTTGTTAATGAACATTCATGATAAGGCTCGATGTGTGGGCCTTTTTACGTTTCAGAGTCTTTAGCATGGGTCTTCAAATAAAGATCTTCTGTACACTGCAGAGAGTTGAACATACTCTTGCTTCGTTGAACTCTTTTAAAAGGATATCATGAGATGAGTAAAGTGCGTAGATGTGTCAGATTTTTTTCGCTGGTATTATTTTTTGATACGCACAAGCTTTGTGCTCCCATGTCTGATTTGGTGAGAGAATCCTTTATTGAAAAGCAGAGAATTTAACTGACATATGCAAATTGCTGACTTGCCCGAGGAAAACGACTGTGTTGCAGCATTGCAGGGTTTGGTTAAGACCGCTCCGTGAGGCCTTTGTTTTGCAGATGGTACGATGTAGTGAGCTTGTGGCGCGTTGCGCATGAGCGTAGGATGTCCGCTATGATTCTCGATAGAAATGTGCGGCCTTGGTCTGTGATCAGCTGCGTGGAGAACCATGTTGCAAAATCACGTCGCGTAGAAGAAAACTGGCGACGTATGTGGCGCAATTTGTTGGAAGGGCACGTGTGATGGCATAGCGTGGGGCGTAGTCAGTGGCCACAGCTATCCACCTATTGACAGCAGAAGACAGGTTAAAAGGGCCAAGTAAGTCCAAACCGACGCGAAAGAAAGGTTCAGAAATAATGTCGAGTGGTTGAAGGCACCCAGCCGGAAGCGTCGATGGTGTTTCGCGGCGCTGACATTCCTCACACGCCGCGACGTATCTTCTTACGGAGCGTGCGAGAGCTAGCCAGTAGAAGCGACGGCGAATCTGGTCGTATGTGTGGAACACGCCGAGGTGACCGACAGTAGAAACGTCATGAAGTTCGCGGAGTGCAGCTGAGCGGAGGTGTTTGGGTATGACAAGCAGCAGAGATGAGCCGTCTAGATAGATGTTATGCCAGTATAATACCATTCTGGATTGCGAACGCGCGATGGGATCGGTTCGATAGAGAGGAATTGAGGCGCTTGATGACCGCTCGTAAGGCTGCATCACGGCGTTGCTCGTAAGCTATGTGGGTTAGTTGGGAAACGGAGCACATGCAGGCGTCGTTGTCAGGTACGCCGGCTAGTTCGCCAACTGGATAGCGAGAAAAGCAATCGGCGTCCTGATGCAGGCGTCCAGACTTCTATGTTACAGAAAAGGTATATTCTTGCAGTCGCAGAGCCCAGCGACCAAGTCGACCTGTGAGATCTCTGAAGGATGAAAGCCAGCAGAGCACGTGGTGGTCCGTGACGACGGAGAAGTGTGTGTCATATAAATGCGGACGGATCTTTGAGACCGCCCAGACAAGAGCAAGGTATTCTCGCTCCGTGATCGAATAGTTAATTGCGCTCTGCAGGTGTAATGAGGCGGCTAGAATAGGCGATAACGCGGTCGGGTTCCTGTTGGCGTTGGGCGAAAGGCCTCGAATACCGTGACCACTGGCATCCGTTCAGACTTCAGTTTGGACGGATGGGTCAAAGTGGGCCAGGATCGGAGGTGTCGTCAAACGTGTGATGAAGCGAAAGAATGCTGCAGCTTGAGTGGAACCCCGCAAAAATGGGACGCCTTTCTTAAGAAGATCGGTAAGTGATTGGGCGATTGCGGCAAAGTCTTTCACGAACCGCCTTAAGTAGGAACAGAGTCCCACAAAGCTCCGGACATTTTTGGCGGGTCGGGGTACTGGACAACTCGTGACGTCATGAATTTTATGAGGGTCCGGACGCACACCAGAAGCATCGACAAGGTGTCCCAACACTGTAATCTGTCGGCGGCCGATGTGACACGTCGAGGAGCTCAACTGGAGGCCAGCATTGTGGAAGGCCTCGAGAATAGCCAACAGACGCTCAAGGTGAGTCTCAAATGTAGGTGAAAATATGAGGCCGTCGTCTAGGTAACACATGCATGTTGACCATTTGAGCCCGTGTAGCATCATACGTTTGAACGTGGCTGGCGCATTGCATAGACCGAAGGGCATAACCTTGATTTGGTACAGACAATCGGGAGTGATGAAGGCGGTCTTTTCTTGGTCTTTCTCGTCCACGGCAATCTGCCAATAACCAGAGGGGAAGGTCGATGAATGAAAAGTAGCGTGCGCCATGGAGACAATCGAGAGGGTCATCAATACGGGGCAAAAGATACACGTCTTTTTTGTAATTAGATTTAGATGCCGGTAATCGATGCAGAAACGCCATGCGTTGTCCTTCTTTTTAACCAGGACGACGGGTGACGCCCATGGGATGAAGAGGGCTCAATAATCCTTTTAGTTAACATCTTGTTCACTTCGGCTTGAATAATCTTGTGTTCTGATGGGGACACGCGATAAGGTCGACGGTGAATGGGAGGAGCATCACCTGTGTTGATGTGGTGCTGAACAAGAGATGTTTGGCCGAGTGGTCGATCGTCAAGGTCAAAGATGTCGTGGTAGGAAGCTAAGAGGCAAATGAGGGTGGCTGATTGCGCTGGGGGGAGGTCAGGAATGATCATGGTACGTATTGACATGTCGGGGAGTGCGGCCTCGGGTGGGTGACAAAGAAGATTAGTGCGTATGTCAGCTGCGAAAGTGGTGACGTGGTCATCGGCTAAGGACCGCAACATGGCGATTTGGATGCCTTCAGGGAGGACTTGCTTCGTGAAGCCGAAATTTATGACGGGTAGATGTATCGGGTTGGCGGCTATAGTTACCGCACAGTGAGGGACGGTGACATCACGGGCCAGTAGGACATCAGGAATAGGCGTGACGATGTAATCCTCCTCTAATACGGGTGAGGTCATGGCGAATTCGGCGAATGTGAGGGCTTTAGGGGGTAAGCGGTGAAAATCTGTGGCACAGAGGCCACGTTGAAGTTCAGGTTGAATATCCGGCTGAACAGGAATGTCTAAGCAAAGATTACCAGCGGAACAGTCTATCAGAGCAGAATGGGTCGACAGGGAGTCCTTCCCTAAGATGAGGTAATGAGGACAGTTATGGAGCACCGTCAATAGGACAGGAACGTAGTAGTCGGCGATGCTTATGCGAGCCGTACACATTCCGAGCACAGGAACAGTTCCGCCATTGGTGACACGTACAGCTTCTGCAGCACGAAGCGTCAGTACTGTTTTTAAGCGGCGACAAAAACAAACCCCGATTATGGACACGTGAGCGCCAGTATCGACTAGTGCCGTCAGAGAAATACCGTCCACGTGCACATATATAAGGTTTTTGTTCGTAGGAAGCGTCAATGGAGGGTTTGGATCAGACTGAGATGATGCAGCACTACCTCCAGAAGCTGCACGGTCTAGTTTTCCGTCGGGTACGATGGAAAGTTGGGCGGCGAGGGAAGGAGACGTGGCTGGGGCGACGGGGTACGACGGCATTGAGGGGACAGAGAGCGAGCTGGAAGGTGGCTGTTTGGTCAGTCAAAAGCAGGATCCGTACGGCTGGATGAATACTGGTGAAGACCTTCGTATCGACTATAAGGTGTGAAAGACAGGTTCCTATGTGGTGGTGTCCAGGAGGCATGGCAGTAGCGGGAGACATGCCCAACGCGGTGGCACCGGAAGCAGATCGGTTTGTCGTCGGGAGACCATCATTCCGTGGTGTAGCGAGATCATGGAATGAATCGGTCAAGTCTAGATGCATTGATGGGAATTGGTCTGGATGAGGGGCGAGAGACGGGGCAGGTGACAGGGAACCCGAAGTTGGCGAATTCTTGTCGTATGACCGCCTGAATAACAGAGACCGCGGGGCTTGTTGGTATCGAAGCATGTTTGAAAGGAGAGGGCTGAAGTGGCACTCAACTTGCTGCTTCAAGTTCCCGTCGAACGATACGCGTGGCACTTTGCTTAAAAGGCGGTGTGGCGGCGGAATCAGAGTAGGTGGATGTAGACGCCGTGTTTGGCAAACTAGAAAAAAGGAGGGCGTACCCCGGCGAAATTTTCCTGTTTTGAAACGGCGGCATTCCTGAATGATGTGGTCGATAGTCAATACATTGGTGTAGACCAGCAAATTGAAAGCGTCGTCCACGATTTCCTTTAAAACGTGACAACCTTGTCCGCTTCAGACATCGCGTTGTCCCCATTCCGGCAAAGAGCGAGAGCTTCCTGTGTGTAGGACACATACGATTCAGTTGGCGACTGGACACGGGTAGCCAGCTCCTGTCGTGCAGCTGCATGGTGACCAGTTGGTTCCCCAAAGATGTCACGTTGCTTCTCCTTGCACATGTCCTAGCTGGTGAGTTCGGACTCATTTGTTTCATGCCTGACACGTGGCGTTCCGCCCAAGTAGAAGATAACATTAGCGAGCATCATGGTAGGGTCCCAGCGGCGAGTTTGACTGACTCGTTCATACAGGTGAAGCCAGTAGTCGACATCGAGGCCAGGTTGCGCAGTGAATGCCCTGGGATCACGGGGTGTGGGTACCATGAAAAAGGTTGTCGGAGAAGTCGCAGACGGAGAAAGTGATGGGTTGTCAGTGGAAGCCATGGCGGGAATTTGGAGGATGCGGCCACTTCGGAGCTGCGTGGTGAGAACGGAGAACGTTCCACCTCCACCAAACATGTTACGTGAGCAACGAGTCAATATATTGCAAATATATTTAGAAAATATATTTGCAAGAGCAGTTTCAGCACTGGCCAGACTGGCTCCGAGCTCGAGAAGCAAGCGACCTTCATCCTCTTCGTCGGGCACACACGTGCATTGACAATATGCATTGTGGCAGCCTACATGTAGCAATATGACTACGACAGACGCCGTAGTGGGGCGCTCCGGAAATTCTACCACTTTGGGTCTATAACTTGCACCTAAATCATTCCGCGTCCTGCGGGTCAGTGGAGCACCATAACAACTGGACCACCCTGACTGGTAGTGAAAAATATGTTTTTTTGTAAAATCAGTATTCGCTACTTTTCGTCCAGCGGTAAGGAATCAAGTTAAAATGTATGAGGCATGTTGCTGAAAATCACTTTGAGAGCATGGAAGAGTGATTTAGTTTTCAACCGTTGCCTACTCCTTGCTTTTCGGTGGCACCTTTCACTTGCAAACGTGGTTCGCGGATACAAAAGATGTGAACGGCAATGCAGCAACCCAAATTTGCATGTAGCAATTCTCGCGAATTTCGGGTAACATACAGGGCATATAAAGTGACAAGTAATGTGCAGGATAATCTTCGTGTTAGTAGAAAAAAATAATTAACAGTATTTCGCTACGTAATATGTCTGTTTGCTGCGTGAGACAATGCTTGAACAGGGTTTCTTTCATTCCTTAGAAAATGTTATGGTTACTACATATATTGCTCGTATTGTTACGTGATAACATGCCCGCCCACGTTTCCCCATTCTGTGAATTTCTTGTCGTGCACAGAATAAATCTTGTGATCACTACTGCTGCGCAAACTGCATTTCTGATCACGCTGCTGTAGGTTTACGATTACCGTCTTTATATTTATCAGTCTTAGTTACATGATGCGTATTTTAGTAGGCCTTTCTAAGGCTGTGATTGGCCTGCACGTTTGCCTGTGTTGCACTTTTGTTTCTTGACAACACTGTGGAGTGCCTTTACCCATTAAGGCATAGTAAACAGATGTATCAATATACTGTACACTCGCATACAAGCGAAGTAAGGTGTACGAACAAAACATTCTGTCGCGCGCATGTGTGTGTGTGTGTGTGTGTGTGTGTGTGTGTGTGCATGCGTGTGTGTGTGTGTGTACGTGCGTGTGTTTAAAAGTTATCAGAACAGTGCGAAGGCTGAGTAAAAATGTTGTTCTCTGGCCTAAGTATATTTTAGCACACCTACGAAGAGTCCCCCTGTAATACGCTTTAACGTGGCCTATCAGACCTTAAAACTGTGTCTGGATTTTTTTATTAAAACGAACATCTGCCTAACGAAAATTATTGCAGCGATCAACTCCGGAGAGATCTGTTCCATCGGGTACAAGTATGCCTTCCGCTGAAGCATTAATCCCGTCATCGAGCCAGCTTAAAACACTCGCGGACCAGATTCATGCCCAAAATCTCACAGAGAGCCAAAACTCTGAGAAACACCGCGACACGTTTTTTCCTATGCAGGCATTATTTTTTGTAAAAGCGCCCAGGAATGATATAGTTATAGTAGCGGCGCTTAGTTTCTAAATCATGTCAGCGCGAAGCGACGAAAGAAAAATAAGTTGAGTAAGTGGCAGGGGAAAGGAGTCTAACCCCCTTCCAACCTCCACCCCCCTTGGCTACGCCATTGCAGTAAAGCCAAGAATGAAAAAAAATATGTATTGAAATTGTAACAGGCAACAAGAGGTTGCACTGTGCAGACTTAGGATCTGTCATGCACAAGCAACACATTGACATCTTTTAAGCAACTCTCCAGTACCCCGTTGTGCAAAATTTGGTGATGCGCTGTCTGTCATTAATGTTTCAAATATGTGTCGGTACCTCGAACCAGAAAGGCTGCACCACTTCCGAAAGCTATAGAAATTCCCTGTACTCCCTCACCCTTTTTTTTCTTGGTGACAATCCCATGTTTCCCCCAAAAGTAGTTTTAAAGTTCTTAGCTCACGTAGGCTATCTACATTCCAATACATATTCTCATTATTCGCAGCCCTATCTGAATTCTGTGGGAATCACGGAGATTTTGTTTTTTAAATGTCATGTAGCACTCACTGCTTGTCCTGACAAGGAGGGTTGTCGACACTGCGTGACTCTGTAGCGCCCACAGCGTTCGCCCGTTTTAAACTTATCACACATAGTCCTTACACTTAACCCTAAAACCCATGCACCACGTTTCTGCTGTCACCCTTATCCTTATCAGATTTTTACAACGAAGTCGACCATTAACCCCCTGTTTTGCGCTCTTTTTTATGTGTTGCTATCGCTGGTCCAGTTATTTAGGGAGACAATCACCGAGCTGATTCCGTGAGTGTACGTATCAGCTGGACAATTTATATTTGGATAAGTTAGAGCACGGACAATATAAGTTTGGTCCTTGCTGGCGTGCCAGCGAACGTCGGCTATAGTCCAAATAACGAAGCAGACGCGAGACTTGATAAAGAAAGCGAAACTATACTCTCAAATACGTCAAAACAAACAACAAACAAACATTCACACTAGGCAATAATCGTGTACAATACGTCACCAATCAAAATATACTCATAACAACGTGCTACACAACACAATAAGATACACTCAAAACAACGGGCACAAGCAACAAGACGCGCTACAGAGCAATCTTATGCATTAACTAACCAATACACTTATAGTCTAAAATGTTCGTCAAACGAATACAATCCAAAAATCCTGGAACAAGGCTTGAATGCTTAACTTCAAAGAAACACTCACTCAAAGCACAGCGCCAGTTGTCGTTCTGTTGCTTCCGAAGTTTCTCTTGCGGGAAACCTCGCGTCGCAAAAAGTCCGCACTTCAATAATAAAACTTCTTCGCCTGTAGAACGTTGGCCACTCACGCGCTGCAACTGCAGAACACGTCTTCGCCCACTGGAGGTAAGCACACACTTTTCTCCTGCTCGTAACGAAAGCCTTCGGCCGACGGCGGAAAAACTCCCTTCGTTGCCTGGTTACCACCAAACGCTGTTCTCCTATATACGTTTGCCTTGAGTTCTAGATATTTCACCGGGGCGTGGAACAGCCAAAGCTCGGGAAGGGGCGACACTTTTCTCGAACTCTCAGCGACCCGTGACGCAACAAGGAAGTGACTCATTCCTGCCTTCTCGATGTTTCTGGAATTCGCTCAGTGATAGATGCGAGGAGGTTGGTCGGCGTAGTGACGGCGACTTCGAGGGGGAGAGAAAGCGTACGTGCGGTATCTCTTGTCGTTAATTTTTTTCTTCGCGCTGGCTTCTGTCACGTTCGAACGGCGCCCGGTATTGTCGCCGTTGCTAGAACTCAGAGGCGCACGCTTTCTCGAGCACTCGTTTGTTACAGTTGCTCTTGCGCCAAAAGAAAAAAATACCACCAGCATCATCAGATGTCTGACAGATTTAGAGCCTTTATGGTTGTTCCACAGACCCATGGGGGTTGAGGTTGAACTTTGTTCACTCACACCGCACTGCAGTCCATCTTGGTGTGTCAGTCGATGTGGTAGACGCCGGACGCTCTCAGCACCAGGACGCGGGGGGGGGGGGGCGTCGTGCTTTCCTGTGTCAGTACAAGGGTGTTGCAAGGCGTAGAAGTTAAATACCAGGGAACATCTCAACACGACAGTCGGCGCCTGTACTAACGCCTGGAGCCAAGATGGGAAGAACGTCGTGAAGGGCGCCACGAATAGAACCGACACAGCTCCCTGGACAGCGCCTTGAACAGCGACAGAAACAGCAGTCAGCCACCAGGAACGTCGCTCCTGACATAATCCGGGGATTGGTGGCGCGATGCCCAGCCTAGAAGGAAGTCTCGCTCCGGCTGCGGATCGTCGAAGCCGGCACGAGGCCTGGTCAAGCACGATCGGATCGAGAATTTGGGAAGTGGCCTGATGTTCGATCTGTGATGTACTGTCTCCAACGCTTCTCCGCCGTTCGCCGAGCTGTCTTTGTCGCTTGAGAGCTTTCTTGGAGGTTCGCTCACGAACACGAGCATAGTCATGCTTCTTCACTTCACAATCATCACCACGGTTCTTCCCGCGCACTTCTAATCGTCCCCGCACAACGACACACAAATACGCTCAACGCCACCTTACACGCCGCAAGCCAACGTTTTACACAACGAAGTGGTCGCTGAAGAAGCTGGTACCGCGAAAACAGCGTTTCAGACTTTATAGATGAACTGGCATCATCACTTTTTCATCCTAGAAGCACTTACGACAATTCTTTTATCATAAGTGGTACCTCGTAGGTGCATGGGTGAGAGAGGGCGAGAAGTAACCAGTCCGGCAACCACTGCAATAGGTTTTGAGACGAGTGAAGTTGCTTTCGGCTGTTAGAAAGCTTGAGCGACTGTGCAGTTTAGTTTTTTCCATCACTTCTATGATTTTTCTGTGCTTGCGTATCACCTCACTTAGTATACTATTCAGGATCTCTCATGTCCAAATACTCTCACAACTTAGGGCGTAAAACAGGCAAGGCGGAATTCAAAAAAAAAGAAACGATGAAAAAAATCCAGAAACCGTTGATTGATTGATTAATTTGTGGGGTTTAACGTCCCAAAACCACCATATGATTATGAGAGACGCCGTAGTGGAGGGCTCCGGAAATTTTGACCACCTGGGGTTCTTTAACGTGCACCCAAATCTGAGTACACGGGCCTACAACATTTCCGCCTCCATCGGAAATGCAGCCGCCACAGCCGGGATTTGTTCCCGCGACCTGCGGGTCCGCAGCCGAGTACCTTAGCCACTACACCACCGTGGCGGGGCAAAAAGAAAGCGTAAAACGTATAGGCCCCACAGTGTTTCGCATGTTTCGCACCAGAGAACATTAATTAAAGCAGGTACTGGTATGAAGGGAGTCACTATAGAATGTCTGAAGAGAAATGGTCCACAAAGAACGTATCGTAACCCTTGAAAGAAAGCATGAACTGTTCAAGATCACAAAACACCAGAACGTTTCTTAGTGAACATAGGACTTGAGAAGTTGGCCGTAACGTTGTGCTGCCTTTGCAAATGTACACGAAAAAAAACAAACACATTGCTCGCATAGGATACGTACTTTCAGCATCAAATGAAAGCGGAACAGCGGAGCTCGTGCCGCAAGCACTGTTCACCGTTATGCCACCGCCAGTGACAAGTGAGGACATCTGGTGTGGCACCACTAAGCTATTCTAAGGCAGCACTGCATGCGCGATTCCCTATAGTGCGTTGTCTTCACTTCTGTTCCTTCCAGATTTCGCACGGTGATAGCAATTGCCTGGTGAACGTTCCAAGCGCTTTTCGTAGTATCGCCTCCAGTTGTTCGCTTTTACTCCAGCGCTGCATCGCTATTGACGTCGGGCTCGATAACAAAAATAGATCTAATCGCTTTGTGGTTGATTTCGAGCTATCGCCTTTCTATGTTTAACAGCAGTGATTGTGTTTTACCTACACTTTTTTGTTTTGTTTATGGAAATCCAATCACAAACGTGAAAATGCCGATCGTTTCCTTCGAAGGGAGATATCGCATTGTTTTTCTTTACTGGCACCACGTGACCCAGCATCAAATTTCTGCCATTATAAATCGTCGTTTGTCTACTGGTAATAGAATTTGCCAGGAATTCGGGGAACACCACCACCTCTGCAACGTTCCCTGTGCACACAGGCAGCGGGTGATGGACAGTGTGAAGGACCTGCTTATCTAACGAGCTGCAAAAGAGGCACCGTTCATCATGGCTTCAGAAATCAAAAGGAAACTAAACCTGTCTGCCAGCACGCCGATGATCACACGCCGACAGCTTCGCAATGCTGAAGCGGAGCGTTGCAACTGAACCAACCACAGGCGATCGACACGCCCATGTCGGCAACCGTACACCGGCGAGCAATTCACGGCGATGCGCAGGTTTGCCGATGGAGTGCATGATTGTTGCAAAATTTTTTGTTTCTGTTTGTGTTTTTTCTTCTTCTTTTAAAAAATCCGAGTGACAAAACAAGCGAAAAAATTGGCACTACAGTGGGGTGGCGCTGTGCTACCATCCCGGAGTTCTGGGCCTCTCTGCGCTGATGACTGGATGGTGCACACTATGCTGTTTCTAATGCTTGTGGCACGCGCTCCACTGTTCGGCTTTCATTTGACGCTGATAATACGTGTACACAGTCGTAATGATTTGAAGTATACGTAGACCAAGCAATTGAACAATGCGTACATCTTATCAACTCTACTCTGTCAGAGACCGACGAGGTAGAAATAATGCTCGTAAGACTACATGACAAAGATAACTAAATCATCAGGAAAGCGATTACACAATGTATATACCAAGACACAGTGCGCTCAGTTCGTGATGCCATATTAAGAATGCGCACCATCTGGTGCAAGCGCGGTGAACCAACACCTCGAATGGCCATGCGAGTAGACGCTCTGCGTCTACAAATACGAAACCTCCCCCCCCCCCCCCGGTCCACCGGTAAGCATGTCTCGCGCCATCCTCTTCAACAATTTTGTGATGTTTGCGCGCGAGACGACCAGCCGATCTTCCTCGACAGTCTTGAATGTCTACAGCACGTGCATTGCTGACTGCGACACTTTATCAGGAACGTACTATCCCGACGGCATGAAAGGTGAACCGCAGAAACCGTTCTTTCGACTCAGTTGAACCGCGGCATGCCCTGGCAGTAGCAAGACAAAACTTGTGCTGTACGCCAGCGTCACCATAGCGCTAGAACCCTGCTCCGGCTTGCACTTGTGCCCCACATGTGTTTATCATTTGGCATATCATACCTGGTACTCAAAAAAAATAGAAACTTGTGGTGCGAAAGTTCCAGACAGATCAAGTTATACAGTGATTCGCCTAATGACAGTCAAGGCACGTCGTTGTTCGACTAAGTTGAAAGCCACGCTTTAAAGATTCAATCTGTGTGGTTTAACTTCCAAAAATCACCATATGAACATGAGAGATGCTGTAGAGGAGGGCTCCGGAAATTTTGACCACCTGGGGATCTTTAACGTGCACCCAAATCTAAGCAAACGAGCCTACAGCATTTTCACCTCCATCAAAAATGTAGCTGCCGCAGCCGGGATTCGATCTCACGACCTGTGGGTCAGTAGCCGAATATCTTAGCCACTAGACCACCGCGGCGGGGCAGCCACGCTTTCCGCTGTTCATGTTTTATTACATCACGATACTACGCCTTTACAATTGCACTAAACGTGCGCAGGGTGTGCAGGCACGCGTGAGTCGTAAGATGTCATATTTATGGCATGCAGCCTGCAAAAGAGTATGGCAATGATTTGATGCCGCATACTACGGGCATACTGATGAAAACGTGGCTGTGAAGCGAAACAGCTGGTGTCGCGCTTGAACAAACGCAGTCTCGTACACTTTTAGTGTTGATTGCAATTTTCCTCTGGTGGCGGAGCTCAGCGTTTTTTCGTGGAAGACAGAAATCTGTGCTGTCTGAAAACACTGAAAACACCGAAGCAGCACGAGTCTCGCGTTGTCTAGTGATCTTCACAGACAGTGCTGAGTGATTTCTTGCTCTGATTGTTTTCGCGTCCACAAACGACGCAGTGGTGCCGAGACGACTTCTTGATAGCGGGAGTGGTGTGAACATGTGCTTTCTTGTATTTTAAAGGCTCAAAGAGGATTTATTGATTGATACGTGGGGTGTAACGTCCCCAAATCACCGTATAAGTATCAGAGACGCCTTAGTGAAGGGCTCTGGAAATTAGGACCCCCTAAATGTAAGCACGCGGGCTTACTGCATTTTTACGCCCACCGAAAAGGCAGCCGCTGCAGCCGGGATTTGATCCCGCGACCTGCGGGTCAGCAGCCAGTACTTTAGCTACTAGACCACCGCGGCGGGGCAAAGTCTCGCAGACGTCTCTTACCATGTAAACATGGAGCCATATATACATGCATTAGCAACTAAAACAACATGGTGTCTGCTTGCGATAGTATGCGGCTGGTAGCCTAGGTGCACGGCTGCAAACATTGGAAGGTGTTCTTGTTTAATAGAAGATTCTTACTCGCTGAGGGCGTTTTCCTCATATCTATTTCGTAAGACGAAGCACGTTTCGAGAGATAACATATACCTGCATAAACTACGCACCTTTGGTGGCTGTGTTGGTTTTGTGGCCGTCTAGAGTTTGTTCACAAACTGTTAGCATTATCATATCTTCATATATTTGCATGCCTCAGAACAGTGACAAAGCGTTCATTGGTTGTGCAGGCGAGTTTTATCAATCGAAGCGTGCTTCGTCTTATGAAATAAATGTGACAAAAACACCCTGAGGGTGCGCGGACCTTCGGCTAAACAAGCACGCCTTTCACCGTTGTCATTCGTGCAGAGCATGCCTCCATGTCTGTAGGGCCGTGCAGGCTCCTGTGAACGCTACGTCATGACCCGCAAAGGCCGCAAGGTGTCGCACCGCAGAGCAAGGCCGCCTGCTCGCGCCTACACAGACGTAACCGTGGCTGCACCTCGGCAGGTTTTCACGTCATTTTGCGGTAAGGTACCTCTGTCCACAGCGAGAACTTTCAGGGCACATTGCGTGTTTAGCTAGTCGTGCGGTGAACATACGACGCATGGGGCGATAATCGACATGGACTGCACGCGGAACGATGAAGGTGGCCACAGCCCCTCAGTAAAGCATTCACATAATCATTATCGCTTCAAAAAGCGCCTTGCTTTGCGTCTGCGACCTTTAAACACCAAGAAAACGACCTAACCACGTACCTGTGCCTTTGACAAGTCTTACACAGAGAATACGGCATTGCCAGACCTGACGCAATGGTAGGTTCAATAATTTAGATTATGACAGAAAATGCCGGGATCTTTTTTTTTTCATTTTTTCGTACGTTATTCTCTTCAAGTAAATCATGTTGTGTATAGTGTTCCTGTTTTTACCTATACATGAACGGTGGGCCGGCTCTACGTGTACATCACTTTAGAGCCTTGTTGCGTTACAACATCCGGCGCCACAATGACGCCTAGTTTTGTCATATTTCAATTTGATGTCTTTATTCAAGTATCTCTGGTGAAGGTACAGGTGCCTGCTGCATGAAACGTTATCATTTGTAAAAACTAGAATTCTAACACATACTCCCACGTTTAAATGATCTCAAATTTTAACTGAACATTTTGTAGGAAAACTCTTAACAGAAAATCTCAGGCGCACTTAACACAAAACCAAATACGAAATGGTGATTAGAATGAGCTCAGTTATTAGCTACTCCAAGTATCAATTCAAGCATAAAAACAACCCAACACATAGCGAGCAGTGCTACAAACACTATTAAAAAGCTTGCCAACTCAGACGTTTGATTACCGATCGTGTCTGCAGGTGTGGCGGTATCCTTGCGGTTGTTTATGGTGGGTACATTCTTGCAGAGACTCCTCGCCCGCCAAAGATTGGCCTCATGAAATCTTAACCAGAAGCTACGAAATGCTTTCTTCGAAGGCAAGTTCTTCTGAATAGGCACAGCAAGCTTTACAGCAGCTAACGTATCGATAGATTCTATAAGTTTTGTAGAATATTCCTTGAACCTACATTTTGTGAGCCGAGTTATAAAACATGCGTGCTTCTTCTGCTCTGCGCAAGCGACACATTTCGAAATTGTGTTTGATTCTAATGATTATTTGTATTTGTTGCATAGAATGCCGAATGAAGCTTTTTGTAAATTTTGGTGTAAGATAAGTTACTTACTACAGCATTATGCGTCATAGTACCTCTCATCAGACAGGGAATAACCGCTTGCCGATCGAGGGCGTGTTCGAGTTCAGGGAGTGTGTCCATATGTTCCACACGAGAGCGCACGCTAAGGCGTGAAACGAGTTGGCTGCGTATATAGTTAGAGAAAGGCAGAATAGCCATAAGTCATATGCCACCGATGAGTGCTCGTGTGAACGAACAACATCTTCTTTTGGGAATAGGTGAAGAGGTGGCATATAGAGATGCCAAAGTAAAGAAAAAGTACTCGATGAACGATCCAAACAGGTGGACAGAGCTCAATTGACGGTGACCTATTTCGATCCGGTCAGCTAAACAGAAAACAAGTGATGTAGTTATCATGGTAAAGAATGCATAGCAGAAGATCTCTTTTGATTGTGGGATGTTGGCGATAAAATGAATGAAGGGTGCCTTTCCTCTCGCAACGTAGAATACCTCTGAAAAATCGTAGAGTATTTGATAATTGTCATAAAATATTAACGTTTCAGGGATAAGTATTACGCTGCTCGCAATAATGTCAAGTGACCCGCTGACAATGTCGTTTAGAGCATGGTAAAGTTGCGCGTGAGAACGCCATCTTAACGTAATGTTTTTTAATTGAAGCACGCTGAGGGCGAACACGGCTTTTCTCTCGGGACACATTGACTTAGAATTAGCTTGTCGGACACATCCCGCGAATATTACTTCGTTGCGGCGGGGGATGCTTTCGGATGCACTCTGGAACTTATTGTTGTTGTTTAAGGGGCACCCAAGTGCAGGTGGACGAAAACCTGTCGCTTGAAGGCCAACATTCTTGTTCGTTTTGTCGTGCGTGCCATATAGCTCAGTCCAATTGCACGTCGGAAGCCTCGTGTATTTTACGCCCGCGTAATTGAAGGCTGCTGTTTTCATGTCTACGAGCCCTTCTATCAATAAACAGTCTATAAAATAATATTCAGCGGGACGTGTAGGACAGAATCTTAGACATCTTGAGTCGTACTGATCGATACTTTTTGCCAAAAACACTGTCCTTACAGGGTACTCGACCCCACCCTCATAATACCGATTAACGATTTTACTTGGACGTCTTATTAGCATTACAGGTGTATTCAAGTGGCGCAGTAAGAAATGGTCATGCCAATCCCAATATCTGCTGCATGTGAAAAATACTACGTGATCGTGCCTGGAGACGAGTGTTTTTACAATTTTACCAAGGGTTTTCATTTGCTCGCTAGGTAACTGACTTTTCGATGCGTCAAAAGCTTTATATGATAAAAATAACAAAATTAATAACCGAAAATTTGGAGCCATTTATGAACGTTAAAGCAGCTACTAAATGTAATGTTAACTATTCACTCTGCCAGTAGTTGAGTCCGTACGTGGTTTTAGTAGTCATATAGTGTGGTTCCCGAAATTAAGTTCAACGCTTTATTCTTGGGAAACTTTAGGTGCAGAGTGTAATTTAGTAGCCAAATACAAGTAGCACTTAGTATTTTGCTGCTGGACTAACACACCCGAGCTCGGCAACTGAAGGAAAATCAAGTCGCTTTCACTGAAAAGGAAGACGGAATGACTCACATTGACACCTCAGTCGACGGGGGGGGGGGGGATGCTTGGCGTGAAGACCTCCATGCGTCTCTCAAACCACTCTGCACGCCTTGTAATTAGTTCTTGTGCAATATAGTGCAACCGACATCGACTTTTCTAAATGCGATGATCTCTTTTGAGGGTTCTTATGAGCAGCAGTGCAGGATTGGGGACGCGAGTGCAAAGTATTAGCAAAATGGGCAGGCAAGCCATCTGCGTCCTAACACACGAAGTGCGACAGTTCCTACGTTTATTTCTCTGCTTTTTTCCCGGCGAGCAATGCGCATAATCGATTCTGCCTTCTGGTGACTAAGGAACGAACAGTTTCTATGTTTGCAAGAAAAATAAATATGTAAAAAATTCTGGTGTGTGCTTGACAACAACTACGATTGCGAAAGTTGGCGAGAAGCTGCACGAAATACTAAAATATGCACCTGGGATATGAAAGCTTTGTATGATTCTAGATGAAATCATTTGATATGTGCAGCAGAGCATGCGCTAGCGATGATGACAAAAAAGGTGAAGTGGGCGCTCATTTTCTCCTACTTTATGTTTGACCATCGTCTCCGCAGACGCTGTTGTTTGTCTAGCTTTACCTGCCACCAACGTCCCCAAGCTCTTTTGCTGTAACGCGCCTGTTGTCCCAGCGTAGCCTGCTTTTCCTGCTCTTACGATCACGTCGAGGTGTTCAGATAAATCTTCCAGAAGTATTATGAGAAAAATGTCGGGCATGATTAAAATTGTCAATGCGAAGCTCTTGTCAGCGGAAATAGGCGAATTTGAGAGTGCGCATCCATCCATCCATCCATCCATCCATCCATCCATCCATCCATCCATCCATCCATCCATCCATCCATCCATCCATCCATCCATCCATCCATCCATCCATCCATCCATCCATCCATCCATCCATCCATCCATCCATCCATCCATCCATCCATCCATCCATCCATTTGTTGCAAGACACTGGAACACATAATCTATTCGTGCCTTATAAAACACCTTCAAGATAATAATTTTTTCACTCCGTCTCAACATGGCTTTCGCGCAGGCCTTTCGTGTGTTACACAGCTAACCGAATTCGTACATGACATCGCTTCATCATTCGACCAGAGCATTCAATTGGAGGCTGTTTTTTTGGACTTCAAAAAAGCTTTTGATGTCGTCCCCCACAGTCTTTTGCTTCATAAGTTGTCTTTTCTTGGTATCCCTAAAACCCTCATAGACTGGATTAAGGATTATCTCAGCGGCCGCAAGCAATGTGTTGTGATAAATGGTGTGTCTTCATCAACAGCTGATGTACTGTCCGGGGTGCCACAGGGGTCGGTCCTGGGGCCGCTTCTGTTTTTGATTTTTATCAATGATTTTCCACTGGGTTTGAAATCAACAGTGAGGCTTTATGCTGATGATTGTGTTTTGTATTGCCCAGTCAAGTGTTTTGATGACACCACAGTACTTCAGTCCGACCTCGATAAGATTGTGTCTTGGTGTGCTCAGTGGCAAATGAGTTTGAACCTAACTAAATGTTTTCATGTGCAATTTAATAACAAAAAAAAGGTTGTATCCAGGTCTTATTACTTAAATTCCTGCGCAGTACAAAAGGTAGATCAAGTTAAGTATCTCGGCGTAACATTCACGGCAACACTAGATTGGACCAGTCACGTAGATCTAATCACAGCCAAGGCTTCGCGCTTAATTCATTTTTTTCAAAGAAATTTCAGCGACGCGCCGCAAACACTCAAGGAAACCCTGTATATTACAAATGTGCGCCCAATTTTAGAGTATGCTTGTGTTTCTTGGGACCCTTTCACGAATGTACTAAAAGAAAAGTTGGAGAGGGTGCAAAAAAGGGCTGCTAGGTTTGTTACAGGAAACTACGATTTTAGAATAAGGTCTTCGGAAATTCTTCAAGCCTTGGGATGGGAACCCCTTTGTGGACGACGGAAAGTTCAAAGACTTAAATTTCTTTATAATATATATCACGGTAAGACTGGACTAAATAAAGAGCGGTATTTAAAGACGCCTAGTTATATGTCCAAACGGAAAGATCACTTATATAAAATTAGAGAATATACCTGTCGATTGAATGTCTTTAAATACTCTTTCTTTCCAAATTCTATTAGTGAGTGGAATGCGCTAAAAATACCAATATTCTATGATTCTAATTTCCTAACAGCCATTGAAACACCAGTTTGAGCTGCTGAAATAACCCATATATTTAACGTTTGCTTAGTACTTCTCTTGGTTGTTGATTTTTATAAGTATAATTTCTGCTTTCGTTGTATGATCCTGTGTTTTGTACTTTTGTTCTAACGCTGTACTACAAGTGTTGATTTCTCCTGTATACTGTAAGGCACGATTTATTTGCCTTTATTTTGCTGTTTTGTGTGCTATTTTCTACTGTAACCCCCCTACAACAATGCCCAATGGGCGATGTAGGTACTTGTAATAAATAAATAAATAAATAAATAAATAAATCCATCCATCCATCCATTCATCCATCCATCCATCCATGTGTCCGTCCGCCCGTCCGTCCGTCAAACCGTCCGTCCGTCCGTTCGTCCATCCCTCCCTCCTTCCCTTCGTCCATCCGTCCGTCCTTTCGTGATTTGTACCGCAAATCAATAGCAAAGTTTCTTATCTGCACTTTAGCAAAAACTGAAAATAGAGATAGCCTTCACATAAACCATAAAAAATGACCACAACCTGAAACTTTTCACTCGCATCAGCATCTCCTAAAAAAAAAAAACACGACGAATTTCACAGAAAGGTACAACTAATGCACTTCAAGATATCCATGTCATGATCAGCTGCTGCTCGAGACTTGTTTCAATTTTAATTTATGAAAATATATTTATCTGTTGAGTTCCGGAGCTTTCTGAAGAAGTACAAGGACGAGGCTGTTGAGTGAGTTGGTAATACACAAAAATAAAAACACCTAAAAAAACCTTGAAACAGGAGGAAAAAGGCTACGACAACAGGCTCTTGTGCTGCAGCATTGCTCGTCTTGCCCCAGGTTTTCAGAGTTTTTTTATTCCTGTGAAGAGATTTGATATCTTTAGCCTGGTTGTATCACTTGTCGATAATTACCTAGAAACGAAGGCGCCGAGTACTCTGGAAGGCTAGAAACACTTAGGTTTGTTATTTTGCTTTACTTTAGCGGCTCTGCTTTCGTAGCCTGATCCTTAGTTCTCACTCATGTTTCATTATTTTCAATAATCTCCCTATCATTGCGTCGTTCACTAAAAACAAGTGAAGTTCAAAGTGTTCGCAAAGTGAACTTTATTTATGCCATTATAAAAATAGAAACCATCGAAAGTGGGCGCAAATACACTTGTCTATGTTGATTTATTATACTCTATTATTATATTATAATAATATAATAATATAATTATTAATATAATATTATTATATTATATTCTAGCGTCATTAGCTGTCACAGAACGAGCGCTAAAAATGAGCGCGCCGCCAAATTCTTGCGACAACGGGTGGGAGAAACGCCGCGAGGTCAAAAGAAAAAAAAGAAAACAAGCATCCAGGGCTTCCCGGGCGCGCGACGCCTCTCCTCTCGGAAGCGGCGAAGCGATGAACCTCCTCACCCCACAGCGGCGGCCGGGCAAGCGCTCGATTTTTCTAGAACGAAGGGGGCGGGGCCACACCGAGTTGAGTCATGCGACGGGGAGGGCATTCCAACCGTCTCACTCTCCCCTCAGCCTTCGCCGCGTATCGCGCCGACGAAATGACGAGAAATTTCTGGAAGGTGGCGCGGAAGGTATTTAATCGAGCGGCCGAGACGAGAAAGCAGGAGGAGACGGAAGTGAGCGCCAGAGTGCGTAGGGATTCCGCCGTGTAGTCGGCGAAGGTCTTGGTCCGTAGGGACGGCTCGAGCTACAGGCAAGAGTGTGTGTTTACCGCTATCGAGCGAAGACGCGGGGCAACAGCTGCGTGTGTGAAGCCGACGTGTTTCGGCGAAGAAGTTGAAGTTTGAAGAGTGGCCAATTGAAGACGGGAGGTTTCCTGGAAGAGAAACTTCGAGGGCTGCGGAACGACAACAACGCTGGACTTTGAGTGAGTGATTCTCGGAAGAGTATCATCTAGACTTTGGTTCCAAGAACTTTGGACTGAATAGGTTTTCTATCTCTTTAGTCTTTAAGTGTCTTGGTTGTTCAATGCATGCGACTGCATTGTAGTGCGTATTGTTGTCCGTGTCCGTTGTTTCAAGTGTGGCTGATTGTATTGTGTAGTACGTTGATTGATTGGTTTGATTGGTGACATATTGTGTGTAACTAGTGTGGAGTGTGCATTTTTATGTATTGTTTTCGATCTGCCATTATTGAGAATATAATTTGTTTGTTTATCAACTCTCGGCTCTGACTTGTTCTTTGGGCCACAGCCGGCGTCCACTGGCGCGCCAAAAAGGACCACTTCTAAATTGTCCACGCTTTCGTGGTGCGGTTCGGGGGGCCGATACTTCGGCTCTTGGAATTAGCCCGGCGATCGCCTCCCTAATAACGGGACCTGTGTGACAATTAATCTGGCGTCCGCGATACAGGACCTTTTGGTGCACAGTGTGTCCAAAGTAGTGAGAAAGAGCCTCGAGTTGTTGATAGTGCTATCGGAACGATTTTGTGTGTTGTTCAGTGTTCTCGTTAACGAGTGCAGGGGAGTGCTCCGATAGACTGATCTAGGCAGATACTTTTTGCACGCGGCAAGGTTTTATTTGCGAGACACCATGGATCTCGAAAAGTTAGTTGCTCTTGGTGAAAAGATGGGTCTTTCTGGCGCCGAACTACGGAAGTGGGTCACCCAGAAGGAAAAAGAAGAAAAAGAGAGAGCCAAAGAAGAAAAAGCAGCCGAGCTGGAAAAAGAGAGGTTGGCGGTCGAAAGAGCCAAAGCGGAAAAAGAAGCTGAGTTGGAGAGAGAGAGGTTGGCAGCAGAGAGGGCCAAGGAAGAAAAAGCAGCTGAGTTGGAACGAGAGAGGTTGGCAGCTGAAAGGGTGAAAGAAGAAAGAGAGGCAAAGGAGCGACAGCTGAAGGAAGAAAGAGAGCAGCAATTGAAGTTGGAGTTGGAAAGAGAGAAGTTGGCAGCCGAAAGGACGAGAGAAGAAAGAGCAGCGAGGGAGCGACAGCTGAAGGAAGAAAGAGAGGCAAAGGAGCGACAGCTGAAAGAAGAAAGAGAGCTACAATTGAAGTTGGAGCTCGGGAAAGAAAGACTGGCAGCTGAGAGGGCGAAAGAAGAAAGAGAGGAAAGGGAACGGCAGCGTCAGCACGAGATGGAACTCGAGCGGCTCCGTTTGCAACAGCGAAGCGAAACTCCCGTCCAAGCTAGAGTTGAAAGCAGCGAACGGGAAGATCACGGCTTCCGCTTGAACCCAAGCAAGCTGCTCGTAGCGTTTGATGAAAGGAAGGACGACCTAGACGCGTACCTCCACAGATTTGAGACGATTGCGAGGAGCCAGAATTGGCCGGAACAGCAATGGGCAACTGCTTTGAGTACCTGCTTGAGTGGTGAAGCGCTCAGTGTGTACGGTAGGCTGACGCCGACCGATGCAGCCAACTACGCAAAGGTGAAAGCGGCTTTGTTGAAGCGATTTAGATTCACTGTGGAAGGTTTCCGGGACAGATTTCGGACAGGAAAGCCAGCTGATGGTGAGACGGCTACGCAGTATGCCGCCCGACTTTGCCATTATTTCGACAGATGGATTGAACTTTCAGGGACAGCGCAGGAGTACGATGAGCTTAGAGAGCTGCTAATTAGAGAACAATTTCTTACTAGTTGCCACCCAAGCCTGTCACTGTACTTAAAAGAGAGGAAGGCTGACTCACTTGAAGACATGCTTGAATTGGCTGATCAATTCTTGGAAGCGCAAGGTGGCACTAATTTGGCCAAGGTCAAGAAGGATTGTCCCGATGATTCGAAGAAATTGGCTCCCGAAGAAAAGAAGCGGGCACCGGAGAGCACTCCGCGTTGTTTTCTGTGTAATCGAGTGGGTCATCGCGCGAAAAATTGTCGAACGATCTTTACGAGCCCTACGGTAGTAAAATGTTTTAAGTGTGGTCAGACTGCGCACAAAGCAGATGCATGTCGAAACGGAGCGAGTCAAACTCACCAGGTATCCTGTGTGCAAGCGGCACCGAAATCTGATAATAATGCCGTCACCGATGGATTCGTAGAGTTGAAGAATGGGGAGAAAATTCCTATTGTGGGTGCTGTAATGTCAAAAGAGCCAACCGGTGTTACGAAAGGAATGCCAACGCTACCTGGAAAAGTTGCGGACAAAAAGATTACGGTGTTAAGAGATACCGGTAGCTCCACTGTTATCGTGCGGAAAGATTTGGTACGGGAAAGGGAGTTAACAGGCAAAACGAAACCGATTTGCTTAATTGACCGTACGGTTCGGATGCTTCCCGAAGCAGAAATTGAGGTTGCAACCCCGTACTTCAGCGGGAAGGTTACTGCTTTATGCCCCCCACTTTAAGAATATTATCTCATAATATTCAAAACCACACAAACGAGCGCGAAAAGTCACCACACATTCAAAGACTGTAACATGGTCCGTCGCTCATGTCACGTCACATTCACAATAGATCGCTCAATACAATCGTACATTGTAGTTCAATTCCACAACACATGAAATATAGCCACAGGTATATGCCTACAAACAACACTTCATCACACATTCTAAACAATACAAACGTACAAAGTTCTGTCTATACAACAATTATACAACACTATACATCACATCATCGCACAGAACACTTTGACTCGCTCGACATACACTTGAGACACAGGATAACAAGAACATTAACACAACATATGTCACTCAGCCCTGCCAGACAGATTCCGATTCCACCTCCGCACCTATCCTGTGTATTTCGAGCTGCGCTTGCGTCCTTTCTTGCGGTGCTCGCTCGATCTCTTCTTGTTTTTCCTTGTTCTTTTTCGGCGAGCCTTTTCCAACGACGATTTCTGAGGCGTCGTCTCAGCCATCGTTGTCTCTTCCGACACCGTTAACGTGTCATTACATTCGACGGGTCCTGTCTGTTTATTTACCCGCTTGATCATGCCTCTACATTTTGTCCGGCTGGCCAACTCCGTCTCCCTTACACTGTCGGTCGGTTGAGGTCGTGCCGACGTAAGTCCGGTTGCTCGGCCCGTGAACTTGTTCAACACGATCATCTTATCATTCCCTGTCTCTTGGGCCGCGGCTTTCCCTTGGGCTCTAGTGAGATCCGTCACGGGATGCTCCTCCACTGTATCTCGCGGCCGCTGTGTTGGCGAGGGCTCTATCTTCGGGTCTTCTCCCAAACATTCTGGATCACTTGGCCCTCGCGCCCCGGTGATGTTTCCAATGACAAGGTCATACAGGGGGGTCGTCATGCATAAAGCAGTAACCTTCCCGCTGAAGTACGGGGTTTCAACCTCAATTTCTGCTTCGGGAAGCATCCGAACCGTACGGTCAATTAAGAAAACCGGTTTTGTTTTGCCTGTTAACTCCCTTTCCCGTACCAAATCTCTCCGCACGATAACAGTGGAGCTACCGGTATCTCTTAACACCGTAATCCTTTTGTCCACAACTTTTCCAGGTAGCGTTGGCATTCCTTTCGTAACACCGGTTGGCTGTTTTGACATTACAGCACCCACAATAGGAATTTTCTCCCCATTCTTCAACTCTACGAATCCATCGGTGATGGCATTATTATCAGATTTCGGTGCCGCTTGCACACAGGATACCTGGTGAGTTTGACTCGCTCCGTTTCGACATGCATCTGCTTTGTGCCCAGTCTGACCACACTTAAAACATTTTACTACCGTAGGGCTCGTAAAGATTGTTCGACAATTTTTCGCGCGATGACCCACTCGGTTACACAGAAAACAACGCGGAGTGCTCTCCGGTGCCCGCTTCTTTTCTTCGGGAGCCAATTTCTTCGAATCATCGGGACAATCCTTCTTGAGCTTGGTCAAATTAGTGCCACCTTGCGCTTCCAAGAATTGATCAGCCAATTCAAGCATGTCTTCAAGTGAGTCAGCCTTCCTCTCTTTTAAGTACAGTGACAGGCTTGGGTGGCAACTAGTAAGAAATTGTTCTCTAATTAGCAGCTCTCTAAGCTCATCGTACTCCTGCGCTGTCCCTGAAAGTTCAATCCATCTGTCGAAATAATGGCAAAGTCGGGCGGCATACTGCGTAGCCGTCTCACCATCAGCTGGCTTTCCTGTCCGAAATCTGTCCCGGAAACCTTCCACAGTGAATCTAAATCGCTTCAACAAAGCCGCTTTCACCTTTGCGTAGTTGGCTGCATCGGTCGGCGTCAGCCTACCGTACACACTGAGCGCTTCACCACTCAAGCAGGTACTCAAAGCAGTTGCCCATTGCTGTTCCGGCCAATTCTGGCTCCTCGCAATCGTCTCAAATCTGTGGAGGTACGCGTCTAGGTCGTCCTTCCTTTCATCAAACGCTACGAGCAGCTTGCTTGGGTTCAAGCGGAAGCCGTGATCTGCCCGTTCGCTGCTTTCAACTCTAGCTTGGACGGGAGTTTCGCTTCGCTGTTGCAAACGGAGCCGCTCGAGTTCCATCTCGTGCTGACGCTGCCGTTCCCTTTCCTCTCTTTCTTCTTTCGCCCTCTCAGCTGCCAGTCTTTCTTTCCCGAGCTCCAACTTCAATTGTAGCTCTCTTTCTTCTTTCAGCTGTCGCTCCTTTGCCTCTCTTTCTTCCTTCAGCTGTCGCTCCCTCGCTTCTCTTTCTTCTCTCGTCCTTTCGGCTGCCAACTTCTCTCTTTCCAACTCCAACTTCAATTGCTGCTCTCTTTCTTCCTTCAGCTGTCGCTCCTTTGCCTCTCTTTCTTCTTTCACCCTTTCAGCTGCCAACCTCTCTCGTTCCAACTCAGCTGCTTTTTCTTCCTTGGCCCTCTCTGCTGCCAACCTCTCTCTCTCCAACTCAGCTTCTTTTTCCGCTTTGGCTCTTTCGACCGCCAACCTCTCTTTTTCCAGCTCGGCTGCTTTTTCTTCTTTGGCTCTCTCTTTTTCTTCTTTTTCCTTCTGGGTGACCCACTTCCGTAGTTCGGCGCCAGAAAGACCCATCTTTTCACCAAGAGCAACTAACTTTTCGAGATCCATGGTGTCTCGCAAATAAAACCTTGCCGCGTGCAAAAAGTATCTGCCTAGATCAGTCTATCGGAGCACTCCCCTGCACTCGTTAACGAGAACACTGAACAACACACAAAATCGTTCCGATAGCACTATCAACAACTCGAGGCTCTTTCTCACTACTTTGGACACACTGTGCACCAAAAGGTCCTGTATCGCGGACGCCAGATTAATTGTCACACAGGTCCCGTTATTAGGGAGACGATCGCCGGGCTAATTCCAAGAGCCGAAGTATCGGCCCCCCCGAACCCCACCACGAAAGCGTGGACAATTTAGAAGTGGTCCTTTTTGGCGCGCCAGCGGACGCCGGCTGTGGCCCAAAGAACAAGTCAGAGCCGAGAGTTGATAAACAAACAAATTATATTCTCAATAATGGCAGATCGAAAACAATACATAAAAATGCACACTCCACACTAGTTACATACAATATGTCACCAATCAAACCAATCAATCAACGTACTACACAATACAATCAGCCACACTTGAAACAACGGACACGGACAACAATACGCACTACAATGCAGTCGCATGCATTGAACAACCAAGACACTTAAAGAATAAAGAGATAGAAAACCTATTCAGTCCAAAGTTCTTGGAACCAAAGTCTAGATGATACTCTTCCGAGAATCACTCACTCAAAGTCCAGCGTTGTTGTCGTTCCGCAGCCCTCGAAGTTTCTCTTCCAGGAAACCTCCCGTCTTCAATTGGCCACTCTTCAAACTTCAACTTCTTCGCCGAAACACGTCGGCTTCACACACGCAGCTGTTGCCCCGCGTCTTCGCTCGATAGCGGTAAACACACACTCTTGCCTGTAGCTCGAGCCGTCCCTACGGACCAAGACCTTCGCCGACTACACGGCGGAATCCCTACGCACTCTGGCGCTCACTTCCGTCTCCTCCTGCTTTCTCGTCTCGGCCGCTCGATTAAATACCTTCCGCGCCACCTTCCAGAAATTTCTCGTCATTTCGTCGGCGCGCTACGCGGCGAAGGCTGAGGGGAGAGTGAGACGGTTGGAATGCCCTCCCCGTCGCATGACTCAACTCGGCGTGGCCCCGCCCCCTTCGTTCTAGAAAAATCGAGCGCTTGCCCGGCCGCCGCTGTGGGGTGAGGAGGTTCATCGCTTCGCCGCTTCCGAGAGAAGAGGCGTCGCGCGCCCGGGAAGCCCTGGATGCTTGTTTTCTTTTTTTTTCTTTTGACCTCGCGGCGTTTCTCCCGCCCGTTGTCGCAAGAATTTGGCGGCGCGCTCATTTTTAGCGCTCGTTCTGTGACATTAGCACTGATATGAAGGCCCACACTAATCATAAGATTGTAAAGAAAATGGTTAACTTAAGCTATATTCAAGACTTTACTTTTAAAAGCAACGTGAAGGCGCCGAAACCAGGCGATTCATTACAGAAAAACCACGTTGCTAAGAAGCTTGGAACTTCATGTATTGAATCTAGCTTGTCATCTCGGTCCTTTATCACATGTGCAATGTCAGGTACAATCACCTGCAAACAAATAAGAGGCAAGGAAGAAACACAGCTAACACGCGAACACGCTTCATTGTGGCCCTTGACAGCTGTTATGGTGGCGCTGCGGCGCTTTGACGATGTCGCGACAAATGCACGCGCACGGCCACTACTGGCGGCACTCATTGAGCACGAATTCGGAATTATAGGAAGCACTAAAATAAAAAAAAGTGTCTGCTTATCTCGCACATTAAGCTACCTTTTTCCTGCGCTGTCATCGCCTGTACTCGTGAGCCTTCCACGCAAGTCCATACAACTTTATTTTTCAGCCATACACGCAACACGCTTGTGTGACCGTGAATTCGCTTGATGCCTTCGAACTGCTCTATTCCCTTCTATGCAGCCACTCGCATTCGCGACTGATTAGCTGCGCGCCACGCCGTGGAACGGCGCCACTTAATCAGTCAAGACTGTAGCCTTGGTAATGTCATTGGCCGCAAAAACGAAAACGTGCGATTCACAAATGAGATCACTCCACATTTATCAAGGTCTTGAAAAAGATCTTGAAGAGCGCTTTGGGGTGTAGGATTGCTGGGACAAGAATAATATTACAAGGGTGAGGTGGGAACTTGCGGATCATGTAGCGAGAAATATGCTTTATAGGTGCATTGCGAATGACCCCACCTTTACGAGAGGCGATGATGCTATTACGTCAGCGAAATGCAATGCCAGCCATGTTCCGATTCGTTCCTCTCGAACTGAACTGCCTTCACTGGCTACGCTGATGCTTCCAATGTCGCGATCCCAAACAGAACATTCAGCTGCTTTCTGCTATTCCGTAGACGTCAACTGACGCGGCGAACGCTTGACTTAGATTCCCTGGTACAGGCATTTCATGTGGTTCGGTCGTTAAGCTCCTGAAAAACAGCATTTCGGTCATTTCAACAGGTCACTTGCCGATACGCAGTTTGCCTGCTGTTCGTTGATCTTTCGCTTTCCGTATATTCTATTGGCTCTTAGCGCTCTCCGATAGATTGATATCAAGTTCCCAAATAGTCAACCATTTTTTACGTGACCAAACACGCTGAACATCACGTACCAACTGAAGTGACATGTTGCCGCCCAAAACACTTAAATGTAGTCACTTGACATGTGTTCTCCAAAACAATGTGACTTAGACTCGAGTGCAATAGACCGAAACCACAGAAGAAGAGCCAATTGTGGGCACACACAGTGCTGCTAAGAAAGTGAGCTTGTAAAGCAGAAGGCTAGAATATGCAGAAAAACTTAGCTAGACAGAACTGCAGCTTCACTGTTGCTTATAACTTTGCGCAACTCGTAGAAGCTGCGCAGTCTTCTGCAAGCACTACAATGATGAACGTGAATTCCGCAATCGCATGGGGTGAGTAAGGACGGCAAAGCACATCCGTACTACTGAGGTGGTGCAACAAGGTAAGACGAAACCACAAGAAAGGAAACAACGAAACGCAAGAGCTCGTGTCTGGTGTTCTGTTCTTGTGCTTTCGTCTTACCTTGGGGCGCCATTTCAGTAGTTTGACTTCATACCAACTTGCCCTGTTGTCAGTTCTTCTAAGATTTACACAGCATATTAGGACATTTGCCTGCATCTTGGAAACCTATGAGTTAATTTAAGCACAAATTAGTGTTTTGAAAATGTTGGAACTAATTCATATTTTACCAGGAATGCCTCGCAAACGCCACTGTTCTGCTCTTCGGAATGATCCCCATCAGAAGCAACTTACTCTAAAATTGGTACGAAGACGAAACTTTTAAAACCTGAACGTTGTAAAAGAAGATCTCTTCTACTCTATCTCGACAAAATAACTTCTTGATTCTGGAAAAAGCTCTCGTAGGTGATGTACATAGCGAAACTCTAACCAGAGGATTAAATACTGTTTAAATCGAGCTTCGAAAGAATAGACGTTTGAAGTCTACTGAATACTATTGCTAGTCTAGTCCCTGAAGGAGTACGCTTATGAATTTATTTTAAATTGAGTAGCGTGCATCAAAAGAACCAATCTGCAGCTTTATTGTTCGTGCAGCTTGTTTAACTTTATATAAGAATCTTTTGAGCAATCATGTTAAAGCATAACGTTAAATCTACAACGAATCAATATTGTTACGAGACAATGCCCCACTTAAACAGTGAGATAGGCGCCGAGGAAGACGAGGTGTCTTGGGTGCGCGCGCTCTCTTGTTCGCCATCTTGGCTTGCGCGTTGGCGCTGTGTAAATATATTTTAAAACGCCTAGTTTCCCTTGTGCCTTCACGCAACATTTTGGTGGAAGGTGCTGGGGTACAACGCACGACGGAGTTACGCAGCGGACGCCTAGTCTCTGCTCCCAACATGTCCACCGGCAGCGACGCTTCCTCAACTGCTACGCCCAATGCATCAATGGCGCCGACCTCTCCTGTTTATCTCGTGGCCGCTCCACCCCGCGATCCCGGCAACTTTTCGGGAACGGACGGCGAGGACGTGGATGAGTGGCTTAAACTCTACGAGCTCTTCAGCACAAATCACAGGTGGGACCCAACCTTAATGCTGGCAAACATCATCTTTTATTTACAAGGAACGGCCAAGGCGTGGTTTAATAACAATGTGGACGGTATCACAAGCTGGGACGTATGCAAGACCAACTTACGCGAGTTGTTTGGTCAATCTGCCGGCTGCAAGCAGGCCGCTAGGAAAGAACTTGGCACACGTGTTCAGACGTCCACGGAGTCCTACCTGGCGTATATTCAAGATGTGCTGACCCTTTGCCGTAAAGTTGACCGAACCATGGCTGAAGCCGACAAGGTAGCGCACGTGCTCAAGGGCATCGCAGACGATGCATTTAACCTCATTGTGTGCAAAGGCTGTTCCACCGTGCAAGATGTTATCTTGGAGTGCCAACAGTTTCAAGAGGCTAAAAGCCGTCGCATTGCTTACCACTTTACGCGCCTTCCCAACACTGCTGCGACGTCAACATGTGCGGATCTCCGTGTACCGACCTTGCCCAATTCACACTCCAGTGACATCACGAGAATTGTACGCCGTGAAATCGAAGCCATCTCACCCGCCCCCTTGAGAGCACTGGCACCGAGTGATCCTCAGCCGACCATATCGCTAATACAGACCGTTGTTCGCCAGGAACTAGCCAACGCGGGTGTTCACACAGTCTGTTCTGTGCACCGTCCCGGCGCTGTCAGTTCGTCTACCCCGAGCCACCCACAGCAGTATCGCCGCCCTGCTCCACGTAATCGTGACCCAAATGCGTGGAGAACGCCTGATGACAGGCCGATTTGCTTCCGATGTGAACGAGTGGGACACATTTCCCGTCATTGCCGAAGCACGTGGACCTCACCGTATCGGGCAAACCCAAGCTTCTCCAACCCCCATTCACCGGCCCACCTCTATGACCAGGCACCACCACGGCGTGATGGCTCAGCTAATTACGACCCGACCACTACGACCACTGCCCAGTACAGTCGCTCACCTTCACCTCGACGTAGATTTTCCCGATCTCCACCGCCACCTCGTTCCCCGTCCCCGTCCTCTGCCCGGCGGTTTTCTTCGGAAAACTAGCGGCTGCAGCTCCTGGAGGTGACGCTGCTGATACGACTTGCTCTCCAATTCCTCTGTTGACGCTCCCGACCAATCAGAACTTGATCGACGTTGAAGTGGACGGTTTATCTGTTAAAGCCTTAGTAGACACTGGCGCCCATATTTCTGTGATGAGCCTGCACATTCGAGACCGCTTAAAGAAAGTACTTACTCCAGCCCCTTCACGCAGCGTTCGCGTTGCTGATGGTAGTACGGCTGCTGTTATTGGCGTCTGTACTGCACGCGTTACTATTGCCGGCCGTCAAACTTCAGTTCTCTTCACTGTTCTTTCTCACTGCACCAATGATGTGATCCTCGGTCTTGACTTTTTGTCCACTCATTCCGCTCTCATCGACTGTTCAGCCGGTACTGTGCAACTTGACCTACCGTGTCCGATTGATCCGCCCAGTCGACCGCAAGCCCGTATGTGCTCTGCTGAACATGTCCGTTTGTTACCGCAAACTGTGACCTGCATCACCGTTACGCCCCTCGCCACCTGTATCCGATGGTGACTATGTGCTCGCGCCCATCACATCCCTTCTCTTGACCCACAGTGTTACCTTACCACACACTGTTATTCAGTTACGTGCAAACCGCGCCTGCATTCCTGTGCTCAACTTTGCTCTGTGTCCGCAAGTGCTTCCGCGCGGAATCGCCCTCGCCATGCTGACTCCTTCTGAAGAATGCGTCATATCAGCTCTGTCTTCGAACGAGACTCGACACTCCAGCTTCACACATGCTCGATCTTCGCAAGGAAGCCCGTCTCCTGATGTTAAAAAAATGATCGCGTCAGACCTTTTGCCGCATCAAGCCGACGAACTCCTTCGCGTTCTTGAGTCATACTGGGACGTATTTGACTTTTGTGATCGTCCACTAGGTCAAACCAGTGCGGTAAAGCACCGCATTGACACCGGCGATGCCTCCCCTGTCCATCGACGGCCATACCGCGTCTCTTCGACCGAGCGTCACATAATTCAAGCAGAAGTCGACAACATGCTCGCCAAAGACATAATTGAAACCATCATGTAGTCCATGGGCTTCCCCTGTTGTTCTTGTCAAAAGAAGGACAACACTTGGCGATTCTGTGTTGACTACCGACATCTGAACAAGATCACTAAAAAAGACGTCTACCCGCTACCGCGCATAGACGACGCCCTAGATTGTCTTCACGGCGCTAAGTATTTTTCTTCTATTGATCTAAGAGCAGGTTACTGGCAAATTGCTGTCGATGACATGGACCGCGAGAAGACCGCTTTTGTCACCCCCCGATGGTCTTTACCAATTTAAGGTCATGCCCTTCGGATTATGCAACGCTCCAGCCACCTTCGAGCGGATGATGGACTCTCTTTTGCGTGGGTTCAAATGGTCAATTTGTCTATGCTACCTTGACGACGTTATCGTCTTTTCCCCGACCTTTGAAACCCACCTCGACCGCGTTTCCTCAATACTGGCCGTATTTCGCAATGCCGGTCTCCAACTGAACTCGTCAAAGTGTCACTTCGGACGCCAGCAACTAACAATGTTGGGCCACCTTGTCGACTCCTCTGGTGTACGTCCTGATCCCGATAAAGTGCGAGCCGTGCGTAACTTCCCTGTTCCGACCTGCACTAAAGAAGTACGCAGCTTTCTCGGTCTGTGCTCGTACTTTCGACGTTTTGTGAACAACTTTGCGGAAGTCGCCCGTCCTCTCACAGACTTATTGAGAAAAGATGTCTCCTTCACATGGGGCGCTGCGCAGGCTACGGCGTTCTCTACACTTATTGAGTCGCTAACAAAACCACCTGTTCTGGCCCATTTCGACGTTTCTGCCCCTACAGAAGTACACACAGATGCCAGCGGTTACGGAATCGGTGCTGTTTTGGTTCAGCATCAAAGCGGCTGCGCCCGCGTTATCGCCTATGCCAGCCGTCTCCTCTCGCAGGCGGAAAGGAACTACTCCATCACCGAAAGGGAATGCCTTGCTCTCGTTTGGGCAGTAGCAAAATTTCGGCCTTATTTACATGGTCGACATTTCACTGTCATAACCGATCACCACGCACTTTGCTGGCTCTCGTCCTTGAAGGACCCCACTGGGCGCCTTGGTCGATGGGCACTACGGCTTCAAGAGTATACCTACTCGGTGTCCTACAAATCTGGCCGTTTACACCATGACGCTGACTGCTTATCTCGGAATCCAGTGGACCCACCTGAAGCGTTCGATGAATCGCCATGTGTGCTGTCTCTCTCCGCTTTAAGCAACATCCGTGAGGAACAGCGCCGAGATCCTGCCTTACGTAACATCATCGAGAAGCTTCATTCTGCGGCACCCGATCCTTCTACTCGATTGTTCGTGCTTAAGGATGACACATTGTACCGTTGCAACGTCCGCCCTGATGGACACGAACTGCTCCTTGTAGTACCTTCCCACTTACGTGCGAGCGTGATCGGCCAGCTTCATGACGCTCCCACTGCCGGTCACCTCGGACTGTCTCGGACATATGACCGCGTACAGCGTCGATTTTACTGGCCCAGTCTTTATCGCTCGGTCCGCAGCTACGTCGCCTCATGCGATCAGTGTCAACGCCGAAAAAAAACCTTCCATGAGTCCTGCCGGGTTCCTCCAACCACTTGACGTTCCCTTTGATCCCTTCTTCCGACTTGGTCTTGACCTCCTAGGCCCTTTTCCTGCATCCACTTTGGGGAATAAGTGGATAGCTGTCGCGACGGATCATACAACCCGGTACGCTATCACGCGGGCTTTGCCGACCAGCTGCGCCACAGACGTTGCCGATTTTCTCCTGCACGACGTCATACTTCACCATGGCGCCCCACGCCAACTCCTAACAGATCGTGGGCGCTATTTCCTTTCCCGAGTTATCGACGACCTGCTTCGCTCCTGCGAGACGAAACATAAATTTACGACAGCTTACCACCCGCAAACTAACGGACTCACTGAACGATTCAACCGGACTTTAACTGATATGCTCGCTATGTACGTATCGTCCGACCACCAGGACTGGGACGTTGCATTGCCCTTCGTTACGTTTGCCTATAATTCTTCACGCCATGATGCAGCTGGTTTTTCACCTTTCTATCTGGTGTTTGGCCGTCATCCAACTTTACCTTTCGACACCATCTTTCCGACAGCTGTCGACTTTACGACTGAATACACCCGTGATGCTATCACCAGGGCTCGCAAAGCACGAGAAGTTGCTCGTCAGCGCCTTTTAGCATCGCAAGATCACCAGCGGCATCGTTACGACTCACATCACCGCCAAATTTCCTTTACACCAGGTTCTCTTGTACTATTGTGGACTCCGACTAGACGCGTCGGACTTTCTGAAAAACTGCTTTCCCGGTACTCGGGACCCTACCGCGTATTGCGCCAGGTGACAGATGTGACCTACGAGATAGCCCCGCTCGAGTCTTCCTCCGCCTCCGCTTCGCTGTCTACAGACATTGTCCACGTATCCCGCCTTAAGCTTTACCACTCGGCAACACAATAGAAAGCACCGAGACGGTGCTTCAGCACCCGGGGGTTATGTTACGAGACAATGCCCCACTTAAACAGTGAGATAGGCGCCGAGGAAGACGAGGTGTCTTGGGTGCGCGCGCTCTCTTGTTCGCCATCTTGGCTTGCGCGTTGGCGCTGTGTAAATATATTTTAAAACGCCTAGTTTCCCTTGTGCCTTCACGCAACAATATTTTAACGGAATGGTAATGGTGGACGCCAAAAATTCTGAAGCGGAATAAAAAGTGCAAAAGGTGAAAGGACAGGCTGCTAAAAAGCAACTTGAAGGCATTGCTGGCCCTGAGCAGTTTGCCGTAGACACTTAGTCAGAGTACACGCGAGCAAAACATGAGCACATTTAGCAGCGAATTTCAACTGCAGCGGCAATGTAAAAATCTTCATACACAGAATCTGGTTTTGATATGGTAGCAGCAAATCCTAAAAACATAAACATCAACAGAGTTATATAAAAAATTGCCAGATCTCACGCACTGTGGGAACCGATGATATGCTAAGCACGAATGAGGAAGGTTGATATGTCACTTGAAAATCCACACAACGTTACGCAGCGGAGCTAAAATATGCCGTACATGACTTCCATGTCATGAATATCATGTTTCGACGTGTGCATTTACCTTCCTCATCAATTCACGTCATCTGATAACAAATTTTGCATATATGGAGCTAGCGAAATGGCCGGGAGCGTGCTATGAGCGTAGCATGTAGTCAAGTTTTACATGACACGCATGCCATGATTATCATGTTTGGACGTGACATTTACCTTTGTCGTCTATTCACGTCACGTAACACAAACTTTAGTATATGTTGAGCTACCAAAATTGCCACGAGTGCGCTATGAGCGTAGCATGTAGTCATGTTTTACATGACACGCATATCATGATTATAATCTTTGGACCTGTCACTTACATTTGCCGTCCATTGCCGTCCATTCATTATACATAACCTGGGGAATGTTGAATTGCCATGAGTACGCTATGAGCGTAGCATGAAGCCATGCTTTGCATGACACGCATATCATGACGCACATATCATGACTATCACGTTTGGACGTGTAATTTACCTTCGTCGTCTATTCGCGTCATGTGATACCAAATTTGGTATATGCGGAGCTTGCGAAACGGCCGCGAGCGCATCATCAGCGTGGTATGTTGTCATGCTCATACATGATACGCGTGTCATGATTATCATGTTTGCACTAGTCATGTACCTTCGTGACTTATTGACGTCACGTAACCCCAAGTTTGGTAAATATGAAGCTAGCGAAACGGCCGCAAGCGCACGATAAAGGGCCCAATTTATTCCGACGTAGCGTTGACGCGACCGCACGCTGGGCGCAGTGACGCCACGCCAGCAAAACGCGAGTCCTCTATAGTCTGACGCCAGGTGCAACCCGCACAAAATGCGACATGCTACATTTTGCGCCGACAACATTACCCAGACAGCACCGCGTCTGCCTCTCTTCGTGATGGAGGGACGCCGGGCGCGCTCAAATGCGCATGCGTCAAAGCAACGGAGCGCGGCACGCACTTCCGAGCATGTAGGGAGTTTTAGATTAGCGCACCGCAAGCCCTTGCGGTGCGGTTGCTGCCACTACGCATGCGTCGTAAAGCGAGCCGCCATTTGTGTGCGCGGACCGCGCACAGGAAATCCGAAATAGCGGGTGGCGTGTGTGGTTGCATGCGGCCCGTGAAGTGCTGTGCGTAGGCTGTGCATTTGGGTTTGCGGTCGGGGCGAAACGCTATTCTAAACGTCTTATGGCACCCGCAACTAAAGCAACATCCGCCACACCCGCAAAGGTAAATCCAAAACTCCCTTTTGGCAGGCGGATCGGCGCCTGGCGTGGCATCGCCTGCTTGACGTTTCGAAACGAACGCCGGTGCGCAGGCGCGCCGGCTCACGTCGAATTGTGTTGGTGCCTTGAGTTTGGCATGTAGTCATGTTTTTACATGACACGCACCTCATGATTATCATGTATGTGCCAATCACATACCTTCGTAATCCATTCACATCACGTGAAACCAAATTTGGCATAAGTACGTGAAGCTAGCGGAACGGCCGCGAGCGCATCATGGGCGTAGCATGTTGCTACATGACACGCACCTCGTGTTTATCATGTTTGCACCAGTATCATACCTTCGTCATCGATTCACGTCCCGTAATAACAAATTTGGTATAAGTGAGGCTAGTGAAATCACCGCCAGCGCATCATGAGCGTGGCATGTAGTAATGGTTTACATGACACGCATCTTATGACTATCATGTTTGCATCAGTCACATACCTTCGCCATCCATTCACGTCCCGTCATACCAAGTTTGGTATATGGAAAGCTAGTGAAATGGCCATGAGCGCATCATGAGTGTGGTATGTAGTCATGTTGCTACATGACCCGCATGTGATAATTTTCATGCTAGAGTTTTTCGCTTGTGTTCACCGTGCAGTCATGTCTAACACACCAGTTTTGCAACGTGCCATGTGAACGGAACCACTGAAAGAGCATCAAGACCATGAAATGTTAATGATGTCATTCATGACATAAATGTGATGATTTTTCTGTTATGACTAGTCACTTATGCTCGTTAGACAGTCATGTTATGCTATACCAAGTTTGGTATCAACACCATTATCGAAACAGCCAGGTGAGCTACAAGTCGTAGGCGGCTAGTTAGATAGATAGATAGATAGATAGATAGATACGCTCAAAAACGCCGAAGTTTGCAAAGAAATGCTTCACATTTAAAAGGTACACCATTTAGTTAAGGTATATATTGTGACGACGCGGAATCGACGAGCACACAGAGCGCCTCAAACGAATATGCTTTATCGATCGCAGGAAAAAAGACTGCAACGACTTCTCCGTGTTCTGCACTCGGTCAATGACACTCGTTCTGCTTCGTTCTCTCCACTACTGGCACATACGCGCTGCATTATTCCCCCTTTTTTATAAAAAAACATCGCCCCGATGTTAAAAGTTTGAGAAGCAAGGCGAAACAAAAACTGCACAGTTAGTCACTGAAAATAAGGTTTCATCCGAAGCACGTGGACAATTTTTGGTGAATGTCTGCGGCGTTTAGAACACTGCACGCCGTCCGGAACAACCTCGTAGTTGACATCACTGATGCGTCGCAGAACCTTGTAAGGTCCGAAGTACCTTCACAACAGCTTTTCGGAGAGCCCACGCTGACGAATAGGTGTCCAGACCCATACTTTGTCGTCCACGTCGTATATGACGGGTCTGAGTCTGAGGTTGTAATGTGTGGCATCGTCATCTTGTTGTTTGGTGATTCGCAACCTGGCAAGTTGTCTGGCTTCTTCTGCTAGCTGGGTAAACACTTCGGCGTCTGTCTCATTGCCATCATTTTCATGAGGGAGCATTGCGTCTAACGTTGTTGTAACCTCGCGTCCCTTAAGGAGACTAAAGGGTGTCTTCCGAATGTTCTCTTGACGAGCCGTGTTGTACGCGAACGTGACGTAGGGCAAAATGATGTCCCAGTTCTTGTGCTCTACATCAACGTACATGCTTATCATGTCGGCCAGGGTCTTGTTGAGGCGTTCGGTGAGACCGTTGGTCTGGGGATGATGAGCCGTTGTCTTTCTGTGAGCTGTACCACTTAGTCGGAAAATGGTGTCCAAAAGCTCGGACTTGAACGCAGTACCTCTGTCGGTGATGACCATTTCGGGAGCAGCGTGTCTTAAGACATTGGCTTCGATGAAAAATTGCGCCGCTTCAGCTGCGGTTGCCCGTGGCAGAGAGCCTGTCTCGGCGTATCGGGTCAGGTAATCCGTGGCGACGATTATCCACTTGTTTCCAGTGACAGACTTTGGGAAAGGGCCCAGAAAATCCATGCCAATTTGTGCGAACGGTGCCACCGGCACTCGGACAGGCTGCAGTAGGCCAGCTGGTTTGACTGATGGTGGTTTGCGACGCTGGCAATCTGGACATGCCTGCACGTAAGTTTTGACAACTTCGGCAAGTCTTGGCCAGTAATAGTTCTGCCTTATCCTCGCCAATGTTCTTGCGTAACTGTTATGTCCGGTGTTGTCATCGGCCCATAGACGTACGCGTTGGTCGCGGTAGTCCAAAAAGCTCAGACAGCCTCGAACGGTTAAAAACAAGTTTATTCCTAATCGGATAGAGGCGGCGGCCGAACTGCCGGGGGAAACGACGGTGGCTCGTTTCCGCCTAGCGGGGGAAGGGGAGGAGTCAACATCTGGAAGCAGTTTCAGCAACCGGTCCTTCGCGGGTTCCGAGGCTCGCTCGTGACACAGGGGTGCTTGGAACACAACACCTCCTCCTTCCTTAGCTTGTCGCTTGGAAGCGATCTGGGGGCCGCCGTGGGCGCGTGGACGCTCTGGACGCACTAGGAAGAGAAGCCTCCGCTCGCTGGGTGTCGTTTCTCTTGTGTTCAGGGCCGGCGGGCGGCGGCGCCGATTCATCTGGTGCGAGATGCCAGGCCAAGTGGAACGAAGCTTCCGTCGAGGTGGCTGCTCGAATGGGAGGTTCCCTTGGCAAATTATCTGAACGGCGTAGCTGATTAAGGTGGCGGCGTGTGGCCTTTCCACCAATGTCGACGAGCCATGACCGCAAACCGATGCGTTTGAGTGCCGTCGCTTCAACCCACCCGGGCTTTCTGTGGAACTGGCGGGCGTATATGCGCTGTCCACTTTCAATTCTCCTGCTATGCGAGAGCTTTTCTTCCTCCGACGATGCTTTCGCTGAGGGTTCCGGGACAATTGCTGTCAGCTGGGTTCTCATTTCTCGTCCGAACATCAATTTCGCTGGCGTTTGATCCGTACTGCTTTGAACAGTGTTGTGCTGTCTGAAGAGAAAGCGCGCGATGCGGCGTTGCATTGTCCCAGTCTGGTCTTTAGTAAGGGCGCGCTTTAGCTCAGCCACATAGCGCTCGGCTTGTCCGTTCGTAGCCGGGTGGTAAGGAGCTGATGTAACAGACGAGACGCCGTTGTCGCTGTAAATCTTGAGAATCTCTGTGGACACAAACGGAGTGCCGTTGTCTGAGACCACCTTGCGCGGTAGGCCAAACGTTGCAAACAACGACCGCAGAGTGTCGATAACTGCTGCCGATGTCGTTGTAGCCATTTGTTTTACCTCCAGCCACTTGGTGTATGCGTCTACAACCACCAGGAACGAACACCCTTCGATAGGTCCAGCAAAATCAATGTGCAGGGTGTGCCAAGGCGTGTCTGGTCTTTCCCATTCAGGAATAGGGGCTCTTGGCGGGCTTCTGTGGTTGCATTGGCAAGGCTGGCAATCGTGAACTGTTAATTCTATATTATGGTCGATACCAGGCCACCACATATAACTTCGGGCGCACTTTTTCATGGCAACAATGCCTCGATGACCTGCGTGGACAAGCGACATGGCCTGTTTGCGAAGTGCCGCTGGAATTACAACTCTTGATACCAAGGTGACGCAACCGCGATGAGGGCTCAACTCCCCAGCTCGCTTGCGGTAAGCGTTGAAGCGTTCACCCTTTAGCTGCTGCACGTTGCCTTCTTGTATAGCTGCGTAGACTTCCTTCAAGACAGTGCACTCCTGCGTTGATGCTGCTACCGTGTCAGCTGTTAGCGGAGGGTTCGGCAGCACCTCGAACATGAGTATATCACCCGGCGGGGGTGGTTCATCTATTGTGGTGTCTAGCGGCAGGCGGCTTAGTGCGTCGGCGTTCTGGTGTTTCTTCTCCGTGCGATGTACGAGTTCGTAATCGTACGTCGACATTTTGATGCACCATCGTGTCATTCGCGGCGACAATGTCTGTGGCATTGGCTTCTGGGGACCCATATACCCAATAAGGGCCGGTGATCTGTTATGAAAGTCACTTTCCTGCCGGTAATGTACTGCCGAAAATGATCTGCTGCGTAGTGTTGCGAAGCCACCTCCGTGATCCCACCGCTGCCACCACTGTTGCGTAGCGTAGGTTTATCAGCTCGCGACTGCTTCTGCGCAGAGCTGATAAGACGAGCGGACGAGACGACGGTGAGTTAAACAAGGTTTATGTACAGCATATATACAGAGGCGTTACAATTTCGGCACTGGGGCCGACAGAGACTCGAAGAGCCGAGCTCTCCTCTCTAACACATAGGTCAGCCCTTCGCCTAAGACCGCTGACTCCCACACATGTCGGCTCTCCGACACGGGACCTCCTCTCTCTAGGACCGCCGATCGCGACGCGCCGCAGGGCTTCTTTTATTTACACCGGGTCCAACCAAAATGTCCAATCAGAAGCGCCGCTGGTCGTCAGGGCAGATTCCTCCAATGGGGGGTCGCCGCGCCATGCGTCAGACCACCAGACACGGGAACGCCGGCTCGCTGTCACGTGCGCAGATGACTCAATGCACGTGGGCCAGAGACGCGCCGCGCGTGTTTACGCCGTTCGCGCCAGGCAGACTGCGGGCAGGCCTTGACCCGGATTGCCTTTTTCAGAGGCACGGCCGTTTGACGAGGACTCGCTGGCATAACAGTAGACGAAGGCAAGTCCCTCTTTATCTAGCTGGGAATAATTCCTCTCTGCCTGCGATTGGGTGCGCGAAGCAAACGCGATCGGGGCTTCCCGTCCCTGGTCGTCAACTTGGGAGAAGACTGCTCCCACTCCCTATGGTGATGCGTCACAGGCTAGCAGTAGGGGGTCTCCTTTCGTCGTAGTGTCGCAGAACAGTAGACTTGCGAAGTAGTTGCTTAAGGGCAACAAATGACTCTTGGTGGCGTGGCGACCAAGTCCATGGGACTTCAGCGGTAGGTTCGTCGTGGCAGGCTTGCAGTACCTCACGGCGAAGCGAAGAAGGAACGACGAGCAAGTAGCTGCTGCCGGCGGGCGAAAAGTTTCTGTTATAAAGAACGTCATTTCACATCACAAGCAGTACGACGGCAGCGCTCTCGCAAATAACTTCGGCACGCTATTCGTTCGCCCTTGCAGGTAATTTATGAGTAGTAGCAGTTCGGCATCGTCACGCTACTGTTGAGAAAAGGCGGCAATGTCCACAATTCCCAGAAAGAACGTATCGTCATCGTCGTTGTCTGGTGATGCCGTCTCAACAGGTGACCGAGAAAGACAGTCGGCATCGGTGTGTCGTTTTCCTGACTTGTAGGCAACAGTAAAGCCAAATTCTTGGAGGCTAATACTCCATCGTGCACGACGGTCAGACGGATCTTTCAAGTTGACTAACTAACAGAGAGAGTGGTGATCGCTAATAACGGTGAATAGGCGGCCGTACAAATAAGGACGAAACTTCAGGACTGCCCATACCAATGCAAGACATTCTTTCTCCGTCGTAGTGTAGTTAGCTCCCGCTCGGGATAGCGTCATGCAGGCGTAGGCGATCCCCCTTTCATTGTTGTCCTTCGACTGTACGAGCACTTCTCCAAGACCCAGATTACTAGCGTCTGTATGTAGTATTGTTGGCGCGTCTTCATCGAAGCGGGCCAGCACAGGGGGTGTTAGCATGCGCTGACGAAGCTCGTGAAACGCCTGTTCGGTCTTCGCCCCATCTCAAGGGGGTATCTTTCCGAGTAAGCTGTGTCAATGGCTATGCGACGCGCGAAAAATTAGCAATAAACCACCGGTAATAGGCACAGAGTCCCCAAAAAATGTCGCACTGATTTTTTGTCTGATGGCGTCGGGAAGTTCACCATGGCGGCAATTTTATCCAGGTCGGGTCGAATTCCTTGGCTGCTCACGAAGTGACCGAGGAATTGAAGTTCTTGGAAGGCGAAGTGACACTTTTCAGGTTTTAGAGTAGGACCGGCCAAGCGTATTGCTTCAAAAACTGCTTCGAGCCTTCGTAAGTGTTCTTCGAAAGTCTCCGAAGAGACAATCACGTCGTCGAGGTACACCAAGCAGGTTTGCCACTTCAGTCTCGAGAGAACCGTGTCCATGAGACGCTGGAATGTTGCTGGCCGAACACAAACTGAAAGGAAGTATCTGAAATTCACGAAGTCCATCGGGCGTAACAAAGGCAGTCTTCTCACGATCTCTCTCATCCACTTAAATTTGCCAGTAGCCACTTTTCAGGTCCATGGACGAAAGTAGCGTGCGTTTCGTAGTCTATCCAATGAATCATCAATACTCGGTAGAGGGTAGACGTCCTTCTTTGTGATCTGATTGAGCTTCCAGCAGTCGACGCAGAAACTCAAGCTGCCGTCCTTATCTTTAATGAATACTACAGGTGATGCCCAAGGACTGTTAGATGGCTGAATAACCCCATCTTCTAGCATCGTTCTCACCTGTTTTCGATTGCCTCACGCTCCTTTGGGGCGACTCGATAAGGATTTTGCCGGATGGGTCTGGCGTCGGAATCCGTGATGATGCGGTGTTTCGTCAGTGCCGTTTGACCAACTCTTGATGTGGATGAGAAGCAGCCGTGGAACTTGTTGATCAGCGTAAGAAGGCAGTCTTGCTCAATGGGAGATAACGTTGGACCAACGTTGACAGGTGTCGGTGTAGTGATACTAGGCGCTGCTGCTTCCTTCACTAAATGACAATCTTGTGTTTGAGAGAGTTCGTCGAAATAAGCAATAGCCGTGCCTTTAAATATGTGTCGGCGTTCTCTACTGAAATTTGTCAATAAGAGTTCAGCGCAACCGTCAATAACAGTGATGATAGCCCTGGCAACAGAGAGAGAGAATAAAATGAGGGAAAGGCAGGGAGGTTAACCAGGAAATGGAGCATCCGGTTTGCTACCCTGCACTAGGGGAAGGGGGAATGGGGAAGAAAGATTGGAAAGAAAGCGAAGAGGGAAATAGACGCGCGCAAAAAAAGAGGGGGGGAGTCTGGGTGCTATAGTCGATACAATAGGCCGCTGCCACACAAAAAGTTCAGTAAGGCCTTCACTGATTTTCTGTGAGCTCACAAATCATGTCGTCTTTCCAGCACTGATTGTTCAGACAAAAGTCTGTCGTCAAAACGAGCTAACGCAACAGCTAGTTGCCGTCTTTGTACGCTGTAACGAGGGCAGTAACAGAGAACGTGCTCTATAGTTTTATCGCTGCCGCAATGACCGCAAGCAGCACTGTCTTCCATGCCGATACGGAAGGCGAAAGGTTTGGTGAAGGCGACACTAAGCCATAGTCGGCAAAGCACCGTTGTCTCAAGTCGAGAGAGTCCAGACGGAGGCAGGAGTCGACGAGACGTGTCCAGTCTATGAAGTCGCGTGTGCCGTAAGCACTCGGCGTTCCACAGGGATTTTAATTCTGCATTAGCGATTTTTCGGATGATCATTGCAGCATCAGTCCTTGAAAATGGTATAGATTTTTGTTCACCATCTTCGTGTGCTGATCGGGCAGCTGCATCGGCATGTTCATTGCCCAATATGCCACAGTGACTTGGAAGCCACTGAAACGTGATTCTGTGTCCTTCGTCGAAGAGGTGGTGAAGCAGCTCTCTAATTTCCAGCACTAGATGTTCATGAGGTCCCCGGCGTAAGGCGAATATCAAACACTGTAGTGGTGCCCTAGAGTCCATGAACGCGCTCCATTTCTTGCCTTCTTGGTGTTTAATGACTTGAATTGCGCTACGTAGAGCAGAAAGTTCCGCAGCTGTCGATGATGTCTGGTGGAATAAACAAAACTTCACCTTTGTCGCTGTTACAGGAAAGATCACCGACCCTGCTGACCCATCCACTTTAGTTGAAGCGTAAGTATATAGATGAGTATGCTCACTGTATTTCTCATATAACAAGAGAAGAGAAAGCTGCTTTAGCGCTGGAGACGAGAGCCGGGCTTTTGACCATATGCCTGGAACCGTGAGTTCAACATGTGCATAGGTCATACTCCATGGGGGAGTTGAAATCCTCGATGGAGTTGTATATCCCGTAGGAATGCGTGTGCGATATGACAAGGCTGTCTGGCAAAATGAGGCACGAGGTCGGGCTTCTGGCAGTGAAGCTAGATGATGGGCAGGGGCACGAGTAAGTTGCCTCACGTGTGCTCTGAGCACTTCCATCATGATATGCGTCTTTAGCGGGTAGTCATTAGTGATGTCGATTGTCTCAGCTGTTGATGAACATCGCGGTAGCCCCAAACTCGCAGAGCCATAGCCTGGATGCTTTCGAGAGTCCGAATGTTGGTTCTACAGGCGTTGGTCAACACAGGGAAACTGTAGCGCAAATAGCCAAGAAAAAGCATCTTGTACAATTGAACCATTGCATGTACTGAAGTTCCCCAGGTTTTTCCTCTGAGATACTTGAATAAGTTAGCAATTTTTGTCAGCCTCTTCTTCAAGTGGGCCACATGTGGGCCCCATCAGAGGTCTCTATCAATGAATACGCCTAGAAATCTGTGCGTCCTGACATATCGTATGACTTGGCCATCGATTGATATAGCGTATGGTCTCATTGACTTTCGACTAAAAGCAATCAATGCGCATTTCGCTGGCGAGCTTTACAGACCCTGGTCCTTGAGGTACACTTATACCAACATCACAGCTTTTTGAAGTCTTGCGCGTACCTGAGGTCTTGTCACGCCAAATGCCCAGACGCAGATGTCGTCAGCATACATGGATAACTTGACCACACTTTGTAGTCGTTCTACAAGACCATTGAGAAAGAGGTTGAAGAGGGTTGAACTCAAGACGCCAACTTGCGCGACTCCACGATGCGTTGGGTGATGGGAGGTTGAACCATCTGCAGTGTTCACAAATAAGGTCCGCCCTTGTAAGTAACTGCGTGTCCGACAATACAGTTGCCGGCCTAGGCCCACTGACTCAATGGCTTCGAGGATGGCGTCATGTAGAACGTTGTCGTATGCTCCTTTCACGTCAAGGAACATGGCAACAGAAATGCCGCTAGTGAATGCGAGCTCCTTGATGTGATCAGCGATGCAAGAACCGTTTCGTAAGATGTCACAGTGCACGAATACGAGCGAACAACTTCGTGGCGGCAGTATGACGTCGTCATCGGCAATACGGAAGCGAGGTGGCTGGCGTTACTCATCTGTAGCAGTCTCCGAGCTTGTAGCGAACGTTACGCTTCTGTCACAGATGTCAACCACAGCCCCGTATTCGCACAAGAAATCGGTGCCCAATATGAGCTGTTTACAGCACTCTTGAAGAATGACGAGGGTGGCGACAAAGGTGGAATCAGCGATGAAGAGTCGGGCCGTGCACTTTCCAACCGGTGTCAACAACTGACCTCCTGCAGTTCTTATACTGGGTCCGTGCCATGGCATCTTCACCTTCCTTAGTCTGTCGGCTAGCTGCAGGCTTATAGAAAAGTGGGAACCAGTGTCCACAAGAGCCGTCACTTGGTGGCCGTCAATCTGAACAACGAGGTCAGTGCTTATAACGTCGGTTACGTCGGCAGTTGTTCCATTCGTCGGATTAGTCGTTGCTGTCGTCGTATTCGGCATCGGTAGCTTCGAGCTGTCATGTGTCTGCAATGGGGGCTGTTCGGAAGTTCGATTATGGGCAACCCCACCCCCGAGGTCGCTGCGTCTAGTTTCCCCATCGCGGGCTAGGGGACCTGCCCTAGGAGTGTCGTACGTGCGTCAATCGTCGTACGTAGAGTAATCATGGTAGCGAGAAAACATCGAGTACTGAGCGTCCCGATAACGGCAAACTCTGTAAACGTGCCCTGCTTCGCCACAATGCAAGCATACCGGTCGACGGTCAGCGGTACGCCACAAATCGGTTTTTAGACGCTGGTAGGTAAGCGGGGACCCACTATTGAACCACTTTGTGGGCTCCACATTTTGGCTACACGGAATTCGGCTTGTCGGCGAGATCGGTGCGGTTAGGAAAGTAGTCGGCGCCGAGAGCAGCTGCGTTTGCAGGGTTGGTAGTGGTCCAGTCATTGGAGTCCGCTGTGCCGAAGGCGTGACGACGGGGCGTCGGAATGCGTCAGCATAAGTCAAATGTCGTCGCACATCATCATAGCCGGGTGAAGAGAGAGCCTGACGGACCTCATCCCGCACAACATCGCGACAAAGGACAATGCCGGCGTCGGTTCGGTTGCTGGAATTAAACCACGCTGCCGAAGCTCCTCCCTCAAAGCCTCCCGGATGACTTCCCGTAGAGGCCTGTCGTTGTCGCAGAGGCTCACCGCAGTCGTAACGGGACTACTTGCTCGAAAATTGACAGAGTTTTGCTGGCGGTACCGTTGCTGTAGGGCCCGTTCGATAGCTCTGGCTTCTTTCGGGAACTCAGCTACTGTGGTTGGCGGATTTTTCACTAGCCCAGCAAACAGTTGCTCCTTAACGCCTCGCATTACATACCGCAGCTTCCTGTCTTTCAGCATCTCGGGATCTGCCCTGCCGAAAAGACAGGTCATGTCTCGGCGAACATAGCAACGCTCATATTAGGTTTTTGAATTCAAGCTTCCAAGAGACGTTGTGCATTCTCCTTCCTGTCGAGACTAGTAAAGGTGTCAATCAGCTGGTTGCGGAAGTCGTCCCACGTAGCCATGCTTCTGGCCCTGTTGATGTACCACGTCTGGCCGTTATCTTTAAGGTAGAAGTAGACATTCGCGAGTTTGTCTTACGGGGTGGCCCACTTGTTGTACTTCATGCAGCGTTCGAACTGGTCCAGCCAGTCTTGTGCGTCTTCATAAATCTCACCATGAAAGCAGTCAGGAATCATGAGATTCTGAAGTGTCATGTGCGATGGGGCTGCAGTAGTCATGGTGGCTGAAGGCGGCAAGTAATACCTGGCAGTTTCTGGCAAGGGATTAAGCTCGGGAGCCAGGCCTCGCAGACGGCGACTGAAACGGTTGAATGGTGTGTCGACGGGTGGTAGTGATTCCGCGCTCGAATGTCGGGTCCGCTAAGGGGTGCCAAGCATGAAGACTACCCAGCCCCTCCACCAGTGTGACGACGCGGGATCGATGAGCACACAAAGTGCCTCAAACAAATATGCTTTATCGATCGCAGGAAAAAAAAGACTGCAACTGCTTCTTCGTCTTCTGCACTCGGTCAAAGACACTCGCGCTGCTTCGTTCTCCCCCCACTGGCACATACGCGCGGCAATATGCATAAGAAAAACACAAAATCTTAAAACTGCTCATATTTAAATATTTCCACACAAAGAAGTGAGAATGAACTTCCAATCAACTAAACCTGACATGACAATTACAAAATGATATTTATAGCTAATTGACAACGAAAATGAACTCTCGATGCAATGATTACATTCAGTGACGCTGTATGAGGTTGCCAATTACATATGATGTCCTCTTCTTGTTTGTCAACGTACCAACCGTAATACCTTTGTTGAGCTAGTTCGGAAACGTTTGCACGATATTCTGATTCTATACGGCCTGTTGTAAGCTGCGATTATATAGAGCCTGTGGGCAAGCTACGAGATGATATATTCTGTTGTGGATCGTGTTGCTTTGGCAGCACGCCTAGACTATTCTTCGGTAAGAACTGAGGAGTTCTATGTACCAGCGAGAGCTTGTGAACGTCAAGCTTGCCTACGGCCCTCAGGAAGAGCAAAGATTTCACTGGTTCCTTGCTTTGAATAAAGTTGTAGGCCAGTTCCGGCTAACTATGGGTTTTGAGTTCGTCTGGCCATCGTTTTGCACGGCACTAGAGACTTGACGACAACGGCTCATGGCCAGTTCTTATACTATATTAATAGACGTGCACGCCTGGCCAGCCTTTCATTGCTTTGTCGTCGGCAGCTGACAGTCTGGACATGTTCTTTGCCTGTTGGCCCCAGAGCACACTTGGTCCTTGATGACACTGACGGCTACTATATGCTGCCATCGGTGAGTTCACCTTGTGGAACTAAATTTGTTGCTATTCACGTACTATTATAATATGCACAAGTTTTCAGCCCAGCAAATGTAATATTTCCCTATGTTAGGTTCAAGCATAAAACACTTACTACTACTGTTATATACATACATATATTATGGAGAGGGAAGGCGACACATCAGCAGTTTTTTGTGATTTGACATAAGCGAGCTCTTGTTTAATTATTAAGGTTGTCCTGTCTATTTACCACGCTTGATAGTTGGAAAGTTAATGTGAATTTATTTTCCAGGAGCCAGGTAGCACTTGAGGAAGAAATGTTATTTTGAAAAATTCGTTCTATAGACGGTTATGGTAGCACGATACTTCACAGGGACATATATATTGTGGTATGTAAATTCCACATGAGGCTTCAGTTTGTTTCAAAGTGATTAAAGCACATTTGGTCACTTCGACGAAGTGATAGCTTCGTCAAATAAGTATTAGAAGTGAGTGCTTTTAATGATTGTTTTTAGATATCTTGTTTTTGGCTCTCCACAGATCGCAGAGATTGGTTTGTTAAGGTTGCACGCACTGGCACATCAAGCCTCATCATGACTTGGACCGCCTGTACAAAAATAGGAAGGACACGTGCTCCGTAACTGTGCAAGTCTATGTGACTGCTGGGACTGTTATCATTCAGCGGACCTGAAAGCGGCCTGGAAACATGCATAGCAGCCTCATCTGGAAGGACTATGGTCTGCCTGGGAGCTTCGAGGGCACAAAACTGCCTAACGGCTGGTTGCAAGGTTAGTTTTTTTTAAATACCCGAATCTGAGCACATGCGCCTATAACATTTCCACTTCCATCAAAAATGCAGCCACCGCAGCCGGGATTTGATCCCGCGACCTGCGGATCAGCAGCCGAGTACCTTAGCCACTAGACCACCACGGTGGGGCTGGAGGTGAACTGTTCATTGCAATTTTATTTTCTTTGTTTGTTTCACTTTGCCATAGCTTTCTCTGCGAAAACCGTTTCAAGAGCACAACAAAAGCGCTGTTTTTGCGCCGTAGTTATCCACCACCACCGATGCCCGCTACGACTTTCTCTAGAAGTTAAACTTATCTTGGGAGAAAATGGGTTCGGGCCCAAGTCTTCCCCATGGCATCCTAGAATTCTACCACGGAGTCATGCAGGTGATTGAAACTTCTTTGCGAAAAGAACTTACACAGGCGTTATGTTGAGGAAGAAACGTTAACGTGCATGGTAGAAACTAACAAAACAACCAGACATCACAGATTGCGAATTCCGTAACACACGAGGCTTCCCGCAACATAAATTGCGTAACGAGTTAGCCGTAGATTGTTTCTTACATATTACAAAAGGCTTAGTGCTGATTTTTTATTGTTATCAGCCACAGCATCAACAAAGTGCCCATAATGTGTTGCATATCTTTACAATGATTACTCGGTATCTGGTTTATAAGGAGAATCACGAATTAAGGCATGTCAAGTGCCTCCCAGCTTATTAAAAGTTTTGACGTACGGCATACTGAGTACCTTTGAAGCGTAACATGTGCGCCAAGTGTTCTGCTCTTTCTAATGTTCCTCACTGACCTAACTCTGCGCTTCACTTGCCGTGTGAGATGCTATGCAGACGACTGCTGTATTTATCGCGAAATTTGAAGTGAATCAGACAGTCAACAGCTTCAAAATGATTGTAACAAAGTCATGTCTTGGTGTTCAAACTGGGACATGATAATAAACCTGTCAAAAGGCAACTTCCTAAGACTCAAGAGCAAAAAGCACTTCTGATGGAAAACTATGCCATGAACACAATACAACTGTTCCCTGTGACAGAATATAGGTACCTGGGAGTCTTTTCCCAGTAATCTGAATTGTAATGAACACATTGATTTTATCGTAAGAAAAGCCAGCAACACATTAAAATTTTTGAGATGTATATTTAAACAAGCACTGGCCAGCCTAAAACAATCCCTCTATATCTCGAATGCGTGCCCACTTTGACTATGCGTGTAGCACATCGCACCCTTTTAGTGAAAGTAAGAGCGTTTGCAGCTGAGTGTGCCGGTTTCGTTACTGGTAATTATCACATTTCCGAAAGATATTTTGAAATCAGGAGAACTTTAGCATGGTTTCTTTTGTAAAACAAACGCGAATTCTTGCGTTTGTCTCTGCTACACAAAATATTCAGTGTTTTAGGGGATTTCAAAAAGAGAATTACATGTTGAGACCTACATATATATATGCTTGTACTGCCGATTCACGAAGAGTGCGCGAGTGTGCTGCCAGAGTTAACCTTTTCAAACATTAATTTTTTTATGCGAGGGATTCCGCAATAAAACGAACTCCTTCAAGATTTCCTAGGCGCGTTTAGGGAAACGTTGGCTGTTGCGCTTTGTTCATGATTATCGTACCGTGATTATACTTACGTCTGTTGTTCCTTTAAAGAGGTCTACGCTTTTTTGTGCTTGCGATTTCTGCCGATATATGTACACACACACACACACACACACACACACACACACACACACACACACACACACACACACACACACACACACACACATATATATATATATATATATATATATATATATATATATATATATTGTCGCGAAAGGAAACGATAGACAGGAACTCGAAGTGGACGACTGTTCACTCAGCCACGGCAGCCTTTCACTTCTTCGCTCTCCTCTTCTGCCACCAACACAATGTGGCATTACCCTCCCCCCCCTCGAAAAAAAGGAAGATGAAGCATCGCATGATTGCCACGGCTCCAAAAAACAACGAAAGGTAGTCAAAAATGTCTGTGTCTATTGAGAAAAAAAGGACGATATGAAAAAGACAGAAGCAAGAAAAAATACAATTGTCTTGAAGGCAAGTGCCACATCACAAAGTTCTTGAGTTGCAGTCAATGCGAATAGTAAGGCTTCATCCTAGAGACGTGAACCACATACGAGGAGCGTGGTCTACGAGAACGGTGCGACGTGTCTGCTAGGAGAACTTCTTAGTTTACTTGGCCGAGGCAATGAAGAACTCGGTAGGGTCCGAAGTACAGACATAACAATTTTTCTGAGCGTCCACGTTGACGTATAGGAGTCCAAACCCAGACTAGGTCACTGGGTTCGTATAATACTGATCTGTTTTGGGTGTTGTACCAGCGAACATCTTGATTTTGATGAGATAAAACGCGAAAGCGCACCAGGTGCTGGGCGTCTTCGTCACGCCGAACAAATACATCTGCGTGCGAGGTAATCGTGTCCAGCAGAGTTGGTTGCAGCTTGATGCCAGGCATTGTGGTGACGTCGCGGCCGTAAACCAGAACAAAAGAAGCAAATCCGGTGGTTTCCTTCAGAGCCATATTGTAGGTGAATGTTATATACGGGAGGATTTCATCCCAATTCTTCTGATCCTTGGCGACATACATCGAAAGCATATCTGGAATTGTTTTGTTAATCCGTTCGGTTAAGCCGTTAGTCTGTGGGTAGTGCGCAGATGCTGTTCGGTGCATCGTGCTGCTCAGCAACAGGATCTCTCGGAGCAACTGCGCCATAAAAGCAGTGCCGCGATCTGTGAAGATGACAGCGGGAGCACCATGGCGGAGAACGATGTTCTTGATAAAAAAGTCAGCCACCTCGGAAGCAGTTGCTCGCTGGGCGGCTTCTGTTTCGAAGTATCTGGTCAACTAGTTGGTGGCAACCACAATCTAGCGGTTACCAGCCGTAGACTTCGGAAATGGGCCGAGTAAATCCATCCCGACCTTCTGAAAAGGTGCGTGAGGGGGTCGTAAAGGCTGAAGCAGACCGGTTGGTTTCGTCGCTGGATTTTTGCGGCGCTGACAGGCTGTGCATGTCTTCATGTGCTGCAGTACAGTTTTCGTAAGTTTTCGCCAGTAGTATTTGTCCTTGATCCACGCCAGAGTATGCGCGAAGCCAAGATGCCCTGACGATGGCTCGCCATGACAAGCGCGCAAAATATCATTGCGGAGAGCAGCAGGAACGGCGAAGAGATAAACAGTTTGCGTTGGATGAAAGTTGCACTTGTCGAGGATGTCTTGGCGTAGACGTACAGATGACAAATCACGCGCAAACTGACGTGGGGGTTGTGGACGACGTCCCTCAAGGTATTCGATCAGTGGTTATAGTTCTAAGTCTTCGCTTCGCTGCTCAGCGACGTTTAATGATGCGAAAATAGCAAGGAAGCTGAAGTATTCATCCTTGTCTTCTGCAGTGATTTGGACAGGTGCGCGGAAAAGACAGTCAGTATCGGTGTGTTTCTGGCCAGACATGTAAACCATAGTTATATCAAATTCCTGTAAGGCTTCATCTTGCGAGACGGCCCGAAGGATCTTTGAGATTCGCTAGCCAGCAGAGAGAATGGTGGTCACTGACGATTCGGAAGGGGCATCCGTACAAGTAGGGCCTGAATTTCGTTATGGCCCATACAACTGCGAGACATTGTTTTTCAGTCGTCGAGTAGTTCTTCTCCGCAGATGACAACGTGCGGCTAGCGTAGACGATGACGCGTTCCACGCCATCTTGACATTGCACGAGAATAGCTCCGAAGCCAATGTTACTCGCGCCAGTGCGGACTTGTGTGTCTGTTACAGTGTCGAAGTGACCCAGGATCGGCGGCATTTGTAGGCGTCGTTGAAGGTCGCGGAAAGCGTCAGATTGTTTGGGACCCCAGATGTAGGTGACGTTGTCGTTGACGAGTTGTTGTAAAGGGTCGGCTACTTTTGAAAAAAAAATTGGCACAAAGCGGCGGTAATAAGCACAAAGGCCCAGAAAGCGGCGTGCATATTTGCTTTCTTCTTGGTATCGAGAACAAAGCAACTGCCATAGCCTTCTCAGGGTCGGGGCGAACACCATTGCTGCTGACAATGTGGCCAAAGAATTTGAGTTTCTCATATTCAAAATAACACTTTTCCGGTTTCAGAGAGAGGCCGGCAGTGCGAATAGTCAGAAGAACCGCCTCAAGCCGCTTAATGTGCTGTTAAAAAGTCGTAGAAAAAACGACTACGTCATCTAAATATACTAAACAAGAGCGCCACTTCAGGTCACATAAAACTGTCCATCATTTGTTGAAATGTGGCTGGAGCGGAGCGCAGGCCAAAAGGGAGAACTTTAAATTCATAGAGACCGTCAGGTGTAATAAACACCGTTTTTTCTCGGTCCCATTCATCTACTTCAATCTGCCAATAACCGCTATGGAGATCCATGGAAGAGAAGTAACGGAGATGTCGCAGGTGATCCAAGGAGTCATCAATGCGAGGAAGAGGATATACGTCTTTTTTTCGTTATCTTGTTCAGTTTGTGGTAGTCGACGCAGAATCGTAGTGAACCATCTTTCTTTTTAACCAGAACAACTGGTGACGCCCAAGGACTAGTCGATGGTTGAATTACGTCGTCGTCGAGCATTTGTTTCACTTGATGACGGATGGCGTCCTGCTCATTCTGCGACACGTGGTAAGCATGTTGGCGCACTGGTTGGTCGTTGGGCTTAGTGATAATTCTGTGCTTCACTAGAAGGGTTCGCCGGACTTTCGACGTTGTGGCAAAACAGTTACTACAGGATTAGAGACTGAGGAGCCATGCCATCTTAGGTTCTTTTAACTGACGATTTACGTATAGCCGACTAGTCACGTTAGTATCGCAGCTGTTCTCAGTCGTGATCGTCGTAATCAAAGCAAAGGCGTCCAAATCATCTAATGCTTCCAAATAAGCTATGGTTGCGCGTTTCGCAAAATGCCTGTATTCGCCACTGATGTTCATAAATAAAAGCGTGGTCTGGCCATTTTGAAGTCGAACGAGACTTCGAACAATGGCGAATTCCCGATCAAGCAATAACGTTAGGTTACTTTCAGCGATGCCCGTAATTGACTGCTCCCGTGGACACTCAACAAGCACGAAGATACTACTGCGAGGTGGCAACGTGACGCAATCATCCACTGCGCGTAAGGCCACGCCACGATCCTCGTTCTTGATGTCGGAATCTGGAGAAACAGTTAGCCAAACTGACCAATAAATCACGCAGATTAATTATTGCCCCATACCCTTGCAGGAATTATATGCCCAAGATGACCGGCCGAGAACAATTGGGCAGTACAAGAAATGACGCTACAAAAGCCGACGCACAAATCTGAAGCCTGGCGCTGCACCTTCTATAGGGGATACGAGGTGTCCTCCAGCGGTGATTGTTTCAGGGCCGCCCCACGTTGTCAGCACCTTGTGTAGACGGTTGGCCAATGATGCACTCATCACCGAGTAATCAGCTCCCGTATCAGCAAGCGCAGTCACCGGATAACCATCCACGGAAACGGTATTGACAGCGGACGTTCTGTTGGCAGTTTCAGAAACAGGCTTTAACGGTACCTACGTCGTAAGGCCGTGGAGAAGGGTATTTGTCGGTTTGCGTGATAGCGACCTCACCTCCGGAGGTCGCCGTTTTCAGTTTTCGCGGTGTGGGCTTGCGCCACTGACACCAGGGGACCCAAAACACGGGTCGGGCGTGGTGCGTTGATGCGGACGGACGGGGTGATAATGACCGTGACTGTCGTCCCGACAGGACAGGAGCGTGATGGCTACCTACCAAATTTATCTGCCATTTCTTGCGGGCGCTCACCCTAGCGTGGACAACGGGCACCTGGGCGGAATCCACGTAGGCCTATTCGTCGGTAGTAACAGTCGTGGTACATGTGTTCATTTCGCCTCAATGGTAGCACAAAGGACGATTGTCGGGTGCCCGCCAGACCGTGGACTTCCGCGGGCCAGGACGAAAATCGGCCTGAGAAGGCAGGCGATGGGCTGGACTTGGAAAGCATCTGCGGGTCCGAGCAGCTGGATGAGCAAAATGTGCCGTCGACGGCGTAGAGACGCGTAGGGTATCCTTGTAGGAAAGCGTGGGAGGTTTAACTTGCGACGGTGGTGAGGAATGAATGAAGTGCCTGATTTTGTTACGAATGACGTCCGTAAGAGCAGCGCTATTGGGAGGGGACGCTGCATAAGATTTCCGAAGTTGTTCGCGTACAACTTGCCATATGATTTCTGTGAATACCTCCCTGTTATCACCTCCTGGTACAAGCGAGCACGCAGCGGACATGACCGTCTGACGCTCATACTGCGACAACAGCTGCCGAAGCATGCGCTCCGTAATTGTCACCTCACGTATGAATTCCGACACAGTCGTAGGTGGGTTGCGCACAAGGCCCGAGAAAAGTTGCTCCTTTACGCTTCGTATTAGCAGGCGCACCCTCTTGTCTTCTGGAATATGGGGGTCAGCCCGTCGAACAATCGCGACATCTCTTCGACAAACATGGCGACGCTCTCGTTCGGCTTTTGAAACCGCGAAGAAAAATCCTGCTTTGCTCTCGCTTACCGTTCGGGGTTACTGAGCGCCTCACAAAGCTGCCGATGGAATTCCTGCCAACTTGTGAATGAAGCTTCGTGGTTTTCGTACCACACTTTTGCCGCGCCTAAGCGGGAGATGTACACGTTCTTCAACTTACGGCGATTATCCCAGTCGTTGAAGGCAGCGACCCGGTCAAAATGGTCAAGCCAGTCTTCGACATCCTCGCCGGTATCGCCGTGGAATGGTTTGGGTGTTCGAGGCGTGTTGATGACACAGGGTACGCTAGCGAATGGGTCAAGCACGGTTTGGATTGCGGATGTTGCAAAAAATTGTCCTCTTGGAACTTGCCAAGGGGCCGTACTGTGGTGGTAGTCCTTGAAGGCGGTGGCTGCTTCGATGGATATCAGCAGACTCTGGTGCACTGGCAGTCGTTACTTCTGGTTCAGGACCAGTAGACATAAGAAGTTGCAGTACAGTACCCAGAACGTCCACCACCAGTCTGTTGCGAGAGTAAACGATAGACAATAACTCAAAGTGGACGACTGTTTCCTCAGCCACAGCAGCCTTTCACTTCGCTCTCCTCTTCTGCCACCAACAGAGCGTGGCAATATATATATATATATATATATATATATATATATATATATATATATATATATATATATAGCACAACGGGAGTGTTGTCAACAAGGATATATATATTTATTTCCCAACAGTTTCGGGAGGAAGGGGTCCTCCCTTCATCAGGGGATGAGTTATACTGACATGAACTTCCAAACTTCGTTGCTGCCGCGTCCCTTTCGCCTTAAAAGTTGTTTGCGAGAGTGAGAGGGAACTAAAAAAAGGAAAGAAAAAACAAAAAGGGGGACGAAAAAAGACGAAAAAGAAAGAAAAGAAAGAAAGTAAACAAGAGGAAGAACCACTGTCAACCCTGAGAACGAAAGCAACTGTCCGTGTACGTCCACATACGGTTTTTATCACGTGCTGTTCAGTTCTCGACGTGTGTCGGGCCACCCAAGATTGTCGCCACGGTGGCGGCAGGGTCCGTGACGACGTGCGTAAAGAAAGGGTTTCCCCTTAATGGGTCGGTCGGCGTGCGGCGTGCGTAAAGAAAGGTTTTCCCTTTAATGGGTCGGTCGGCTCTTTACCTTTAATCTTCGTCCGTTTCACTTCAATGGTCATTAAGTGGTAGGCGAACGTAAACAATTTGTATGTGCATGTGAAAAAAAAACAAAAAACAAGAAAGGACAGTGTACACGTACGAGTCTGTCAGAAAAAAGCATGGTCTGCAGCTATCAATCTTTGTCACCAATTTACTCCTGGCTTACTTCTCGGAGGCAGTTGAGTTTTCCGGGGTCCTCGTTGATGCCGGCTACTAATGTTCGAAATTTGAAAATAAAATATGCCTCACGCTGTTCGCGCTCGCGTCTGTTCGAGAAACCGGACTGCAAAAGAGTTACGCTGATATGTTCAAAACTGTGGTTTGGCAGGCGCGTATGTCTAGATAAAGGTAGCTTCGGCAGTGAAGTGGCGTGGTACCGGTGATTATTGAACCACAGCCGAAATGGCGTGTCTGTTTGGCCGATATATTCTTGTCCGCAGATGTTGCATTGTAGCATGTATATTACGTTACTGGAGTCACAATTAAGGCTTTCAGTTATGCAGAATTTGAAATCCGAGAAGTTTGCTTTGGATTCACGTGTTGTGACCATCTGTGGGCATACCTTGCATCGAGCTTTTCCGCAGGGATGGCACCCTGATTGAAATTTGGGGGTGTTTGTTTTTGCTCTGACAAGAATGTCCTTCAGATTTTTTTCCCGGTGGTACACCACGTGAGGTGGCTTCGCGAAAATAGAAGTTAGTCGTTTGCTTTGCCTGATTATGTTGAAATGGCGGGAAAGTATGTTGTTGATTCGTGGCACTGATGAGGAGTAAGTTAGTACAAGGTTCGTTTGGGAAGTCGTTTTAGATATTTTGTTTGGTCCCTTAATTATATCATTCCTGTTCACGATGCCTGTTCACGATTCCTGTTCACGATGCCATACTACGTGCTGGCAACGTGAACAGGAATGATATAATTAAGGGACCAAACAGAGTATCTAAAACGACTTCTCAAACGAACCTTGTACTATCTTACTCCTCACCAGCGCCACGAATCAACAACATACTTTCCCGCCATTTCAACATTATCAGGCAAAGCAAACGACTAACTTCTATTTTCGCGAAGCTACCTCACGTGGTGTACCGCAGGGATAAAAATCTGAAGGACATTCTTGACAGAGCAAAGAGAAACACCTCCAAATTTCAATCCGGGTGCCATCCCTGCGGAAAAGCTCGATGCAAGGTATGCCCACAGATGATCACAACACGTGAATCCAAAGCGAACTTCTCGGATTTCAAATTCTGCATAACTGAAAGCCTTAATTGTGACTCCAGTAACGTAATATACATGCTATATTGCAACATCTGCGGACAAGAATATATCGGCCAAACAGACACGCCATTTCGGCTGTGGTTCAATAATCACCGGTACCACGCCACTTCACTGCCGAAGCTACCTTTATCTAGACATACGCGCCTGCCAAACCACAGTTTTGAACATATCAGCGTAACTCTTTTGCAGTCCGGTTTCTCAAACAGACGCGAGCGCGAACAGCGTGAGGCATATTTTATTTTCAAATTTCGAACATTAGTAGCCGGCATCAACGAGAACCCCGGAAAACTCAACTGCCTCCGAGAAGTAAGCCAGGAGTAAATTGGTGACAAACATTGATAGCTGGAGACTATGCTTTTTTCTGACTGACTCGTACGTTTACACTGTCCTTTCTTGTTTTTTGTTTTTCTTTTTTTTCACATGCACATACAAAGTGTTTACGTTTGCCTACCACTTGATGACCATTGAAGAGAAACGGATGAAGATTAAAGGTAAAGAGCCGACCGACCCATTAAAGGGAAAACCTTTCTTTACGCACGCCACACGCCGACCGACCTATTAAGGGGAAACCTTTTCTTTACGCATGCCGTCACGGACCCTGCCGCCACCGCGGCGACAATCTTGGGTGGCCCGACACACGTCGAGAACTGAACAGCACGTGATAAGAACCGTATGTTGACGTACACGGACAGTTGCTTTCGTTCTCAGTGTTGACAGTGGTTCTTCCTCTTTTTTACTTTCTTTCTTTTCTTTATTTTTCGTCTTTTTCGTCCTCCTTTTTTGTTTTTTCTTTCCTTTTTTAGTTCCCTCTCACTCTCGCAAACATCTTTTAAGGCGAGAGGGACGCGGCAGCAACGAAGTTTGGTAGTTCAAGTCAGTATAACTCATCCCCTGAGGAAAGGAGGAGCTCTCCCGAAACTGTTGGGAAAGAAATATATTTATTCTTGTTGACAATGCTCCCGTTGCCGTTGTGCCATATATATATATATATATATATATATATATATATATATATATATATATATATATATATAGCAAGGGAGTTTAAGAGCGATGCCAGGTAGTAGGCAGGCAGCCGGCACAGACACGAAGGCTCGGAAAGGCTCGAGCAACCCAGCATCTACAGCTCGTGCACACGCTCACGCTTCGCACTCAGGGATGGTCCCACTAGTCAGTGCCTTGCGAATTCCTCACTACAATACCCCAGCGACGAAGACGAGCCATCCTGGCGACTCAAGGTGACGAGAGAACAGGAGGGTCATAGCAGGGCTTGAGGCGACTGACGTGGACCATCTCACGACCAAGGCGATGCTTGTCTGTGGACGGCTTGAGCGGTTCAATCACATAGGTGACAGAAGAAGGGTGCTGTATAACGCGGTAAGGGCCAGTATACTTCGGTGCAAACTTCGGAGTCAGTCCAGGAGAGTGGAAGTGCAGTCAGAGCCACACGAGAGAACTAACGGGGAAAGTGTCCTGAACAAGATCACGGTCATGGCGATTTCTTCGGAGGACTTGATTATCGGCTGTGAAGGACCATGCAAGCTGACGACACTCTTCGGCATGTTCGGCCATTTCAGAAACTGGGCTGAACTCGGAGGCATCAGGATTGTATGGCAGAATTGTGTCAAGTGTGCTGCATGGGTCACGACCATATAACAGAAAAAATGGAGAAAAGCCTGTTGTTGATTTATACGCCATATTGTTGGCGTACATCACGAAAGGAAGAACAACGTCCCAATTGGAGTAGTCGGAATCAATATAAATAGCGAGCATGTCTCCGAGGGGTCTATTGAAACGTTTCGTTATGCCGTTCGTCTGAGGGTGGTACCTTGCTCGGTCGTCTGATCAGGCACTGCTGATGCAGTGGGCAGCTTCCGGCTTCGAAGTTCCAAGTTTACGTACCCAGCACACTTCCACCACTTTGCAAGGAAGTTTATTAGCGACGCCAGGTAGCAGGTAGGCAGCCGGTACAGAAACGAACGCTCGGGCAGCCCAGCGTCTACAGCTCGTGCACACGCTCGCCCTTCGCACTCAGGGATGGTCCCACTAGTCAATGCCTTGCGAATTCCCCACTACAATATATATATATATATATATATATATATATATATATATATATATATATATATATAAGGAAAACAAGTACATACTTAATGGCTTGTTTTAGTGTTTACACAATATTAATGAGATCTAACAAACAATATTGCCAAGGAAGGTAAAGGGGAAGTTATTAGGCCAATTGTAATGTAAATGAGAATAAAGAAAAGTGGAAAAAAAGATGAATATCCGTGTACAGTATCCAAACCTGCGACGTTCGAATAACGCGTTCGATGCTCTACCACTGAGCTACCACGACAGCTATCCCCCGAGCCACTTTACTGGGTATCTATGTCAATTTAAACGTGGGAGTATCAGTCAGCGCCATTAGTAGCCATGGCGGCGATTGTGGCACACTTTTTGTGAGCCTGTTTGGTGTCACGTAGCACGTGAACTAATTACTAACTTGGGTCTGACCAATAGTCCCTCGTATACAACCTAAGGGCACCGAGTCTGCCAGTACGAGACCCTCGTTAATGAATAAGAAAAACAGGTGTATACTTAAGGGCTCCTTTTTAGTGTTTACACAATAATAATGAGATCTAACAGACAATGATGCCAAGGAAGGTATAGGGGAATTTATTAGGCCGATTGTAAAGTAAATGAGAACAAAGAAAAGTGGGTGAAAAGATAACTTGCCATGGGCAGGATCCGAACTAGTGACCTTCGAATAACGCGTTCGATGCTCTACCACTGAGCTACCATGAAATCTATCCCCCCAGCCACTTTATTGGGTATCTATGTCAATTAAAACGTGGGAGTCTCAGTCAGCAACATTAGTAGCCATGGCGGCGAGTGTGGCACACTCTTTACGAGCCTGTTTGGCGTCCCGTAGCACGTGAACTTATTACAAACTGGTAGCTGACCAATAGTCCCTCGTATACAACCTAAGGGCACCAAGTCTGGCAGTACGAGACCCTCGTTATTGAATAAGAGAAACAGGTGTATACTTAAGGGCTCGTTTTTAGTGTTTACACAATAATAACGAGATCTAACCGACAATGATGCCAAGGAAGGTATAGGGGAAGTTATTAGGCCGATTGTAATGTAAATGAGAAGAAAGAAAAGTGGGTGAAAAGATAACTTGCCATGGGCAGGATCCAAACCTGCGACGTTCGAATAACGCGTTCGATGCTCTACCACTGAGCTACCATGACATCTATCCCCCCAGCCACTTTATTGGGTATCTATGTCAATTTAAACGTGGGAGTTTGAGTGAGCAACAATAGTAGCCATGAGGGCGAGTGTGGCACACTCTTTATGAGCCTGTTTGGCGTCCCGTAGCACGTGAACTTATTACAAACTGGCAGCTGACCAATAGTCCCTCGTAGACAACCTAAAGGCACCATGTATGCCAGTACGAGACCCTCGTTAATGAATAAGGAAAACAGGTGAGCAGGTGTATGCTTAAGGGCTCGTCTTCAGTGTTGACACAATAATAATGAGATCTAACAGACAATAATGCCAAGGGGAAGTTATTAGGCCAATATATATATATATATATATATATATATAGATATATAGATAGAGATAGATAGATATATATATATTAGCAACAATAGTATATATATATATATATATATATATATATATATATAATATATATATATATATATATATATATATATATTATATATATATATATATATATATATATATTAGTACGCCTTTAGCAGTGAGTCGAAGACACTTTTATTGGGGGAAACGCAGAGGTAACCCGACCAGCTGTTGCTGTTGTTGTTGTTTCCCTGTGCAAATGGCTCGTACCCAAAGGAGGGGATTGGCAGATTATAAAGCCGATTATAAAGAATTTGCCCTATACTTTCAGCATCGCGTCATTCCTTCAAAACTTTTGTAACTTAATTTTGATTTGAAATGCCGATATCAAGTTTGCAGAAAAGAAATAGTGAAACCGTAATTTAGCAAGAGAATTGTTTAGTCGCAGTGATGTATCCTGTACGGCGAATAAAACATCCATGTGGCTGAAACCCAGTGTAGAGGCTCCAAATGACAGAAGATACGGTTATGATAATTGCAAGCCCAGTCTTTGAAAAGGTGGTGCTAGTATTCTTTGCGTGAATAAATGGAAACTGCGACAATGTAATAAAAATGATTGATCGTTTCCTCTTGATTACAGTAAATGAACATAGGGGAATTCAATATACCTGATCTATGCAAGTAATAATTGAGGGAGGTAACGCGGCAACGAAATTTAGTGAGGACAACTTCCATCATCCTTGAATTAGACAGTTCACTGTGCCAGGGAAATAACAAGTGTTTGTACTCTGTAGAAGCCGTCAGTGCAGGGTCTGATAAATTTTGCCTGATTTCAAGTGTGCGAAATCGTGCCACCGTAAAGTATACTGTATGAGGGAAAATAGGAATAATTGGTGTCGAAAGCGATGCCTTTGCAATAGAATCAGCTATTTCGTTTGACAGCAAACCTTTGTGCCCTTGTGTTCAGAGTAAATGAATACTTCGGAGATGACAGGGAACCAATGATTTAAAAAGTTTCAGTATGGGCGAGCGACCTGATACGGACAGAGAAGAGCACGCTGATAATGAATCAGGTATGACTGCTATGACTGGAATGGAAATATTTGCCTTTCGCAAAGCTAACAATATTGCCATAAATTCAGCCAGAAAGACAGGAAGAAAATCCGGTAAGCGAAGTGAAAATGACTAATGGAGTGTGGGGCAATATATTCAAATGCCTGATTTTTCATGTGATTGAGATGCGTCCGTTGCTACAATGACTTTTGTTGGTAGAGTACTTAAATGGTCCTGCAATAAACCATTTAAAATGCCTGTAGGTAATAGTTTAGCGTGAGATGGGAAGATATTATGGTAAACAATTTCTGGAGAATTTTGTTGCTCAATTAAAGGAATCAGATCATGAACTTGTACACTTAGAGGCTCAAGTAACGATTGAACAAATACTATTTGTGGTTTGTGAAATCGGGGCCAATGCACGGAGAAGAATAGGTCACGATTGGAAATAAAAATAATTTGTTCAGGGTTAAACGGTGCTTCATATAGTCGTAAGAAAGTCTGCACAGTAAGAATGTTAAAGTGACATAAAAAGGTTGGTATTCACGCTTCAAGGTATAACACTGCATTTGCAGTATACTTTGGAAGTCCTAAGCAGAGCCGTAAAGCCTCTCTTTCCAATAGAACGAGCGGCCGAAGTTTGTAGGCTGGTGCACCAGAAAAAAGAACGCAGCCAAACTCTAACACAGGTCGGACATACATTTTATGTATAATCAAAAGTGCCTTCCTTCTCATACACGATATACAATTGCTCAACCTCCGCAATGCGCCTATCGCGCGTACTGCTTTTGTCGCGATGTATTCAATGTGAGGGCGCCAATTTAGATGTTCATTATACATAACTCCAAGATATTTCAATAATTGTACTTGTGGAATACCTTGAAGCTTGTAATTAATAGATATGTGCACGGGATCTTTGACAGGAAAAACGAGAATAGCACATTCACCGGTATTTAGATTCAACATCAATCCATCCAGCCAATGTTCTATTTCATTAGGATACGTTTGCAAGATAGTGTAGAGACAGTGAAAGTCATGTGCCATAACAAAGAAAGCAATGTCATCGGCATAAACATAGATTTTGACATCTGGATGAACGGGGATGGTACTAAACAATATGTTGAATAATACCGGGGAAAGTACTGACCCCTGAGGTGCACCTCGGGTTCGCTTGTGCTTACAGAAAGAGAAACCGCTTTGATAACAACAGAATTCTCTTCTCTTTAAAAATCGACCAGCTGTCAAGCGGAGTGAGCGCGAGCAGCAACAACCCTCTTCCTTCTCTTCTTTCACTGGTGCTCCTGCCTGTGCCATATATCAATGCTACAAATCACCCCCCCCCCCCCAGAAAAGGAGCCATCCTGGTGCCCTATGGAACGGGTGGGATGAGTGGGTCGTAGTGCGGTTTCAATCGGTCGACATGAACAGTCTCGCGACCGCGATGGCGTCTGTCTGTCGATGGTTGAACCGGCTCAACAATATAGGTAAACGGGGAGGACTGACGTAGGGCTGGGTAGGGGCCTTCGTACTTCGGCAGTAGCTTGGTGGAAAGACCAGGAGCAAATGAGGGAACGCGAAGCCATTCCAACGTGCCAGGCGAATATGACTGGGTGGGCAGGTTTCCATCGCGACGGTCCTTGTGGTACCCTTGATCTTGTGCGGTTAAGGAACGTGTGAGTTGCCTGCAATCTTCCGCATAGGTGGCGACTTCAGATATATAGAGTTGTGGATTCAGAAGCGTCTGGACGGTGCTAGAAAATCGTGTCCACGAATGAGGAAGGTTCGTGCCCGTAGAGGAGAAAGAACGGAAAGAATCCTGTCGTAGACTGAGTGGCGCTAATATAAGCGTAAGTAACAAAGGGGAATATGCGGTTCCTGTTGGTGTGGTCAGCGGACACGTATATGGACAGCATGTCGCCCAGTGTGCGGTTAAACCGTTTGGTCATTCCGTTTGTTTGCGGATAGTACGCGCTGGTTGTCTGATGAACAACGTTGCATTCACGAAGAAGGGCTTGTACGGCTTCGGAAAAAAAACGTACGTCCACGGTTGCTGAGTAGCTCACGAGGCGTGCCATGGCGAAGAACAAGATAGTGAAGGAAAAACAAGCCAGCTTCACGTGATGTTGCTTCTGGCAGCGCAGCAGTTTCAGCATAGCGTGTCAAGTGATCAATAGTGACAACCACCCAGCAGTTCACGTCAGGAGTGTAGGGAAGGGGACCGTACAAGTCAATGGCGATGAGATCAAAAGGTCGGGATGGGCAATGCAACGGCTGCAGTTGTCCATTGGCTATGTTCGGTGGGCTTTTTTCGGCGTTGACGTTTGGAACACGAACGTATGTACTGTCCGGAATTGGTACATTCCGCGCCAATAGTACTACAGCTGGAGGCTTGCATACGTTTTAATCACACCAGCGTGGCCACATTGAGGATCGCTTGAAAGGAATCGCAAATAGCAGCACGTAGGTGGTGATGGATCACAAGCAACCACTTGCGGCCTTCGGAAAGGTAGTTGCGACGGTACAGGAGTTCATCGTGGATGGAGAAATGTTGGGTTGTACGTCATAGTGAACGATTGGCGGTACCTTGGGTTGGCTGAGACAGTACCTCTATCATTGGGACTATCCACGCGTCTTGGTGCTGCTCGGAGTGCATGTCAGTGAACGAAGGTACCGCAGCATCGAGAATGGAAACAGACGCACTTTCATGTTCATGGGGAAGGGAAGAGCGGGAAATAGCATCAGCATCTGAATTTCGGCGGCCCGACCTGTAGATGACACGGATATCATAGTCTTGGAGACGCAATGCCTAACGAGCCAGGTCTTTTAGCGACGATAACCAGCAGAGGGCGTGGTGATCAGTCACGACGTCAAATGGATGGCCATAGACGTAGGGTCGAAATTTCGCGATTGCCTAAACGATGGCCAGACATTCCTTTTCTGTGATCGAATAATTCCCTTCAGCCCTAGTAAGAGTGCGTCTGGCATGAGAAACCACGTACTCGTCGAAGCCAGACTTGTGTTGAGCAAGAATAGCGCCAAGGCCGACTTCACTAGCGTCGCTGTGGATTTCAGTAGGGGCATCTAGGTCAAAGTGACGGAGAATCGGTGAAGATGTCAGCAAATGACGTAGTTTCGCGAATGCGTCATCGCAAGCGGAAGACCACGCGAAATTCCTTCTCTGTCAGAAAGTAGCCGTTTGAAAGGGGCTATTACGGATGTGAAATTACGCACCAATTGACAAAAGTATGAACAGAAGCCGATAAAGCTTCGGAGTTCCTTTAGTGTCGATGGCTTAGGAAACTGGGTGACGGCACGGCGTTTCGCAGTTTCAGGTAGAACACCATTCTTGCTGACAACATGTCCTATGATGGTGAGCTTCCGGGTGGCAAAATGACACTTTTTCAAATTTAGTTGGAGCCCAGAATGTGTGAGGCATTTCAGGGCACTTGCGAGGCACTGAAGATGGGTATCCGTCTTTTGAAAAAACGACGACGTTGTCCAGACAGCAAAGACACGGATGTCATTTGAGGCCTCGAAGTATAATGTTCATCAGACGCTCGAAGGTCGCAGGGGCGTTGCAAAGACCAAACGGCATCACGTTAAACTCGTACAAGCTGTCCGGAGTTACAAACGCAGTCTTGGCGCGGTCAGATTCATCCATGGGTACTTGCCTGTATCCTGCTCGAAGAACCAAAGACAGCGAGGAAAAGAACTCCGCTCCTTGCAAACAGTCGAGAGCGTCGTCAATTCTGGGGAGCGGATAAACATCTTTGCGCGTGATCTTGTTAAAGGGCCTGTAATCAACATAGAATCGAATTCTCCCGTCCGTCTTTTTGACCAGTACAACTGGGGAGGCCCACGAACTATTGGACGGCTGTATGACACCACGATTGAACATTATCAGACACTTGATGGTCAATAACTTGGCTTTCAGAGTGAGAGAGCCGCTATGGACGCAGACGCAATGGTGCATGGGCGCCGGTGTCTATACGATGAACAATTGCAGATGTTCGGTCCAAATTTTTCTGCTTGAAGTCGAAAGACATCCGGAAGCGGTCGAGAAGTGTCAAGAGCTGGGTTTGTTGGACAACAGGAAGGTCCGAATCAATCGATGGAAGGAAGAAGACCAGGGAAGATGTGGTGGACGTGGGAGTGGTAGTAACACTGGCGATCTGAAAGCTTGTTGGGCGATCTAGCAGTTGACAGGCGCAAACACAATCAATGTCCTCAAAACAGCCGATGTAATCGCCACTGAATAATCTGGCTGGCACTGAAAGGAGATTCGTGGCGTAAATGGTAGCGGAAGTGTTTTCGACCATCAGAAGAGCAAAAGGTAGAAGAACGTTTTTTCGAGAAGTGCAGTCTTCAGATAGCGTGAACATGACGGTCGAAAAAGCAACATGGTCGCATGAGATCGGCACAATCACCGAAAACATAGGTGGGATATCCGTGTCTGCGGCGACGACAACACGAAGAATGAAAGGCTCGTTAGAATTGTCGTCTGCGAGCAATGATAATTCCAGTTCGGCCCGGGAACAATGGACAACGGCACGATGTGTTGAAAGGAAGTCCCAGCCTAATATCACGTCATGCGAGCAGTATGAAAAAACGATGAATTCGACCACGTACAGGACGTCCTGGATGAGTAGCCGAGCTGTGCACGTCATAGAAGGGTTTACTTTATGCGCGGTTGCCGTACGCAGGGAGAAGCCAGAAAGCGGAATGGTAACTTTCTTTAACTTGCGACTCATTGCTTCACTCAATACAGACACGGCAGCTCCAGTGTCGACTAATGCTTGAATGGCAACACCTTCAATAAAAACAGTTATTTCGTTAGTGGGTAGAGGACGAGGCCTTGTAGAGTTCGAAAGCGGTGCAGTTCTTGCCTCCGGAACTGCGATAGTCAGTTTTCTGTTTGGGCAGGTGGTGCACGCCGAAGCATCGGTGAAGGCGAACGTCGACGTGGGGAGAGCGATCGGTGCTGGTTGAAGGCGCGGCAGCTCGGTGGAGGGGTACCTAAAGTAGTATCGAGAGGCAGCGTCTGTGGTGGCTCATTGTGGGCCTAGCCACGGTTTCAAAGATGGTACCTTGATGAGGGACGTGCCGGCGACAGAACCACTGAACATGGCCAGGCAGACGACAGTAATAGCAGATGGGTCTGCTATCCGGTGTGCGGTCTGTTATCCGGGAAGCATTGAAGGCCGGCGGAAAAGGGGAACGTGTGAACCTACCGGTACGCGTGTTGCGTAGGCGTTCGTTCAGTGGGCAGAGTCGACAACGTTTGACGGTGTATGTGCTGGCCTTCGCACGATGTCAGCGTAAGTCAGGGGAGTGGACACAGGCGGTGTCTGGTACGTGGACAGGAGTGCCTGGCAGACTTGCTCCTCAATGGTTTGGCGCAGCGACGAGGTCAGCCCGTGAGTATTGCTGGGAAGGAAGGACGCAAGAAACAACTGGCGAGCCACTTCCTCTCGGATGAACTGTTAGATTTGCAGCGTAAATACCATCTGTTCCGGTAAATTGCACCAACGCTCACTGGTGACGTCGACGTCATGTCGAAAGTAGGGCGTCGTGTTGAAATGCACTCTGTTCGCAACTCATGGCAGTTTTGGCAGTGCTGAATAACTTCTGCAACTGTTCGCGGGTTTTTCGCCGCCAACATGTGGAAGGCATCATCTTCGATGCCCTTCATATTATCTTTGACCTTAGCTGTTTTGGACATGTCTAAATTGTAGCGACGGCAGAGGCCCACAACGTCCTCGATGTAAGAAACAAAAACCTCTCCAGACAGTTGGGCGCAATCTCGCAAGCGCTGTTCAGCGCGAAGCTTGCGCACTGTTGGTTGACCAAGCACGTCCGCGAAAGCGATCTTGAAAGTGGTCCAGTCGGTAAGCTCAGCTTCATGATTGTTGAACCAGAGCTCCGCTACTCCTCTCAGGTAAAAGTGGACGCAGCCAAGTTTGTCGTTTTCGTCCCACCTACTATTGACGCTTACTTACTCGTACGAAGAGAGCCAGTCCTCGACGTCCTGCTCATCGGTGCCGCTGAAGATGACTGGGTCTCGCTCTCTCTAGACAGCGCGACAGCCGGCAGGTGGGGATGTAGGAATGGTCTGCTGTGCAACGTCGGTGGACATCGTTGACGGCGAAAGCAGAGATTGGTACTGGAGTTCCAGGATGGGAAATGGATGCACCACTCTCCACCACTTGTTAGTACGCTTTTAGCAGTGAGCCGAATACACTTTCATTGGGTAAACGCAGAGGTAAAGCCAGCCAGCTGTCAAGCGGAACGAGCGCGAGCAGCAACAACCCTCTTCCTTTTCTTCTTTCACTGGTGCTCCTGCCTGTGCCATATATCAATGCTACAATATATATATATATATATATATATATATATATATATATATATATATATATATATATATATATATATATATATATATATATATATATATATATACTTGTTATATAATGTAGCGAAGCCCCCGAACTCTCAAATGGGTCAAACTCTTCAGTATCTTCTAGTGGTGCAACCCAACAAGGACGCCACTCACGCTGAGAGTCCGTGCTTGGCCGTGACTGTCGCCACAGCGTATGATCGCTGGTTGGCGGCTAATAAACGCCTTGACAAATTGGTGGAGAGTGCTGAGTTCCCTTTCGGAGCTTCAATCACGTATCCTGCCATCTACCATGCCCCACGACGCCTCTCAGCAAACGACTCTTTCCATGCCATCGCCTTGTCCCGGTGTGCCCAGGATCCGCGATCCACCCATCTTCACTGACGCCGATGGCACTGACGTGGAGGACTGGCTCACCTTTTACGAGCGCGTGAGCGTTTCCAAGAAAAAGGGACGAGGACAGCAAGTTGACGAACTTGGTGTTCTACCTTGCGGGCGTAGCCAGTTTGTGGTACAACAACCACGTGACAGATTTTGCAACCTGATCCAATTTTAAGACCATTGTAATCAACGTTTTCGGCTGCCCTGCCGATTGTAAGCTGCAAGCCGAGCAGCGCTTACGTGAACGTGCTCAGCAGGGTGGTGAGTCCTTCACCAGCTATATTGAAGATGTCCTGGACTTTAGCAACGAATCCAGTCAAACCATGTGTGAGTGTGACAAGATCCGAAACATCATGACAAGCATTGACGATGATGCCTTCACGGTGCTGCTCGCCAAAAAAAAAACCGGCACAGTGGCTGAAGTCATCACACTGTGCCAGAGCTACGAGGAGCTCCACAGGCAGTGTTGGATGACCCGTCGCTCCCCACCACGAGCTGCAACGCTTGCTGGCTTGGAGGCCAGTTGTGACCAAGTGGCGTTGATGACGTCCTTCACCCGTGAGAAAATCGCGCCAGTTCTCTGTCCTGTCCTTTGCTCACCCACCGGCTGTTCAACAATCGGCCACAACCCTTCTCCCTCCCATCCATCGGGCGATTGAGCAGGAAATAGCGGAGGTCATGCCTGCGTACCACCCCAACAACCTCCGGCTCCTGCGCCCCTCGCTTACGCCCAAGTTGTTGCCAGGCTGCCTCAAGTCGTTCCAGCACCGGCCCCTCTGACTTACGCCGAAGCTGCCTCTTGACCTCCGTCCTTTGCAGAAGCTATACCCGCTACGTATGTTGGCGCAACCCCTCAGCCTCAAGCTTCAGCCCACCATGCAGCCTTTCCAGCCACCGTTCCGTCCATCGGCTTTTGCGACATGGGTGAGACCCACTCCAGCGAACCGATGGCGCACACCCGTCAACTGGCCCATCTGCTTTGCCTGCGGTTACGCCGGTCACGTAGCCCGTTATTGCTCACGAGTACAGCCGGCTCCCATTTTCCCCCAGTTGCTGGCCAGCTTAGCCGTCCGTATAACGACGAACCGCCTTCTATGCCACTGCCATCTCGCCCAGGTCCTTCTCCTCGGAGGTCGTCGTCTCCACGACGTAGTTCTCTGTCCCCCATGCGGCCAAGGTCGGCTGGGCATGAGCGGGAAAACTTGTCGTCGCAGTCCCAGATGCAAGGGCTGCGATGCTATCGCAATGTGAAAACCCTCAGAGCAGACCCGCGAATGTTATTGACGTGCTTGTGGACGGTATTCATGCATCAGCTTTAATTGACACTGGAGTTGCCATATCAGTTATCGACGAAAAACTTTGCCGCTTACTTCAAAAACGGACGACGCCACTTTCTGGGTGGTCCCTTCGTACTGCTAGTTTGCATCGTATTCGTCCTATAGCAGGGTGCACAGCTCGCGTTGTCATTCAGGATGTTCTGCATGTCGCCAAGTTAATCATCATTTCGGCATGCTCTCATGACGTCATCCTGAAATGGGAGTTTCTCTTTCGCCACGACGCCGCCATCCATTGTGCCTCCGCCGAAATTGAACTTTCACCCTTCTCGCATTTGATGCCAGATGACATTCCCTCGACACTGAGCAAGATTCTCATAAAAGACGATACAACAGTGCTTCCAAACTCGACGATGGCTGTGTCGGTCTACTGCGCTGGTCTCTCCAACACAATTGCACTCGTTTCGCTTTCCGACCGCGCTTGTAGCAGGACAGGGTTGCTAGTACCTTTCGCCACCGTGCAAGTCACTCAAGGCAACGCCGCTATTTTTGTAACCAACCTATCTCTGTACACTGTTACCTTGCTTCAAGGGAAATGTCTCGGCAGAGTGGAAGCAGTCGACGACGCACAAGTCCTGGACGTACCCGATGACTCGCGTTGTCCCGATTCGCGTAACATCAGTGCTGTTTCCACTCCTGATCAGTCATATCCTGATGTATTTGGCCCCTACATTGATGACAACCTTGCGTCGGTACAGCGTTCCCAGCTTCTGGACCTGTTGCAAGAATACCGTTCTTCTTTTGATGTCGGGCGAAGTTCCCTCGGTCGCACTTCCGCTGCTCCGCATCGCATTGACATTGGTGCCAATCAACCTTTACGGCAGCGTCCATATCGCGTGTCGCCTGCTGAACGTCGGGTAATAAACGAACAGGTTGACGCCATGCTCCGACGTGACGTCATTCGGCCCTCGAGCAGTCCATGGGCGTCTCCTGTTGTTCTTGTTGCGAAGAAAGACGGTTCTGTGCGGTTCGGTGTACACTACAGACGACTCAATAAGACCACTCGCAAGGATGTTTATCCACTGCTGCGCATCGATGACGCGATTGACAGCCTTCACTGAGCCGATTTTTTTTCTTTCTTGATCTTCGCTCGGGGTCCTGGCAAGTACCCATGGCAGACTGTGCTCGACTGAAGACCGCCTTCGTCACACCCGACATCTTGTACGAGTTCAACGTCATGCCGTTTGGTCTATGTAATGCACCTGCGACCTTTGAGCGCATGATGGACACCATTCTGCGCAACCTAAAATGGTATACGTGCTTGTGTTACCTCGACGATGTCGTTGTCTTCGCTCCGGATTTATGCACGCATCTCTAACGTCTGAAAGAAGTTTTCGCGCGTGTGAGCAATGCCTGCTTGCAACTAAATCTGAAGAGGTGCCGCTTTGCAGCACGGCAACTCACCATCCCAGGTTACGTCGTGTCCAAGGACGGCATGCTTCCTGATTTGGCCACGCTTCGCGCCGTGGCCGAATACTCAAACCTGCGTCTATCAAAGAATTGCGTAGTTTCGTGGGCCTGTGCTCATACTTCCGACGTTTCATCCGAAACTTTGCCACGACCATATCACCGCTGACGAAGCTGCATGAAGGTAACGGGCCCCTCAATTCGTGGTCATCCGAGTGCGATGACGCGTTCGCAAAGATCCGCCATTTGTTGACATCTTCTTCCATTCTACGCCACTATGACCCTACGGCCCCAATGGAGGTGCACACGGACGCCAACGGTGTAGGCCTCGGCACTGTCCTGGCGCAGCACATACCCAGACTTCCTGAATACGTCGTAGCATATGAAAGCCGTGCGCTCACGAGAGCCGATACAAACTATACACCGTCACGGAGAAAGAGTGCCTGGCGATCGTCTGGGCACTTACAAAGTTTCGACCTTATTTGTATGGTCGCCCATTCGATGTCGTCACCGACCATCATGCACAATGCTGGCTGTCATAATTGAAAGATCTCACAGGCCATCTCGCCCGTTGGGCTCTTCGCTTACAAGACTACGACATCCGCGTACTGTAGCGCAATGAACGCCAGCATGCTGACGCCGATGCCCTCTCGCACTCCCCTCTAGCTGAAGACGACGTGCCCTTCTCAGTAACCTCAATTGCTGTTTCTGCCATCGATGTTGACATCCTCGCTACCGAACAGCGAAAGGATAATTGGATCACCCCGCTGATCGACTTGCTCTCTGATCTGTCCGCAACACCATCCACACGTGCCTTGCGTCGTCGAGCTCGCCATTTTGTCATTCGTGACGGCCTCCTACACCAACGCAATTACGACGCTGATGGACGGCAGTGGTTACTCGTGATACCCCAGAGTCTGCGGTCGAACATATGTGAATCTTTCCATTCTGATCCGTGATTTGTGCACTCTGGGGTATCCAAAACCTACAAACGCATTAGACAACGCTACTTCTGGCGTGGAGTGTACCACTACGTGCAGTAGTTCATTCACTCTTGCCTCGCTTGCCAACGCCGCAAACCGTCAGCACACATGTCGCACGCCAGTCCGCAACCGTTATCTTTCCCTGACCGTCCGTTTGGACGCGTAGGTATCAATTTGTATGGACCTCTTCCTCTGAAGTCAGCTGGTAACCACTGGGCCATCGTTGCCTTAGACCATTTACCGCGATACGCCGAAACTGACGCTCTCCCTGCGGCTACTGCACGCGATTTTGCGTCCTTCCTGCTGCATCAATTACTACTGCGCCACGAACCACCCCAAGAGCTTCTCAGTGATGGAGGCCGTATCTTCTTGTCGGAAGTCGTCGAAGCCATTCTGATGAAGTGCCATTCTGTCCACTGCAAAACTACTGCTTACCATCCGCAGACGAATGGCCTCACCGAACGCTTTAACCGCACCCTCGGCGGCATGCTTTTGATATACGTCGCCGCCAACCACACGAATTGGGATAACATACTGCCCTTCGTCACCTACGCCCACAACACTGCCCCTCAGAGAACGACTGGTTTTTCACATTTCTTCTTGCTGTACGGAAGGCACCCGTCGCACACCGTGGACACCATCCTCCCGTACACGCCGGACCCATCTGAGTGTGCACCTATTTCTGAGACAGCCAGGCTTGCAGCAGAGTGTCGCGAGCTCGCCAAGACTTTTACGACGCATGAGGAAAAGTGGCAAAAGAGTATTCGTAATGGCTCCACCACTTCTGAGCCCACGTTCCTTCCCGGTGCGCTTGTATGGCTTTCGATCCTGACCTCTGTAGCTGTCCTCTCTTTCAAACTACTTCCCAAATACGAAGGCCCTTACCGTGTCATCGTGCGCACATCTCCGGTCAACTATCTCTTCAAACCCGAGGAACAATCTTCGGATATGCACCGCCATGGGCGCAACATCGTCAACGTGGAGCGCCTGAAGGCTTACTATGACCCGCCCATAGTAACAAGCTGTTAGGTCGCCAGGCGGCTCTCTCTTCAACCCCGGGGTAATTGTAGTGAAGCCTGCGAACTCTGATTTGGTTCAAACGCTGGAGTACCTCCTAGTGGGGCTACCCAACAAGAACGCCGCTCGCGCTGAGAGTCCGTGCTTGGCCGTGACTGTCGCCATAGCGTATGATCGCTTGTTGCCGGCTAGTGAACGCCTCAACAATATATAAAAATGGCCATGGTAACCGTGAAGAAAAACTCTATCTAGCAGCACAGAAGAGCGTTAGAGTGATCTGCTTACCGGCAATACATCATCGTCTTTTTCACAAGGTTGTCTACTTCCTCCTTTTAGCAGCAGCACATGCAAGCCTGCCAACAAGAATACTAGCCAGTCTCACACTAGTGGCATAACACCTTTGAAAGAGCATCGTCTTGATGTCACATCGTCATTACGAGAAGAAAAAAGAACACGCACACATCTACGAACGAACGAACGACGAGCTATGAACGACGAGATTGACGAGCCGTGTCTTCATGAAGAACTTCGCAGTTCATTTCGCTGAGACGCTGGGAATCACTTTTATGCTGTTTGGCCAAGTAGAGTGCACTAGTTGCGGAGAGAAAACGACTGTCGAGATCGTGATTGCCCTATGCCGTTGTAAGGAGAGCTCGGGAAAAGCAGTCTGCGTCAATGTGCTTCCGGTCAGATTTGTACTCCACTGTCAAGTCGAATTCTTGAAGGTGTAAGCTTCACCTGACCCCGGAATGTTCTTTAAGCTTCGCGAGCCAGTAGAGGGCATGATGATCGGTAACAACTCTGAACGGACAGCCATAAAGGTATCGTCTGAATTGAGGTATGACCAATTTAGATATGACCAAGCTAGAAAACTTCTCTTTAGTGGTTTTGTAATTCGTCCCCCCAATGAGAAAATCTGGCTAGCATACGTAATATGAAGTTTCATGCCGTCTTGCTTCTAGACGTGGACTACACAAAGGCAGCTGTTACTGGATTTTGTGTAGTTGAATGTCGGCATCTTCATCATAATGTCCGAGTAAAGGCTTTCTCGGAAGGCGCTGTCGAAGCTCAGAGAAAGCGCGCCTTTGTTCAGGGCGACACACAAAGGGAACATCTTTTTTTGTTAGACGATTCAGGGGTTTGGCTATGTTTGCGAAATTTTGCACAAACCATCTGCAGTATACTTACAGGCACAAGAACCGCCGCACATCACACTTGTTAGTAAGTGGTGGGAAATCGGTGACCGCCAATGTCTTGTCTGGGTCTAACGGGATACCATCGTGGCTAAGAAGGTGGCCGAGCTACTCCAGTTTGTCGAAACCAAATTGGCATTTCTGTGAATTAATCGGTAGGCCGGCTGTGTGAATCGCAACAAAGACAGATCGCAGTCACTGCAAGTGCTGCTTAAACGTTTGTGAAAAGAAAACGTCGTCCAAGTGAACTAGGCGTGATTCCCATTTAACATCTGACAGCACTGTATCCATAATCGTCTGAAACGTCACAGGAGCAGAGAACAGGGTAGTGGTAGCGCTTTAAATTCCTACAGACCACGAGTAGTTATGAATGCTGTGTTTTCGCAGTCGCGTACATCAAGTTCGTTTTGCCAGTAGCTGCTGCATAAATCCACGGACGAGAAGTGTCTGGCGTATCGAAGGTGGTCTAGTGAGTCGTCGATCTGTGGAAGTGGTTAGCGTCTTTGTCACATTGTTGAGTTTGCTGTTATTTTTTACCAGTACGACAGGGGACGATCATGGACTGTTCGAGGACTGTATTACTTCATCGTCGAGTATCTGCTCAACTTAAAAATGGCAGCATATCCACGGAGTGAATGATGGAGAGTGGGGCGAAGCATCCGTCCATCAATTCGTTCTTGCTTCCGTCCGTCCATGCATCTTTCTGTGTGACCTTCCCTGCGTCCATTCGCCCGTCCGTCCATGCGTGCGTCTGTTCGTGCGTCCGCATGTCCATCCGTGCGTCTGTCCCTGCGTTCGTCCATGCATCCTCCCCTGCGTCCGTCCATGCGTCTATCCGTCAGTGCAGCCATCCGTAAGCCGTCCATATATCTGTCTGTGTGTCCGATCGTCCATCTATTCAACACTCCAAGTACCACCATCTCGCATCTTTTCATCATTTATTCCGCATATGCACCGCCATCCAGCGGACATTTCAAGGACTATCATTCGGGCAGCACGATGAATGAAGAAGTGAACGTCAACTCTGGAATTTGCAGTCTGGTGGTGCATCTCCAGATCGGTATCAAGATGTGTCTTCCTGCTGTCCAAAGGTCTGGTGGATGCCCCAGTGGACTCCATGGGGGCAGTCAGCAGACCTTTGGAAATTTCTTTAGTTGAGCCACGAGTTCAGTGCTGATAACTGAGTAGCCAGCAGTAGCATCAACCGGAGCAGTTAGCGGATGGGAATGACTATGTGAGCAAAAGCCGGTGGGTCGTCGTTGAGGCGTGTCCGTATAAAGGAATTGTCAGAGGACGGTGGACTGGTCGGAGGAGGATATTTTGACGATATCTTGACAGCGATCAAACCCTTTTGGCCGCTGTTCTTAGTTTGCCCGGCGAGGTCTTCAGTACCTAGTCGATCATCCAGCAACAGCATCGGTGAAGGCGAAGCGTTGACCCGGGGACGCAGAACGTCGGAGAGATTGAGAGTGTGATTGGCGTCGCTTAAGATTCGGTGGGAGAAGATTGAAGACTGAAGACTCGCCAAGTACTCTGCGTGAGCGTGGATTCTTTACCATCACAGGTTTGATGAGGGCCTGAATGAAATCCAAGCAGGGTCATTTTTGAGTACGACCACTCCAGATACAAATGACCTTTCTCATCACGTGGTAGCATCACGTGCCCAATTGTTGGGAGTGCGCTAACAATAAACTTCCGCACATTAAGCTCGCAGGTTCTCTGAGTACGGCGGTCCCGAGTACTGCGCCACCTGAAGGCTGGTCAGTAGCAGGTTTTCATATCGTGGTGGGCCCGAGAAGTAGTGAGGCGTCTCCTGGTTTGTCAGCCGGTGCAAAAGAGCGTAGGAGTGGCACAAAGTGACAGGAGCGCTGGAATACATGGAAGGTTGCTCGGTCACTCGTACTGCGAAGACCTCTGTCTTAGCATTCGCTCTATCGTCATGGCATCATGGGTAAATTCCACAACGGTAGCAGGTGAGTTTTGCATGAGTCCTGCAAAACAGCTTTTACGCCTCGCATCATGCAGCATTACTTCCGGTCTTCCGCCATGGTGGGATCAGCTTGCCGCAACAGCCGAGACATCTTCTAAACGAGCATGGCAACGCTTCTGTTTGGTCTTCGAGGACGAGATTTGAGAAGACGTTCTCCTCGCTCTTTCTGGTAGGGACTACTAAGTATTCCGCAGCTGAGTACAAAACAACAGCCAGGTCGTCGCAGCAGCTTCATGGTTCTGAAGGCAAATTTGCGCCGCCCGCTTCAAGTATAAAGAGACAAACCGGAGCTTCCGGTGGTCATCTCACCCGTTGCCAACGCTGACTCGATCGTACAGATCCAGCCAGTGTTCAACGCTTTCGTACGTCTCTCCACTCGTACGGCGTTTGGGTTCGAGGGGCGTTAAAATGCCATGGAGCTGGCAGTTTCCTGATCTGTTCAGTCTTGCTTGCCGTTGTTGCGCTTGCCATTGCTCTGGAACATTGGGGAGAGAGACGAATCGGGGTGATAGGCCTAGTTGCCGCCGACTGCGCCGAAAGCCAGCTGGTTATTCCAAGGCGTTGATGTTCGGGTTCAGATCTTCCTCGTGATCACAGTGCATAAACTGCTTGCTACAAAGGAAAGAGGACCGCATTTGGGTGATAGGCGTAGTTGACGCCAACTGCGCCGAAGGCCAGCTGGTTCTTCCAAGACGTTAATGCTCAGGTTGGGATTTTCCTCGTGCTCGCAGTGCATAGACTGCTATCCGGCTTCTCCACAAGTGTCACGGTATATTGTTACAGAAACCTGTAGCTAGCAGTACAAAAAGACGTCAGGTTGGTCCTATCACTGGCAATATTGATGGTGATAATGATGATGGTGATGATGATGTTGATGGCTTATATGTATGGCCCAAACCCACTCCGGGAAAATGGCTAAGAAATGAGTGATAAACAGAAGCAATCACTTCATAATTGTCAATATATACCAATAAAGATAACTAAAACATTTATTCTACTTATTTGCAGATTTGTGATCAGAACACGACATAACTGTTTCTTCACACGCTCATAATTGTACGTCTTTTCAACAGCGCAGCACGAAAAAGCCTGCCAGTGACAATACTAGCCGATCTCACACTAGTGGCAACACACACACACACAGTAATATATATATATATATATATATATATATTAATGTGGCGTATTTTTTTTGTTATATATATTTTACTGGTGCACATCGGCGCCATCTCTGTGTCTGTGAGAGAAAAGATGATGACGTTCGTGTGTATAGTGCTCTCAGCTTCCTGTTTTCTGTTCTGCAGCTGTCTTGCTTGCCCTGGCGAGTTTCTTGCTGAAACTCCTCCGGAGAACATGCTTGTTACATTTAGTGGAGGAGCGGAGTAGGAAATAAATACCCTTCTCATTTCTCGTAATCGTAATCGTAAATGAATACCCTTCTCGTAATCTCATTTAGGCGGTGGTAGTCATCGCAAAGTGTTATCGAACCGCGTTTTTCCGCACCAGCACGATAGGAGAGGGCCAGGGACTGTTCGATTCCGGAATCACACCACGTTGCAGAATAATTGACGTTGTCACTGATAACGTGGCGTTCGGCCTGCGATACTCGGAAGGGACGCTGTCGCAGGGGAGCATGATTACCGTTGTCAATACAATGAACCACTGCAGACTTGCACCCCAATAATGGCTAACCAACGTTGAAAGAGGCACGAAAGCGTTCAAGCAGTTGAACAAAGTTTGAGCGCTGGACTGGCGTAAGCGCGTTATCGATACTACGCAGGAAGATGTCTTGGTCAGGGGAGGTGGTAGCCGCGGCAAAAGTGACGGTATTTATCGTCGACGGTTTCTTATCGCACGTTGCATGCAAATGTAAGATGATATAAAAACTGTCTAAATGCCCAACACATTCGCTGCGTAACAGAGTTGCCGAGCAAGGAAAAGGATTTACCACGTTGACCACACCGGGACCATTCACGTGGGTAACGATGGCAAACGGTAGTGTGAGGTTCCGTTGGCGTGCACAGTCTTCAGACAGTATAAACAGGGTTAGCAAATTACAAACAGAGTCAGAGTAAATGGACACCAGGGTGGCAGAGTACGGAAAAATGATAGCGTCAGCAGTGACAACAAATTTAGGCACCGGGCTTGGGACGTCGATAACTGTGGTACCCAGGAAGACGAAGTGCTTCTCTTGTGGAAGACATCTTGCGGTGTGTGCTGTATTTTCAGCGTTCCACAGCGCAACAGCGGGGTCTCCGGCCCCCTACATCGCGGTGATGGATGTACAATCCCCGAAGATCCCGCCCGGTACCAGTTCATCCACGGGCATTGCTTCAAGAAAGCGTTGTAATTCATCTAGTGAGACCGAGGACACCGAGCTGTACTCTGCATCAGACGATGAGTCCTCGTAAGACGGCTTCAAACCTGTGCTCTACCGCAAGGCCAAACGAAGAATCATGAAGGCATCATCGGCATCAAGTACAGCCAGTGAGAGGACAGCGCCTCAGCGATGGCCTCACTCCATTCTGTTTGTGCCGCAGACCACTACTGCCAGTCTACGCATCCTCAACAGGCAAGCACTGTCCTTGTACCTTGAAAATATTGTGCCTAACGAGAATAAAGATATCAGGATAAACACGAGGAAGAATATTTTGGCAATCGACGTGATGAACCCGAGTGCACTGAACACGCTACAGCATGTGTCGGAGCTGGGAAACATCAAAGTCCGATCTATCATACCAGCGAATGGTGACACTGTAAAATGAGTTATCTATGATATAGAGACTGAAATCGCCAATGAATATTTTCTTGTACTGATAAAACCAGTGAGTGAAAACAACGTCATTGTGCATGCTGGTCGCCTAGACAACTCTCGTTGTGTGCGAATAACATTCAAGGGTGACTGTCTTCCCTCTTACATGATGATTTGCCATTTTCGTCACCAGGTTCGCCAATTTATTCCGTAGCCTATGCAGTGTTTCAAGTGTCAGAAGATTGGCCACGTAAAGGGCGTTTGCAGAAATTCCGCAGTGTGCCCCCGATGCGCTGAATACCACTCAGAAGACGACTTTAGTGCAACTACGTTGAAGTGCCCCCACTGCCACGGCGCTCACAGTGCTTCCTCCAAGGACTGTCCTCAGATTAAGAAAGAGATTTATATTCGTAGGCAAATGGTGCTGGACAACTTGACTCACAGAGAAGCTGCGCAAAAAGTAAGGCGAAGGCGCCGTCATCGTCGAAGGTCCTCACGAAGGACAGTGCAAAATCTAACGAGAAAGTCAGAAACTGAAGTGAAATCGACAGGCACGGCTCTTAGCATGGCAAACATCTGCACTGAAAGAGAAGATGCTGGGAGATCTCTCTCATCAAAGGAATGGCCACCCCTCCAGCCTAGACGATCTGTTGAGCCTCAACAAAAGCCGCCTGCACGACATGTAGAGCCTCAACAGAAGCCGCCTCAAGAACAAGCACAAGATGCTGCTACGGCCGGGAAGCCAGATCACTGCGTGATGGTGATGCTAAGATCATTAGTGGACACCATTCGCGTGTTGTGAAGTGACATAAATACACCGTCAGTCAAAAGTGCCCTTCAAGTACTGAACGCGCTAAGTCCAGTGCTAGCAGCCCTAAAGTAGACCATGGCTAACCCACCACTGTCTTTCAGGGATGAGGTTCGTAAAGCAGCATTACTGCAGTGGAATGCCAGGGGACTGAGATCGCGCATTGGTGACTTTCTTCGATTTGTGTACGTCAATATGTTTCCCGTAATCGTCATTTGTGAGCCGAACGAGTGCAATACGACTCTCGGGTGAGGTCTCGTCATTCGCCGAGACCTCACTTACATCCTTCAACCTGTACCACCCCATGACGGAAACCAATACGTATGCTTAAGAGTGAAAAAGAGCAGGCTCAACATAACTGTGGTTGGCGCATACCTATCACCATCAAGCCGGTTCGATCAAAAAAAGACTACGAGACATCATAGCGTTAACTCCTGACCCGTGTGTTATCATCCGGGATTTTAACGTTCATCATACATTATGGGGAAGTCAGAAGACTAATATGAAGGGCAGAAACTTGGTGTCTTTTGCCTCCGACAACAAGCTTTGGTTACTGAACGATGGCAGTAATACATTTTTACGTGGCTCCACATACAGTAGCTGTCTTGACTTGGCTTTTGTTTCGTGAAGCCTGGTAAACTTACTGAGTGGTTTACGGATATAGAGACGCATGGGAGTGATCACATTCCAACATACGTCAAGATCAGAGGATTGTCGCCTCCTGAAGTGCTCGACATGGTTAAAAGAGTGGACTGGAAAAAAATTCAGTCTCGTATGGAAGACCAATGCCAAGAACGCATATCCGATTTACAAGAGACCATCAAGAGCACTGTAAAAGAGACTGTGTGTACGATCACATGCCCTGTAAGAATCATGGACATCGACATAGAGCTGGAGCGGCTTCAAGGCTTGCGATGACGAGCTGAAAGAAGGTACCGGTGCACGAATGACATAGAAGATTTACGGACTGCTAGACGTATGCAGAAGAAGATTAAAGGTTGGTTGAAGAAGCTAGAATTCCAACGCTGGATTACTTTTTGCGAGTCACTCGATCCTCGTAAGACTTTATCGCCGATATGGAGGACGGTAAGAGGTTTGCGGTCATACCCCATTCTGAACTCACCATTAAAGGCCTTAGCCCTTTACCAAAATCGACCAGATGTTGACGTTGCTGAAAAGTTCTGCACCGGATTATCAGGGCAAACTACATCACTTAGCAGCTCACCACTTTCAAGCAGTTGTCCGCCACCACGTGATTCATGTATGGATTTCCAGTTCACCATTCAAGAGCTCATGGCAGCACTCGCTTCATGCAAACGTACCTCCGCACCAGGACCTGACGGAATCTCCTACAGAGCCCTGTGTCTTCTGGGTGAGCGCGCGAGAATAGCTCTACTTCAGCTATATGATTGTTGGCTAGAGGGCACTGTCCCCTTAAGTTGGAAAACTAGTCGTCTAGTACCACTGCTAAAACCTGGCAAATCATCATTGGAACTCTCCTCCTATCGCCCGATCGCATTGGCTAGTTGCGTGGGTAAAGTGATGGAGAGAATGATTCTCAGCCGATTCGAGTGGTACTTGGAGTATCATGAGATCTACCCAAATGCCATGTCCGGCTTTCGACGTGGTCGAGCATCGATCGATAGCGTCATCGACCTAATCACGTATGTTGAGCACGAGAAAGACCATAAGCGTCTTTGCGCCTCTCTGCTCTTTGACGTCAAAGGAGCCTATGTTAACGTTACACATGAAGCCGTCCTTACCGCACTAGAAGAGATTGGAGTGGGTGGCCGAATGTTTAAGTGGATACACAGTTATCTCCGAATGCGATCTTTTTTTTGTGAGTACGGAGGCTGGGAACACGTCTGCATATTTCAGATGTCGGGGCGTCCATCAGGGTGGTGTATTGAGCCCCGTGCTATTCAATATAACATTAATCGCTCTCCATACGCACCTACCAAACAATACTTATCTATCAACATACGCTGATGCATCTGTATCTGGACATCTACGGTAACTGGCCTGCAGTTACGAGCGAGAATACAAAGAGCTGCTACTGCAACTGCTTTGTATCTCCGCAATTGACGCCTGGAAATTTCGTCCGGAAAGTGCGCTCTTCTAGCATTTACGCGCAAACCCATGTCGAATGACAGAGTGTCAATTTCCGGTCAATATATACCACACCGTCGATCTCACAAATTTCTGGGTGTCATAGTCGACAGAGACATATCATGGATCCCTCATGTGTCGTACTTGAAAAAGCGATTGACAGGCATATGCCATCTTTTCAAGTTTCTCGCTGGAAAGACTTAAGGAATGCAGCCTAATGCTATGTTACGACTGTACAGGGTGCTTTTCCTTGGATTTTTACGATACAGTCTGCCTGAATTATCAAACGCCAGCAAAACAAGTCGAAGCATGATACAAAGCGTTCAGGCACAGGCACTTCGAATATGTCTAGGTCTGCCTCAGGGTGCCTCAACAGTGGCGACAATAGCTTTAGCCAAAGACTACCTCGTCCAGACCCATATTGAAATTGAAATTTTGAGGACACACATAAGGCATGTGGGCCGGACTCCCCATCACCACCTAGCCTCTCCTACCAGCGAATAGACCTCATACTTCCTTTTGTCGAACAATAATTACAGATGGTGACTCCACACCAACTGGTTTTACACCCGCGGTGAGACCTTCGATTCCTCCATGGTGCCTCAAGCAGCCAGTCATCAAGCTGACAATACCAGGCAACCAGAAAAAAAAAACATTTATCAATACCAGCCCTCAAGCAGCTCGCCTTACTTCTGCTGTATGAGAAGTACCAAGACTGCACCCACGCCTACACCAATGGCTCCGTCCTGCCAAACAGCTCAAATGCGGTGGTCGTTATTACAACGCACGCCACAACCATCAAATTCAGGACAGCTCATGAAACCACAACGGCAGCAGAGCTTGCAGCGCTTGGCGCTGCACTGCGTTTCATTAACGACCAAAGCACGCAACGGTGGACGATTTTCTGCGACTGCAAGGCGGAACTGCAGTCACTTCTGTCAATTCTACGCCATGGTCCACACGAGCAGTTGGTATTTGAAACAGCAGAAATGCTGCACCATATAACAGAGAAAGGGCACCACGTTATATTGCAGTTGTGAAGAAGAAGATGTGCCTGCAGCAAGCAGCATCGCCAACGCCCGGCTCTCTCGGCTCGTGCATCGGTTCGTTGCTGTGCCGATCGCTGGACGGTTCTTCACGCTGTCTCGTCGCTATCTTTAACGGCTAATAAACCTCCTCACATTTGGTGGAGGTGCTCTTAATCCCCGTTGCTATACCCTGGAGCTGCGAAGCCGCACGCCACCGCCTGTCATGACTGACAACGCCACTACATCGACGCCTTCGCCCCAGTTCAACTGCCCTGGCCATTCTAGGCTACGGGACCCGAAGGTCTTCAGCAGTGCGGATGGGACCGACGTCGAAGACTGGCTCGAGCACTACGAACTGGTGAGCGCCAACAATGAGTGGGATGAAGCCGACAAGCTGGGCCACGTGATATTTTATCTCACTGGCGTCGCTGAATTGTGGTTTAATATCCACAAACACAACAGCCCCACATGGAGCGTCTTCAAGACGTCATGTGCTGAAGTGCTCAGTCGGCCGGCTGTCTGCAAGCAGCGGGCAGAACAGCGCTTGCGCGTCCGCTCTCAGCAGACTGGCGAGATTTTTACCAGTTATATTGAGGACGTAGTCGACCTTTGTCGACGTGCGAATGACACCATGCCCGAATCTGACAAGGTCCAACACGTGCTGAAGGGCATCGACGACGGCGCATTTCAAATGTTCTTGGCAAGAAATCCGAGCACAGTTTCCGAAGTCGTCAGCTTGTGTCAGAGCTACGACGAGCTGAAGAAGCAAAGAAGCAACGCACTCTGACTCGGCAGCCTCAGCATGGTGGTGAGTCACTGTCCAGTTTCGACACCCTGCCTGACAATTCACCGTTGCTTCAGCAAGTTCGAGCCTTCGTCCGTGAGGAAGTCGCCCGCCAACTTTCCCTAGTGCCCTTCACTCACGAGACCACCACCCGTCTACCTGCCCCGTTTCACACTGCTATTTCGGAAGAGGTTGCCCAAGCTGTTCCTGTTGCGCACCACGAGCCGCCTCTATCCAGCCGTGTTCCCTGCCAGCGTGTCGCGCAGCCGGTAGGTCCTCCTGTCGCCTATCCGCCAGCCATGCAGCCTGTGGCCGCGCCCCTAACGTATGCAGCGCAGCCTGTGGCTCCTCCTGTCGCCTGTTCGCAAGTGATGCAGACTGTAGCAGCGCCGTTCACATATGCAGACGCTGTGCGTAGGCTTCCGCAACCACCCTACACCTCGCGCTCACAGCCCGCACACCCGGCTGCTTATACTGCATTTTGGGCGGCACCACCAGTCGCCAATTCTCGGAGGACGCCCGATAACCGACCGATATGCTACGCCTGCTTTACTCCCGGACACGTTGCCCGCTACTGCCACCGTCGACCTCAGACGTTCGGCGACTATGTCCGATCGTCGCAACCCGGCAGCCAACCCTTCGCGCAATACGGGCCAGTCTCGTCACCTCGCTATGCCCCTCCCAACGACCCTGACTTCGTGACGCCGCGCGCACCCTCTCCTCGTCGGCGATCGCCCTCCCCCATGTGTCGTTGACCCAGACCTTCTGATCAGGAAAAACTAAGCACCGCAGTTCAAGAGGCAAGAACTGCGCCATTTTCAAACTGTCTAAGCCCTCGCCCCTCGCCTGCTGACGCGGTCGCAGTAACTGTTGAAGGTTATTCTACTTTCGCCCTTGTAGACACCGGCGCCGCTGTTTCTGTTGTTGCCGCTAATGTCTGCCGTGTATCACGTAAGGTCACGACGCCGCTTTCGGGACTGTCACTCCACACCGCAAGTGCACAGCAAGTAATGCCTCGCGCAGCCTGCACTGCAAGAGTGTCCATCGAAGGCATTGTTTACATTGTGAAGTTTATTGTCCTAGCTGTCTGAACGCATGATGTCATCCTCGGATGGGACTTTCTATGCCGCCATAATGCCGTCATCGACTGCGCACGCGCTGAAGTTGAGTTTTCACCCTTTTGTGGTGTCCCATTGCTTGACGCTCTTCATCAGCCGCCGAAGCTGTTCGTGCATGAAGATACCGATATTCCACCTGAAAATTTCGCACTTGTTTCAGTTTCATGCAACGCCTACACTGACGCTACAGTCTTTTTTATGCCTTCCGATATCTTCACGAGTCGTGAAGCTCTGCCACTGCCTTTCGCAACGATTGACCTTGCCGCCAGAAGAAGCAATATGTTCATACTCAACCCGCTTTCCACACCTGTCACTTTGCTTGCGGGGGAATGTTTCGGCCGCGTGCAGGATCTCGACCCTTCGTCTTCGGTTGATGTCCCGGATGACTACTGCGTCCACCCAAAATCACGGTCGGCCCTCGAGGAGTCGTCCAAGGATACGTTTTCCAGCGCCATCGCCGACACCCTCACTCCCACCGATCATGCCGACCTGCTTGATCTTCTGCATGAGTTCCGGAATTCTTTCGATGTGTCCCAACCTCAACTAGGCCGCACGTCGCAAGTCAAGCATAATGCTGACACCGGCCTACACCAGCCACTGCGTCAAAGACCATACCGTGTCTCCACTGAAGAGCGCCGCGTCATCAACGATCAAGTCGAAGATATGCTTCGTAGAGACGTCATTCGACCATCTTACAGTCCCTGGGCGTCTCTTGTCGTCCTTGTGCGTAAGACGGATCTATCCGATTTTGCGGGGACTATCGTCGTTTGGATAAGATAACCCGCAAGGACGTATATCCTTTGCCGCGCATTGATGACGCCATTGACACCCTTCACGGAGCGGAATTCTTCTCGTCGCTAGATTTGCGGTCTGGCTACTGGCAAGTTTCAATGGCTGAAGCCGATCGCCAAAAAACTGCATTTATTACACTTGACGGACTATACGAATTTAACGTCATGCCCTTTGGGCTTTGTAACGTGCCCGCCACGTTTCAACGACTTATGGATAATACGCTACGTGGCCTCAAGTGAAATATGTGCCTCTGCTACCTCGACGATGTCGTGGTTTTCTCGCACGAATTTCCTACGCACCTCCTTCGCCTCAGGCACGTTTTGACTTGTCTGACCAACGCTGGCCTGCAGCTTAACCGGAAAAAATGCCGCTTCGCTGCACGCGAGCTCGTCATTCTAGGCCACATCGTGTCAAAGCACGGCGTAGTATTTGACCCAGCAAAACTTCGAGCAGTCACAGAATTTCCCAAGCCGACGACCATGAAGGAACTTCACAGTTTTGTATGCCTATGCTCATATTTCGGGGCTTTGTTCGCAATTTTGCATCCATGATGTCACCATTAACCCAGCTTCTTCGCGTTGACGGGAATCTCTCCTCCTGGTCCCCTGCATGTGACGTTGCCTTCACTACTCTGCGCCGTCTGCTCACCTCCCCGCCTATTCTTCGCCACTTCGACCCGACGGCTCTTACCGAAGTGCACACCGACGCCAGCGGCGTCGGGCTAGGTGCTGTCCTCGCTCAATGGAAACCCGGCTATTCAGAATACGTTGTAGCCTACGCTAGCCGCACTCTGACGAAAGCCGAAACTAATTAAAGCGTGACAGAAAAAGTGTTTGGCTCTGGTGTGGGCGCTTGGAAAGTTCCGGCCGTACTCATACGGCCATCCACTCGATCTAGTAACTGATCACCACGCGCTTTGCTGGTTCTCCACGCTGAAAGACCCTTTTGGCTGCCTTGCGCGATGGGCACTCCGCATCCAGGAGTATGACATTCGCGTCGTATACCGCTGCGGACGCAAAAACTCTGGCGCTGACGCCCTGTCCCGCTCACCTTTGCCACCAGATCCGACGTGCGGAAACACGTGCCTCCAGACCTCGTCATCGTTAAATCTTGACTCAATTGCCACCGAACAACGTCGTGACCCGTGGATCGCACCTCTTCTCGAATATCTATCCGGTACGCCCAACCTTCCGGTATCTCGATCTCTCCGACGTCAAGCTTTCCATTTTGCCATCCGCGATCAACTTCTCCATCGACCCAACTACTCTCCTGATGGCCGCCGGTGGCTACTGGTCATTCCACGCACTTTACGATCGCAGGTATGCGCCTCTCTTCACGACGATTCACAATGTGGCCACGCGAGGGTGTTCAAAACATATGAACGCCTTCGCCATCGCTATTACTGGCGCGGCACGTACAATTTTGTACGCAAATTTGTGCAGTGCTTTCCTGACGGCCAGCGACGCAAATCAACACCGCTACGTGCGACTGGCGAATCGCAGCCACTTCCGTGCCCTGCCAAGCCATTTGATCGCGTTGGCATTGACCTCTACGGCCCCCTTCCATTGACAGCAGATGGCAATCGGTGGATTACAGTGGCGGTCGACCATCTAACACACTACGTCGAAACAGCCGCTTTACCGAGTGCTACCGCTCAGGATGTCGCCTCTTTCATTTTACGTTAATTTATCCTTTGAAATGGCGCACCTCGACAGCTCCTTAGTGACAGAGGCCGCGCTTTCCTCTCCGAGGTCGTCGAAGCTCTGCTTTCGGAATGCCACGTCATCCATCGGAAAACGACAGCATACCACTCGCAGACTAATGGGCTAACGGAACGGTTTAACCGCACGCTGGGTGATATGCTCTCATTGTACGTGGCATCTAATCATAGCAACCGGGACCGTGTTCTCCCATACGTCACGTTCGCCTACAATACTGCAATACAAACAACCACGGGATTTTCACCTTTCTTTCTTCTTTATGGACGTGACCCTTCCCATACAATTGATACTCTACTTCCCTACCGTCCGGATGCTTCCGAATGTCCACCTATCTTCGATGCTGCTCGACAAGCCGAAGAGTGCCGCCAGCTCGCTCGTGCGTTCACCTCGGACGAGCAGCAACGCCAGAAAGAAAACTGTTGCACCTCTCTTCCGGATCCCAACTATGCCCCAGGGTCTCTCGTGTGGCTTGCCATCCCATACCAAACTCCGGAACTCTCATCAAAATTTGTCCCCCGGTACGAGGGGCCTTACACCGTTTTAGAGAAAACCTCTCCGGTTAATTACCTAATTGAGCCAGTTTCCCGATCGGATGACATGCGCCGGCGTGCACGTGACATCATCCATGTTTCCCGCCTGAAACAGTATCATGAGCCTCCCTGAAACTTCTTAGGTCGCCAGGATGGCTCCTTTTTCAGCGGGGGCGATTGTGAAGAGGAATATGTGCCTGCAGCAAGCAGCATCGCCAACGCCCGGCTCTCTCGGCTCGTGCTTCGGTTCGTTGCTGTGCCGATCACTGGACGGTTCATCACGCTGTCTCATCGCTGTCTTTAACGGCTAATAAACCTCCTCACACAGTGGTTGCCAAGCCACTGTGGAATTATTGGTAACAAACGAGCTGATCAATAGGCCCATTCAGCCCATACAGAAGACAAAAACGAGTAAATACCTCTCTCAAGGACGGACGCTGCTAGGAGGCCCCGCATGCTTGCTCGCCAACGCTCTATGGCTCTTTGGATTCAGCCTCTCTTTACGCATGCGTGATTACGATCCCTTGATCCAACGTTAAGCTTACCGCTTCCAACAAAAATTCGACAAGATGACGCTACTGCTCTGTGCAGACTATGGTTGGGAGTCGCGTTTACCCGTGCGTACGCGTTTCGCATAGGCATGGCCGACACCGCCAACTGCACACTGCGGAGATGAAGAAACAATTCGACATATCCTGTGTGACTGCCCGGAATACAACCTCGAAAGACAACATCTTTCTAATACACTAAACAGGTTAGATGACTAGCTGCTGTCAGAAGAAAGTATACTGCGCCATCATCATGACTCATCGTCACAGAAGAAAGCCATGAAAGCGCTACTGGGCTTCATTGCGAACTACTGGCCTGTCGGAACGCCTCTGAGTGGACTGATTTTGTGTGTGCGTGCGTCGGTGTTTTCTATTATTTATTTTAACTCTCTTTTTCTTTCAACCCCCTATTCACCAACCCCAGTGTAGGGTAGCATACCGGATACTAGCATCTGGTTAACCTCCCTGCCTTCCTTTTTCTCGTTCCTCTCCCTCTCTCTCTTTATGGTACAGAAAGGAAACTAAGTGAGTCGAGCTCCAGCGCAGTCAACGACCGCATCATGTGTAGAAAGGAAGTCCCAATTGAGGATCACGTCATGGGACGCATATGGTAGGACAAGGAATTTCACAACGTAAAATGCATCATTGATAAATAGACGTACCGTGCACGCTGCCACAGGCTTAACGTGCTGAGAGCTCGCCGTTCATAATGAAAGATCACAAACGGGTATCGTCACTTTCTGCATTTTGCGGCACAAAAATTCACTTAAAACAGAAACGGCAGCTCCTGTGTCGACAAGAGCGTTCGTCGCGACACCATCAACAATAACCGCGATTTCGTTAGGAGGCGAAAGATGAGGCCCTGAAGTTTTCGACGGTGAAACAGTTCGTGCCTCAGGAACTGCGGCTCTTAGTTTTCCTCTTGCTTGGGGTTGCTACGGCGGAGCATGAGAAAAATGGAGCTGCGCCGCGGAGGAAGAGATCGACATGAGGGGGAACTAACATGGCTCATATAAGCGCCTGATAAGTCGGCGGAAACGGGGTGTGCTGGCTGCTGTGGCATGTAGTCGAGGTTGGGGATGTAATTGTTGGCATAAAGAGGACGCTTATGACGACATTGACGCGCAACATGGCCAGGACTGCGGCAGGCGTAGCAGGTGGGCCTGTTGTCTCGAGTGCGCCAAGGGTTGTGAGGTGGTTTCGGAAGCGAGAAGGGTAGCGCGAGAACCGGGCGTATTTGGTAAACAGGGCGTGGTGGCGAGTAGAAGTTGGTGACTGAGGCGGATGGTGTTGACGTCAGTCGAGCATAGGAACGGGTAACGGCCGCATGATAGGTGAGAGGCGCGACAAGCTGCGTAGGTGGTACATTAGGTGCAACCGCCTCAGGAACTTGAACCTGAATGACACGACGTAACGAGTAATCCAGTGACGTCGGCGACAGATGTGACAATAAGGTGCTGACGAGTCACTTTCTGACGAATGTCTTGCTTGATTTGCGTCAGGAAGGTGAAACATTCAGCGCCAGTGCTCCTAGCTTCTAAAGAGGAGAGTTACACTGTGGGAATTCCGGAGCGACGGGTAGAAAGGAGCTCTTAGCGCAGCTCGTCAAAGCTATGGCACAATGCAATGACTCGCGCTACTGGCGACCAGCATATCAAATGCACCATCTATACCTTTTAGTATGTGCCTTATATTGTCAGACTCCGCCATAGATGCATTCGAGCGCTTATAAAGATCGATGACGTCCTCAATATAACTCGTAAACGTCTCACCGTTCCTTTGGGCTCCGCTACGGATGCGATGTTGGGTGCGCAGCTTGCGCAAGCCAGGCCGACTGATGAACGAAGTGATGATTTGCTTGAATGCCGACCAGGTGGTGAACTCGGCTTCATGGTTGTAGTACCATCGATTCACCACATTAGTCAGATGAAAGCTGACACCCTTCAACGTAGCAAGGTCATCCCATTTGTTGGGACGCTCATACTCTACCAGCCAGTCCTCGACGTCATCGGGGCCGCTGAGGGTCATGTTGACGAAGTGTCCCAGCACATATGACCGTAGGTGGTGCTTGGGAAGGAGCGGCGTCCTCAGCCATTTTGGGGGCAGATGGTAAACTCCGGTTGCGGAGCTCCAGGACGAAAAGGAGAACGATTCATTTCTCAAGCTGCGGCTTACGGTGAAGAATCTGTAAACTGGCTCGCTCGTTCACTACGCAATATTAGTCGCGCCGAAAATTCCGTCATGACGCCTCTGCGTCTGATGCTCATTTCTCTTCGGGAAAGATGGTTTGGCTATGGGTCCCATCGACAACTCCCGGACTTTAAACCAAACTTTTGTCATGGTAACACGGTCCTTACTGCATACTGCAGCTGACATCTCCCGTAAACTACGTCCTTCAGCCCGTCGACCCATTGCCCAATCATCGCTGCCGAGGCCGCGAAACAGTTCACGTCACGTGACTTGAACCCTGCTATGACCCACCCATAGCGAGTTTTCCTTAAGTTGCCGTCGCCACGATGGCTCCTCTTTTTGCGGGGAGGAAACAGTACCGGTGCTTATCGGCGCAAGCTCTGTGCCAGTGATAGAAAAGCCCTTGACGTTCGTGTGTCGCGCTGTCGGCCTCCTGTTTTCTGTGCTGCAGCTGTCTTGCTTGCCCTGGTGAGTTTCTTGCTGAAACTCCTCCGAAGAACACGCCTGTTACAATATATAAATATATATATATATATATATATAATATATATATATATATATATATATATATATATATATATATATATATATATATATAACGAAGCGTCACTGTTGATTACTTTAATATGTAACAATACTTTTTTATGTACACCGCCGAATTATTGGCATGTTGTCGCCAATCCGTGTTTTTTATTAGTCTAAAATGTTTTACTCTTTGAAAGTGATTATCCTCCCTACACTGATGCCCCACGTGGCCGCTTTGGTACAGCAAATAAATAAATAAATTAATTAATAAATAAATATAAAATAAATATTAAATAAACAAATAAATAAATAAGTAACTGTGTTAACAATGTGTTTCAGAAATACCGCTCTGCAAGCGTTCGCTGTGGCTGTGCTGCGCTTACCGCGCAGGCCTGGCCTTTTCTACACAAGTTCATTCCTCTGTTTCGGCAACCATCATTCTTTTTATAGTGCTGGAGAGCGTATACAATTGGAGTGTTCACAGTCATACAAATCTCAGCCGTTTCTCAACAAGAAAGAAAAGAACAGAAGAGAACTGCTTTTGGCCTTGGTGGTTTCGCTCACAAGCTTCTTTAAAAAGCAGAGCGTTTGCACCCGAGATTCGCCGTGTGTTGTGCAAATAGAATGATCATCGTCTTGAACCAGAACATGCTGAGTCACTTTGGGCAGCCCTTATGGCGATGTTCAGCGAGCAGGAGCGGAACAAAAGTGAAATATGAGAGTGTAAAATTTTCAGTGAAGCTGGGACGAGCTAAATGCCCACCAGCTCTGCTGTGGCCCAGCCTTGCGCAAATAAGAGGAAGATACGCTATTTTTTTATTAGTGATATGTAAGCCCTTTTGCCGCAGTAATAAAAGCCTCGTAAAAATCAAGTTTTTCACAATGGCTTTATTTGGTTCATTCATATCGACGTTTATGAAACTTCCTCGCTGCGGTAGGCTACATGCAATCTTCCGGTGCGGTGCCCTCTGAAAAGAGCGGTTGTTTGAACGTATACTTCAATTGAAGAAAGAAGTAACGGAAGGAAATCAGAATTGCGTAAGTGTGATGCGTTCAGCGTTGACACGACACGAACACACTCACAATCACAAACAAAGCTTGCACGTAACACATGCAGTACTGGAGTGAACCCTGTAAGCGGCTATAATCAACCAGTAGCGTACACCTGGCAGTAAGGGGTAAACGTGCATGCAGGAATAAATACATGAATGGCGCGTGTCTCGTTCGGATACGCGAAAAATAAAACACCGCTTAAGACGAGACGAGAAGACAAATCCTGCACGAGTATCAAACTGAGCCAGATACAACATCAGTGCGTGAATGATCGCGACCAAAACAAATAGCATGGCTGCATGTAAGCTGTTGCTTTTGTGTCACAGGTGTTTTTATATCGTGTTTACGTTCTTTAGTTACATTTTCCTTCTTTTCCGGTTGTCGGTACTTACTGATCGACGTAATGTCGTACAGGAAAACTGAAATATTAACACTAAGAGATCAATTTGACCGCTAATTTCTGCCTTTTAGTGTTTCTTTTCAGCTTTAGTGCTACATTTTATCGTGCTTCTTTTGCTACGAGACGTTGTACACGAAGTGGACGTTACACTAGAAGTAGAAGAGAAGAGAAATTAAGATGCCAGGCGCCAATTTATTTCTTGAAGAAGAAGAAGAAGAAGAAGAAGAAGAAGAAGAAGAAGAAGAAGAAGAAGAAGAAGAAGAAGAAAAGTGATTCAAAAACAACGTGCTCTAAGCAGCTTAGAAGAAGACGCGCTGAACCATTATGGGAGGCCTTCAATAGATGCCACGATGAAGAAAACGCTGCCGACAGACAAGATTAGTGCACGTTTTGTCTGGCAGGACCGCTCTCTACAAGCCTTTCAGAATCATTACGCCCATGCAACCAAAGACGGCAACGACGGAAGTGTGACGAAGGTGATAACTTTTTTTGCAAGATGTTCCTGTATCGTTCATTTTATTGCATTTTACACTTCCTTCAGAACTAATGCAAAACATGTAGCCTCTACAGGAGGCGCAAACGTCCACTGCATGAATGCGTTGCCAGCGCCACGAGTGGCAACATGCGGCCACTTCAGTTTTACAGCGCATGGGATACATTGTCGTCATTACCATCTCTAGGTTGGCTACAGAAGTCCGGTTAGACGCGGTTATCAAATTAGACGTGGTTATCAGGGGCAAATCTCCGCGTAACTAAAAACATGCTCAACCCTAGTGAATATTGTATATTAGGAGGAAGACCAAGCGAGATGTCAAAGCAATCAAATTAATATTCAAATCTGTGAACACAGTGCATCATCAGGCATGGCGAAATAAAACATGCCCAGAAGAAAACATGCTTGGTTGAAGTGTACATCAAATGCTTTTTTGTGTGCGCATCTTTCAGAGGAGCTGTAAAAATACAAGGTGGCATTGAAGCCACAATGTGACATTGTTAACATTCGATGAAAACCTCTGCAAATGTGAAACTCTTATGAAACTGAACACTGCGTATTGCAATAGTGCCAAGGACTGAACAAAGACTTCAGTTTAGTCTCTTCACACTGACTTCCTAATAAATTTTAAGCCGCGCGACAAACTTCGCATCCAGAAAATCGAAATCCCAACGTTACATACAAACGTACACGAAAGCGAGGTAGTGGTTTGCTGGCAGCTCCGAGAAGACACGACTGCCGCAGCTAATGCACGCTTTACCGGTAACATACATATGGAATTCGTGCCATCACTTCACTTTTAATATCATATAGAAAGGTGGCTGTTCACCATTGACACGCACATAGCACTCGCTCAAGGACATCATGTTCAACGTGTTTGGTACCGCAAAGGTTATCAATAAATCGTCCTCGGTTCTCGTGAGAATCACACCGTGAAAACGTTTTTACAATCCATTTAAGTCTTCGGAGCTTGTCACAGGTTGAGGGGACGCAGGATGCGCTGGGCGACCAGATTGCAGCCAGATAACAGCGCGTGAACGTGTTGAGAGAGCGCGGGCAGAAGGCAGAAGCGGGGCACCGAGCGACCGCCTTTTGCTACAAAGGCGATGAAACGCACGCGCCGCAGCGCCCCCTGGTCGAGATTGGAAGGTCTATAGGCTACTATCAATCTAGGAATTCAATAAGGCCTTGACTACTTTTGTGTGCAAAGAGAGATTATGTCGGCAATCGAGCACTGAGTGTTCAGAGCGCCACGAAATTTTCTGTGCAGTAGTTCCCCTCGGTTTTTATACCTTCGTCGAACTACGGGAATGGTTGAATAACGTTGTCACGCACAAGCTTTGCAAGTGAAGTTGTAACTGCCAACTTGCGCAATAAAAGAGGGTGCCGCGGCTTCGCTTGCTTGCGCAGCGCTGTCAAGAATGAAGCAAATACTAAGCCAATGAATGTTAAATTTTGCCCGGTACACGACGTATTTAGCCGGGTACGAGGTGTTTCCGGCTTAATGTTACTGTTTACGAACTGACCAATATGCGAACTCCGCCATTAAAGAAAACTGGGCTGTGGAGGAAAAGCAGCAGCAGCGTACCAAGAAGAATTGCTGTATCGGTCGATGGCTTTCGCCAACGAATAGCACACTTCGGTATCGAGGTTGCTTTGTCAGCTGCCACTCTATTTCTTCTGGACTAGAAAAGCAACCGTTAACTTGAGTGGAGCGTAAATCCAGAGCGAACTAGTTACAGCAAGCACTTCATAGTGCGGGGCTACTTGCTTCACGAGGCGTTCACTACTAATCCAGCCTTCCAACCCCATTCTGAAGCATTATCAGGGCGCCAAGCTGTAAATGTTTGTTTTATGAGTGTAGTTATTATAGTTATTGGCACATTTTACGGCAGTGCGATTCATACGTGGTATTACGAATCAGCGCTTACACTCCTTAGTATCCACCATAGTGGGCTATATAGACTTTAGTCGCATTTTAGATTTGAAGTATATTTGGTGACATAAACACACTGGAAAAATTAGTATGTCAAGCTCGTCCAGTTGTTTGTCAGTAACCAGTGGTAAAAAAGTTGATTTTTTTCAGTTTCAGTTAAAGCGTACTTGGCTCTTCAATTCACAAGGTCACAAATGCCGTTTCATAGCTAAAGAAAAAAGCCTAATGTAGCGCAAGGTTGTAGTTTCCAGGTGATTGGGTCGTTATTGCCAGAAATTTCATCAGGAAGACCATTTAAAGGACTAGTACACACGTGCTAAACAGAGAACTTCAGCACGCTAATGTGAGTGAAGATGCGCTGAGAATATATGGGAAGGGACGAGCTAACGTTCAAGTAAATGAGTTCTGTTATGTATGGTTTTGCACCTAGGACAATGTAACGCTATTTATCTGAGTGATTTCTAAAATGAATGCGACGTTTTTTTTAGGGGCGAAGCTCCTTGAGGGGGGACGCTGCACTTCGGGACCGAAAATCAGCCAAAAAATCGAGTTTTCGCGGACTTTTTCGCGTTCCCGACATCATTGCGCACCTATTTACAAAATTTCATAGCCGAATACCATCAACTTTTATCGTTATTCAACTTTAAAAAATCTAAAACGGGCGTCCTGCCCTTTAAATTGAGGGCGAATAGCGCAGGTTTCGGTTCTACGATACGCGGGAACTACGCGCTCGATCAGCGCCATTTTGGTCTTGTTTGAAAGAACGCGTTTTCAGCTGTTTTTTTTATTCAGTAAGCAACATTGAGCGTTTCCCCGGCTCGAAAAACGGGGCCTCAAAGACGAAGAGCCGCGCTCACTGCCATTGGCTAAACGGCGCACGTGACTGAAATGGCGCTTTCCGGTTGGCTGGAAGCTCGCGGCTTGCGCCTGCATATGCGACCCGACGCCATTTTGAAAGGGTTACCGCTGTGACGCCTCGAAATCGGCAGAGCACTCTGAAGCTTCTGATCGTATCGCCATGCCTGGAAACGCAAAAAAGTATCGGACCGTGCACGCATTTGGTCGCAGGAAACGCAAAGGTCGTGGGAGAAAGTCTACGAAGTCATCAGAGCCCTTGGTTGACTCCGACGAACGATGTGTCGACGCTCCGCGGCCGTTCAGCGATGGTGCGACCGAGCGCGTTGCCTCCGACGACGATGACGGTGAAGCGAACTCCGGACGACTACGAATCGACGCCAAGGTGGTGACAAACGCCGAAGTTGAAGAAAATCATGCCCGGGAGAAAGCGACGCTCGACCGGCTTTCATCGGCGCCAGCAACTGCACGGAAAATTGACTTTTTCACCGCGAGTTGTAGCGAGGCAACCGCACAGGACTCGGACCGCGCTGCTCCTTATCTGCTTATGCATCTAGATATCCTAAACGCGATAATGGGTGCCTTGTGTTGCAAAGCCTGCCACAGACCGGCTACGATCGTCAGAGGGGATCGGGACTACGGACTTGCCGTGAAAGTGCTAGTGCATTGTGAAAGGTGCGGCGAGATCGCGAATGAATGGACTTCGCCCCGCGCGAACGGCACGAAAACGCGCAATCCGTTTGAAGTAAATCTTCTCGCTTCGAGGGCGATGGTGGCTACCGGCAACGGCCAAACGAAAATGAAAAATATTTTCGCAACAATGGGCATCTCACACCGCGGTATGCACCACAAGACGTTTCAGCGGCATTTGAAGAACACGCTGGCACCCGCTGCAACGCGAGCGGCTGAGTCCGCTATGAGCGAATGTGCGGAAAAGGTTAGAACAATTTATGATGACTTGTGCTTCGGCCACCGGGGCAATATTGCCGTTAGCTACGACGGCACGTGGAAGACGCGAGGCCATTCTTCCCACATCGGCGTGGGCACAGTTATCGAATTATTTAGTGGCTACGTGTTGGACTACGTCGTTCTTTCCAACTTTTGCCTAGGCTGCGAGGTGGGCCCAAAGCCTAGTAGTGAGGGCTATCAAGAATGGAAGGCTAACCACAAATGCCAAAAAATAAGAACAGCAAAGCGGGGCAAATGGAAGTGGAGGCGGCTCTAATTCTATTTCAGAGGTCGCTTGAACGCCATGGCCTGCGCTACACAACTATGCTGTCTGCTGGAGACTCTAGGACATTTTGCGCCATACAAGACGCCAAGGCGTATGGTTACATTGACGTGCAGAAGGAAGACTGTATTAATCATGTACAGAAAGGGATGGGCACCGCATTGAGAAACCTGGTGCAGAAACAAAAGTGCGATGGGAAAAGAGGCCTTGGTGGGAAAGGCAGGCTCACAGGTGAGCTGATCACCAGGCTGAGCACATATTATGGCCGGGCTCTGAAATTGCATGAAGGTGACGTGGGCGAGATGCAAAAGGCTGTGATGGCCACATACCGCCACGTCACCTCCACTGATGAATGCTCGGACCACAGTCTGTGCCCAGCTGGTGAAACTTCATGGTGTCGGCACAATGCCGCAATAGCAAAGGGTGAGCCCGACCCCAGGCATGCCTACAATCTACCGAAAGACGTGGCAGAAGCATTACTACCGGTTTATACCCGGCTTTCGGAAAGAGCCCTGCTTCAGAGGTGCGAACGCGGCAAAACGCAGAACTCCAACGAGAGCCTACATTCGGTAATCTGGAGTTTGGCCCCCAAGGAGCACCATGCGTCCCTGTTCGCTGTTGAAGCAGCTGTTGCAGAAGCAGTGCTGCGCTTCAACACGGGCAATTTGAATTCTGCAACGGCAATCTTAGGTGAAATGGACATGAATGCGACAAGTACTGGTGCCAGGAGAGCGAGAGAAAAAGACCACCGTCGCAGCATTGTCTCCAACAAGAAAAGAACAGCCTCATTGGAACTCCGGAAGCTAGTGAAGAGGAGGCATGAGCACAGAATGCATTCAGACTATGCTTCTGGTGCGTTTTGAGGTTGTCTTGTTGCATCTTCTGCAATAAAAATGTGTGCCTACGTTTTTTCTCGATTTCTCAAAACGACAATTTTTATGTGCTTCCCATTATGCCGGAGCAATATCTCTTGTTCTATCTGGGTTATCATTACAATTTCTTTTTGTTTCGAAGATAAATGCAGGAAATGTGTCGTAAAGTAAGTTTTATTGTAATAATGTTTGGAGAAAATTCTGTAAATGGATCTTTTGTTTCAAGTGTAGATGGGGAAATTTTTCATGTCATATTCAACATCCCACAACTTTGCTTCGAAATAGCCCAGAACAATAATTTATACTTTATTGCACACTGTGGACATACCGAATTGGTTCTATAGGTTGCACATCAATATCCAAGTTACAGTTAATTAGCTAATTAGGCCTTAATTGAAAAAGTTGCAGTTCATTAAAACTCTAAAACTAATTGTCACAGCAAAAAAGAATTAGATTTTTGAAATCAGCAGTAAAATCTACATAGGCTCTCCAAATTTGACTGAGGTACTCGCAAAAATAAAAGAGTTTTTGGAAGGTGTAGCATCCCCCCTTAAAGCGGCACCCGCTTGTCCCTCGTATTCGTAGTCGTAGTGTGTAACAAATGTTATATTTTGGCCTGCAAGGTGGCGCCGGTGGTAGATATCTCTTGTGCTTAGTTAAACAATAAAAAGTTCGCGGCGTGCGCATTAACTAAAAGCCGAATGCTCCTGTCTCTCATTCCCCATTAGCAGCCATTGCATTTACATTGAGCACTATCTGACAAGAAAGGGTTGCTACGGTATACTCGCAGGGTGTAACCTCCTTAGTTTTAGAAAGGTTTAGCGAGCGTTGAGCCGCAGTACCATGAATACAATGAACTAGTATATACCACGAACTCGAGGTGGTTAAAGGTGGGAAGTAGATACGAAGCACAAGCCGTAAAAAAGTAAAAGTCGAATTTTCCTGTCTCTCATTTCCCATTAGCAGCCATTGGCATGTACATTGAGCACATTCTGACAGGAAAAGGTTGCTACGTTATACTCGCTGGGCGTAACCTCCTTGGTTTTAGAAAGGTTAGCGAGCGTTGGGCCGCAGTGCCATAAATACAGTGAACTATATGTGGTATACAGTATATACCATGAAGTCGAGGTGGTTAAAGGTGGGAAGTAGACCCGAAGCGCAAGCCGTAAGAAAGGGTGTGTTTGCCACCTCTTGTTTAGTCCTTGGAATGTCCGCTGGATGGCGGTGCTTCTATATGGAGAATATATGATGAAAATATGCGAGATGGTGGTACTTGGAGTGTTGAAAAGATGGACAAACGGACACACAGACAGATGCATGGATGGACGCATGAACGGACGCAGGGGCGGATGCATGGACGAACGCAGGGACGGACGCACGAGCAGACGCACGCACGGACGGGCCGGTGGACGCATGGACGGTCACACAGATGGACGCATGGATGGACGGAAGCAAAAACAAATGGATGGACGAATGATTCGCCCCCCTCTCCATCATTCACTTAGTGGATTTGCTGCCAATTTTTTTCACCCCTCCCACTATTATCAATGGAGAAAACACGGACTCTGCGCTGTCAACACAAACTGGAGCGTACGAATGAATATTGATATCATCCTTCAAAGAGAGGTGGAGGGAAAAGTTTTTCTCAGAGTGAAGAGCCCCTACACCATTTCGAGTGTGCTCGCGTGTGTGTTTGTACGTTTCCGTATATGGGTGAAGTCACAACGCATAAAAAATCTGGTGAATGGAGTTGAATACTCCGAAGTAGGGCACCTGAATGATACTTCTTCCTCGGTATGCCGTCGAGGGTGACGTTCATGGTCATTACACCCGTCACTGGTGTGGCCATACCTTCACTCTCACTTCTCGCACGTTCCAAATTATACTGACACCGTGGCTTGGTCGTTGTGCTCTGATGAATACGACTGGATGTTGCGTGTCCCAGTGCACCAAAACATTTTACAATTACACACCACGCCTGTGACGCCTAGAAGTGGACACCGACATGGCTCCTTGCCCATGTCGCTGGGCATGGCAAAATGTGTTCGTGCTTGCCGCAGGCACCTCGCACCAAACACAAATTTTGGCAACATGTGACGCCAGCTTGGCGCCATAGGATGACATTATTACCACACGTATAGAGCTCGTATTTAGGCACACGAATCGAAATGACATCCAGTGGAGGATGACGCCAACGCGCTTTTTTGGTGTTTTTTTTTTGGGGGGGGGGTTCGACTCTCGAGCTGCCCTGTTGACCTTCAACAATACTGTGCCCTTTGAACAGCGTTCGCTAGACCCGCAGTAACCGAATAAATGTTACGGGAATAAATGTTGCTGGAAGTTCCGAATGATCGTTTTCAGGACCCTCCACATCGCCATTTATGTTTACTCTCGAAACCATCCTGCACCTACACCTTGCCCCCGCAAATCGGCCTAGCCACTCGCCGTCATCTGAGGGTCACCAATCTGCCCTCACCGCCCACGCACTCCGTGACAGAGTTATTGTGTACATCCCCCGGAAAACTGGTGGGTGGTGGGCCTGGAGTTGGCACTGTAGTTGGGGCCCAAGTTGATGACTCGGACAACAATACCTCCGCCGGCTACTGATTCAAGACAGAATTTAGTTTGAATGTCCCTTGATGGTCTCGCCATTACTGCCCTAACTGACACTAGTACTCAAGTTTCCAATACGAGTTTTACGCTTCAGCCTTGTTTGAAAAAAGTTCTCACACCTATTATGCTTTCTGCAGTGCGACTAGCCAACGGAAACAGATCAGTTTTTGATATTTGCATTCCACTCGTTACTGTTGCCCTCCACCACACTTCAATGCTCTTTGCAGTACCAGACACTTGCTCACAGAATGTGATTCTTGGTATTGTTTTCCTAACCACTGACTTTTTTTTCTCACCGATTGTTTTCATCCGTGTTTTGTGGTTCGAGTTGCCTTTGAGCTCTAATGTCACATCTACTAGTCGCACTCGGCTCTGATCTCTGGGGCTGCTATGGCTTCCACCCCAGGCTGTTACGCACATCCTTATGTCACCATTTTCGTCACTCCTCGGTGAAGACTATATGGTGGCAGCCCTCACTGATTTGCCTCTTACTCGCGCTGCCCACGAATTCCCGGTTCAACGTTCCTCACAAGAAGTTTACAGATTTATTGTGCTCTGCTCATACTTTCGATGCTTTGCCATCAATTTCGGACACATTGCTCGGCCACTCACGCATCTCCTCAAAAAGAACGTGGCTTTCTCTGAGATGAGGACAAAGAATATTGCTTCGTGTCGCTGATTTCCACCCTCACATCACTACTTGTATTTGCTCATATTCATCCAGCTGCTCGAGCAGAGTTTCACGCTGGTGCAAGTGACTATGGCATTGGTGTTGCACTTACTCAGCTACACAATGGCACAAACCGTGTAATAGCTTACACTATACGTATTTTATCACGCTGTCCCAGGATACAATGAACCTCATTAAGAAACGTCAAATCATCATAGCTTCAAACAGAACAGACAAAATAGAACTGCCAGAGCTTTCAAAGTTCATCAATACACGTGAGGTATTCGACGTAAGAGGTATAACATGGAGAGAAATAAACATGCCTCAAAGAATGGAGGAGTGCTCAAGAGCAAACTTGAGATAGCCAAACACCAGATGCATGCACTAAGGGACAAAGAAGGTAAATAACTATCAATATAGATGTAATAGTTGAAGTGGGGGGGATCTTTACTAAATCTGTACACTAGCTGAGGAAACACAAGAACACAAGAAGTTAGGAAAGCCTTACAGGGAATGCTAAGAGCCAAAGCTGCTGGTGAGGATAAGGTAACATCAGATCTGCTGAAAAACGGAGGGCAGATTATGGTAAATAAAGTGGCTACCCTACGATAAATATGGAAGAATGCTATCTTCATCATAATTCTTAAGAAAGGGGATGACAAGGACTTGAAAATTTACAGACCGAACAGCTTGGTCTCCATCCTGCACAAGCTATTTACAGAGGTGATTGCTTACAGAATAAATGCAACATTAGATTTACATCAACCAAAGGATCAAGCAGGATGTCATACAAGCTACCCAAGAATCAACCGCAATCATACTATCACCAAGGTAATAAAGAAATGATGAGAATACACGCTACCACTATACATAGTCTTCATAGATTATGAAGAGACATTCGATTCAATAGAGATTTTGTAAGGATATTGAAGGACTCGGGGTATAATAAAACGTCTTTATTAAAGGACGAACCTCTGCCCACAACTCAAAGGGACTATGGTCGTAGCACGTTACAGCAGAACACCAAGATATCTTCATCTTCTACTTCTTCAAGAAGAGTTCCAAGCGCGTGGCGCACATCAGCAGGGGCCAGCTGGGTTCTCATGCTATCATCATCGTCTCTGCGCAACACTAGACGGCACGCATGTATGTCCCTGTGCGCGTGGTGATGGGCGCGTTGTTTGAATGCAGGCACTATGTCGCGGCATAATCCCCCTCCTCATACGCATCGTCCCGATGCGCCAAGCAATGAATAGATTCGTGGTAGGCGTCACTGGTCTTCCGGTGATCTTTCATAGTACGGCTTCATCCGGACTACATGTACAACCTCTGTAGGGTTGCGGCGTTTTGAGCTTCCGTGTATAGCGTATCTGACTTCGTAAGTTACATCGCTTACACGATGGAGTACTTCGTAAGGCCCGAAGTAGCGGCTAAAATGTTTTTCAGAAAGTCCACGGCGACGCACTGGGGTCCATATCCATACTTTGTCACCTGGTTGAAAATGCGCTTCGGTACGACGCTGATTGTACCGATAGGAGTCGATACGCTGTTGGCGGCGTATTCTGTGTCTCGCCATCTGTCGTGCTTCCTCGGCTCTTTGCAGGAAGTCGTCTAAGCCAGGTGGATTGCTGCTTTCATCATTCAGTGGTAATGTGGCATCCAGTGGAGTGGTGACTCTTCGGCCGAATACAGGTTCAAATGGTGTCACTCGCTTTGTTTTTTGAACGGCTGTATTATATGCGAACGTGATGTAGGGCAATATTTCATCCCACAGTTTATGTTCAACGTCGATATACATTGAAAGCATATCAGTCAGAGTTCTGTTCAAGCGCTCCGTTAGGCCATTTGTTTGAGGATGGTATGCTGTAGTTCTTCTCTGGTCTGTATGGGTCATTCGCATCAGACATTTCATTAGGTCTGCAGCAAAAGCTGGGCCACGATCTTTAATTACCACGATGGGTGCACCATGTCTGAGGACTATGTTGTTGATGAAGAACTTGGTAACTTCAAGAGCTGTTCCAGTGTACAGCGAGTCAGTCTCAGCGTAGCGAGTGAGATAGTCCGTGGCTACGACTATCCGCTTCTTGTGTACAGTCGATGTTGGAAACGGGCCTAGGAGATCCATACCGACTTGTTGGATGGGGCATGCAGTGGTTCTATTGGCTGGAGGAGGCCTGCAGGTTTCACGGATGGAGTTTTGCGTCTTTGACACTCACGGCAATTTTTCACATAGCGCTGAACTGAGGATAACAGTTTTGGCCAGTAGTATTTTAGGTGAATTCTGGCGAATGTACGGCTGACACCCATGTGCCCAGATGTTGGCTCATCATCACATGCGTGCAGAATCCCGTTTCGTAAAGGTGCAGGTACAACGAGTAAAAACTTGTCACCATGAGGCTTGAAGTTCCTCTTGTAAAGGACCCCTTCCCGAAGACAGAATGAAGGGAGCCCTCTGGATAAAGTGCGCGGGACTTTAACGTTGAGTCCTTGGAGACGCTGTATAAGCGGTAGCAAATCGGGGTCATTTTGTTGTTGTTGAGCGATTTCTGATGCCTGGACGACGCCTAGAAACGGGAAGTCTTCTTCCTCCGGCTCACTCGTCTCCACTGGTGCGCGTGACAGGCAGTTGGCATCGCTGTGTTTTTCCCAGATTTGTATACCACAGTAACATCGTACTCTTGTAGCCTAAGGCTCCATCTTGCTAGTCGGCCAGAGGGATCCTTAAGATTCGCCAGCCAACACAGGCAATGGTGGTCACTTACTTCTCGGAATGGTCTACCGTAGAGGTACGGCCGAAATTTACTTATGGCCCAAACGACCGCGAGACACTCTTTTTCGGTTGCAGAGTAATTTGTCTCAGCTTTCGAAAGCTTGCGACTGGCATACGCTAGCACTTTTTCTTGGCCGTTTTGCCGCTGGACTAGAATGGCTCCGAGGCCGATGTTACTCGCATCAGTGTGAACTTCCGTTTCGGCAGTATCATCGAAGTGGGCGAGGATTGAAGAGGCTTGCAGGCGTGTTCTTAACTCATCAAATGCTTCCTGTTGTTCACTTTCCCACATAAAGGGCACCTCGTCTTTTGTTAGATTAGTAAGTGGTTCAGCAATGTTAGAAAAATTTTCCACAAATCGCCGATAGTACGCGCATAAACCCAGGAAGCGACGTATTGACTTCTTGTCTTTTGGTGTCGGGAACTTCGCGATGGCAGCTGTTTTTTCGATATCTGACCGAACGCCGTCGGAGCTGACGACGTGTCCGAGGAATCGAAGCTCTTCAAAAGCGAAGTGGCATTTTTCTGGCTTGATGGTCAAGTCTGCTGAACGAATGGCTTCTAATACTGTGCGGAGTCGCTCTAGATGTTGGTCGAATGTAGCGGAAAAATAGGACAACGTCATTTAGGTACACCAAGCAGGACTGCCATTTCAGTCCCGCGAGGACAGCGTCCATCATTCTCTGAAACGTAGCTGGCGCTGTGCACAGGCCGAATGGAAGCACTTTGAATTCGTAGAGGTCGTCTGGGGTTATGAATGCCGTCTTTTCAGGGTCGCGCTCATACACCTCAATTTGCCAATATCCGCTCTTGAGATCAAGGGAGGAAAAGTATTTCACACTCCGTAGTCGATCAAGTGTATCATCGATACGCGGAAGAGGGTATACATCCCGTTTCGTTACGCTGTTCAGTTTCCGGTAGTCGACCCAAATCGAAGGCTGTTATCTTTCTTTTTAACAAGCACTACGGGAGACGCCCATGGACTGCTGGAAGGCTGGATCACGTCATCTGAAAGCATCTCCTCCACTTGTTTCTTGATGACGTCTCTTTCCTTTTGCGATACACGATATGGGTGTTGGTAAATCGGTCTCGTGGCTTCTTCTGTTGAAATCCTGTGTTTTACAATAGCCGTGTGTCGCACCTTAGAGGACGTTGAAAAGCAGCCCGAAAACTCTTTTATAAGGGCGAAAAATCGTTTCTTTTGATATTCTGGGAGCTTATGGTTGACGTTAACTGATGCGTCGACGTTGCAGGTCTCTTGTGGAGTGGTTGGCGTTGTCGCTAAACTGCTTAGTTCAGTCGCCATGCAGAACTCGTAGGAAATAGGCGATAGCGATACCTTGCGCGATGTGCTGACATTCATTCCCCAAATTCGTAAGGAGGACAACTGAGCGGCCATTCGTTGAGTGAACAACACCCCTCGCCACGCAAATTCCTTTGTTTAAAAAGAGCTCTACGTTCCCATTTGCTATTTCTTCGTGGTCACAAAATGCCTTATTTTCAACAAGCACCATTACACTACAGCGTGGTGGCACTGTGACGTCATCATCAACAACGCGCAGAGCAGTAAGACGTCGCTTTTCCGATTCCTCCACCGACATAGCTTGTTCGGTCGAAAACGTTACACTGGATCTGCGCAGATTAACTATGGCTCCATTGGCTTGCAGAAAATCAATTGGCTTGAAGAATATAAGCTCCCTTGAACAGTCCGGCAGCACGATGAAGTCAGCAACGTAAGTAAAGCCTCTTATTTCGAGCCTTGAGGTGCATCTGCCGAGCGGTGTAATAGTGTGGCCACTTGCCGTGCGTATCTGTGCCCCACTCCATTTTGTCACAACCTTTTTCAGTTTCTTTGCCAATTTGTGACTCATTACCGAATAATCAGCGCCGGTGTCAACTAAAGCATTTAACTCGTATCCGTCTATTTTCAACCGCAAATCTGAAGTAATCTTTGCACTGCTGCGCTTATCCTCTGTGAACATAGCATCGTCACCTTGAAACAGTAATGGAGGATCTTCGCAACTGTCGTTATCAGCGGCCTCACCTCCACAGGTCGCTTGCTTCAGTCTTCCTGGTGTGGGCTTGTAGAACGGTGCACAGACCGTGCGGAAGAAGCACGTGGGCTGGGTGATCGGTAACGCCTGGGCGACGGCGATCTTGGCTGATGTTGGCGTGGAGTGAGTGGGCTCTGGCGCGCGGACAAGTACTCTTCGATCTCCGTTGGCCGTTCACCGTTTCGAGGGCATGGTGCGTACAACGGAAAGCCCCTTAATCCTGCCGGTCGGTAAGGGCAGAACCTATACAGGTGACCTGCTTCCCCACAAGGGAAACACAAAGGCCTGCGCTCATGGTCACGCCTGATGTCACTTTTCCGGGGCCTTTGATCCACGTTGCGAGCTACACCACGGGCTCGTGGCAGGTAGGTAGCCGTCGGTTCCAGTGGACGAGGTGCGCTGCGTACCGTTTGTGGGCAAGGAGAGGCCATCGTAACTGCTGCATTGGTGTGCGCCGCGGGTTGTCTGAGTACTTCAGAGTACGTTGGGATGTGTTGGATCAGCTGTGGCGCACGCCCCGTCTCACGTATCATCTGCCTCAGTTCATCTCGTACTACGTCGACGACAGACAGTGTTGCTGTAGTGTGAGGTGCTTGCAACTTGCTTAGCTCTTCCCTGATAACCGACCTGATGAGTTCTCGCAGAGCGTCCTTGTCACTTCGCTGGCGTCCAGAGAAGACTTTGACAGGTGCATAGTTTATGTCTCGATTGTACTGTCGAGCCCGCTGTTCTAGCGTTTTCTCGATGGCTGTCGCTTCCGTATGAAACTCCGCAACTGTTCGTGGTGGGTTGCGGACGAGAACAGCGAATAGCTCTTGCTTCACCCCACGCATGAGGTGGCGTAGCTTCTTGTCTTCGGTCATATGGGAATCTGTGCACTTGAACAGGCGGATCATGTCCTCGATATACATTGCGACACTTTCGTTAGTGAGTTGGTTCCTGGATTCGAGCGCAGCCTGCGCCTTTTCTTTGCGATCCGCGCTGGCATAAGTCGCCAGAGCTTGTCGCCGAAATTCATCCCAGGTCGTGAAGGAGGTTTCATTGTTCTCATACCACGTCTTTGCGAAGTCCTCCAAAGCAAAGTATACGCGGCGGAGCTTCTCTCTCTCGTCCCAACCGTTCAAACGTGCCACTCTCTCAAAGAGGTTCAGCCAAACTTTTACGTCTTCATACGAGTCGCCATGAAATACTGGTGGCTGGTAAGGCTGATTTATCCCACTTGGGCTGGTGTTACATGACTTGTCATGATGGCGGCATCAATTGACTGAGTTTCCTTTGGCGTGAAGTGGAGTGGACTGAATTCTGGTGAATCACCTCGAAGACGGCGACTGGTCCTCTGATGCACAGGTGTCGGCTCCACAGGATCAACTCGCTGGTGGTCGGGGCTACGCTGTCTTGCGTTCGTAGGGCTTTGATTCATTACCCAGCACGTCCACCAGAAATGTAATGATGTTGAAGGACTCGGGGTATAATAAAACGTATTTATTAAAGGGCGAACCTGTGCCCACAACTCAAAGGGACTATGGTCGTAGCACGTTACAGCAGAACACCAAGATATCTTCTTCTTCTACTTCTTCAAGAAGAGTCCCAAGCGCGTGGCGCACATCAGCAGGGGCCAGCTGGGTTCTCGTGCTATCATCATCGTCTCTGCGCAACACTAGACGGCACGCATGTATGTCCCTGTGCGCGTGGTGATGGGCGCGTTGTTTGAATGCAGGCACTATGTCGCGGCAGTATCACCAGTTGTTTAGGCACTGCGGAATCAGAATGTCGACGAAGCATATAGGAACATTCTTGAAGAAATATACAGCACATTAACTTCTACCATAGTGCTTCATAACGAAAGTGACATAATACCAATGAAGAATGATTGATTGATATGTGGGGTTTAACGTCCCAAAACCGCCCCGCCGCGGTGGTCTAGTGGCTAAGGTACTCGGCTGCTGACCCGCAGGGCGCGGGTTCGAATCCCGGCTGCGGCGGCTGCATTTCCGATGGAGGCGGAAATGTTGTAGGCCCGTGTGCTCAGATTTGGGTGCACGTTAAAGAACCCCAGGTGGTCTAAATTTCCGGAGTCCTCCACTACGGCGTCTCTCATAATCATATAGTGGTTTTGGGACGTTAAACCCCACATATCAATCAACGTCCCAAAACCACCATAGGATTATGAGAGACACCGTAGTGGAGGGCTCCGGAAATTTCGACCACCTGGGGTTATTTAACTACCAATGAATAAAGGTGTGAGACATCGGGATACGATATCCCCAAGACTATTTACCGCGTGCTTACAGGATGATTTCCGGGACCTAGAATCGGAAGATTTAGGAGTACGAGGTAATGGAGAGTATCTTAGTAACCTGCGCATGAGGCATGATATTGCATTGCTGAGTAACTCAGGGTATAAATAACGATTGATGGTTACCAAGTTAGACAAGGGGAGTAGAAAGGTAGGTCTTAAAGTTAATATGTAGAAAACGAAAATAAGGCGCAACAACCTCGGAACAGAACAGCGTTTAGAGATAGGTAGCAGAGCACTTGAAGTTGTAAAAAGTTAGGGCAAGTACGTTACACCACGTTAACTAGTTGTCTAGTTAGGGCAAGTAGTAAACGTGGAGCCAACCATGAGATCGAAGTAACTAGCAGAATAATAATGGGGTGTAGCACGTTCGGTAAGTGTTCTCAAATCATGACTGGTCTTTTTTGTGCCCTATGCTTTTTACAAGTATCATCTTACCTTGCTTTTACTTGGCATCGTTGGTTAGATCAGCGATTAAGCACGTCTGTAAAAAAGAGCAGTTGATAACTCAAATGACAAAAACATGAAGTTTGAAAGCTGAGTTTATACATGTTCAGATAGAAGCAATAAATCACAAGATGTCGAAGACCGAGTTGTGTGAAATCGGCAGATAAGGACTCGCACGGCATTGTATCTGCAAGGTGCCGTACAAGTAAACAAATAAGTAATTGGAGTAACAAGAAAACAAAAAAACAAAGTATCTGTTACAGTTTTTGTCAGTCCTGCTCTGTTACATGTATGTCTTTAAAGATAACCCTAAACTCTCTTTCCGTTAATTGCACCTCCCATGAAAATTCGTGAAGAGTATAATGATTTTCAAGCAGAGGGAACGCGTTGACCCCGCAAGATCAGTCATGCCAAAAACTCTGTCACGATGCCTCTGTTACTGATGCCCACAAAACAATACTCTCAAGGAACACTGGTTGGCTCTGGGTCCCGTCCGCAACTTCCGGACTTTACACCAAGCTTTTCTCACGGTACCAAGGTCCTTACCGCGTACTGGAGCAGACATCTCCCGTAAACTACGTCATCGAGCTGGCCGACTCATTGCCCGATCATCGCTGCCAAGGCCACGAAACAGTTCACGTCACGCGACCTAAACTCCGCGACGACGCATCCAAGCGTCTTTTCCTTAAGTCGCCAGTATGGCTCCTCTTTGTGTGGGCAGAAATGGCACCGGTACACATCGGCGCCAGCAGCTCTGTGCCAGCGAGAGAAAAGACGACGACGTTCGTGTGTCGCACGCTTGGCGTCCTGTTTTTCTGTGCTGCAGCTGTCTTGCTTGCCTTCGCGCGCCTCTTTCCGAAACTCTGTCGAACAACATGCTTGTTACACTATCAATAAACTACTTATGTTTTATATGCGAAGCATTTCTTAGCGTACTTCTGCCACTTTGAGCGTCTATCTATCTATCTATCTATCTATCTATCTATCTATCTATCTATCTATCTATCTATCTATCTATCTATCTATCTATCTATCTATCTATCTATCTATCTATCTATCTATCTATCTATCTATCTATCTATCTATCTATCTATCTATCTATCTATCTATCTATCTATCTATCTATCTATCTATCTATCTATCTATCTATCTATCTATCTATCTATCTATCTATCTATCTATCTATCTGTCTGTCTGTCTGTCTATCTATCTGTCTGTCTGTCTGTCTGTCTGTCTGTCTGTCTGTCTGTCTGTCTATCTATCTATCTATCTATCTATCTATCTATCTATCTATCTATCTATCTATCTATCTATCTATCTATCTATCTATCTATCTATCTATCTATCTATCTATCTATCTATCTATTACGTCTCGGTGCTCTCATGATCACTCCCTCAACCCGGATTAAACCAAAATTAGTATGGGTTGGTAAAATGCTTTGACGAATATGACTCGCTCGCTGGTCATGACATGAATAATGTCACTACCCCGTCGCGTAATCGCCGAAAACTTTCCGAAATGCAGTGGCACATTCACGGGGTGGGTATGTGCCAGTGGTATGTGGATATCTGCCACAGATGTTTGACAGAATTAATGTCTAACCAGAAACGGTGAGAGCACACGTGGGTAAGCTTAACGCTTGATCGCTAAGGAAAAGCGGACGTAGGTAGCATTGACCGGACGATTGCAGAGAATAATTGTGATTGTCCCAGCAGGAATTCAACCCTAGCATTCTGCGTGTCAATTAAGTATTTTACCACAGCGCCACGTCAGGTCTCGGTACCTACCTTTCATATAAGCTCTATTGTCCGTGAAACACCCATTGTGGTTGCACTGCTGGCTTTTAAATTTCATAAACATTGCATATGTACTCCTACGATACAGCCGTCACTTCGAATGAACATTAGTTGTAGTCCGGTATCATCCGCTTAAGTGTTTTTGTGCAATGGTGTTTTGCGCTATGATCCTCGTGAGCCGCAGCGCTTTATATCAGCTTACCGCTTTTAGTGCTGCTACTAACTGTGTTGCTGTTGGCATTGTTACGCAACTGTTAACAACTGGTGATATATACATATGCAGCATTTTAACGTATGTCTGTGCGCAAATTTGTTCATATAGTTTGCACAACTTGGTAACGTTTGCCTCAACAAAAAACTACAACACAGTCAGCATGCATGTGCATACTTCGTATAACATCAATTTCTAAGGTATCTGGTATCTGCCGAATTTCTATGTTATTACAGTTGCACGGAAGTTAAACGCATTTTTTTATCCTTTTGCACTAGCCCGTGTTCTTATCATAGGAATACTAAGCGAAGTTATGGTGAAGGCTGACTCGCAACATATGCATCATTTTATCAACGCGCTAAACTGACAAAATTAGATAAGAATAACGTCGGTGAATGTTTGATTGATTGATATGTGGGGTTTGACGTCCCATAACCACTTTATGATTATGAGAGACGCCGTAGTGGAGGGCTCCGGAAATTTTGACCACCTGGGGTTCTTCAACGTGCACCCAAATCTTAGCACACGGGCCTACAACATTTCCGCCTCCATCGGAAATGCAGCCGCCGCAGCCGGGATTTGAACCCGCGACCTGCGGGTCAGCAGCCGAGTACCCTAGCCACTAGACCACCGCGGCGGGGCCGTCGGTAAATGTGAAATGCACAAAACTTGAAATACAAAGTTCGATTAGTAGAGCCGAAACATATGTTGAAACTTTCGTAGGTTTTACATCGTTCTGCGCTTTTCTTTTATTTTTGCTTTCTTCCCGACCAGACGGGTTCCGTCAGGATTTTTAGCTATCTTTGTCTTGGTGAGGATCACAAAGTGGTGGACCACCGTGTTATCGTCATAGTCACACATTTGTTAAAGACAGCAGTGTCAAATATTTAGTGGGAGCAGAACGCTTTTTTCCAAAGTCCTTAAGAACGAATCACAGTAGGGCCAATCACGCATGAAATCACTGCTCCTTCCTGTCAGTAAACTCAGAGAAACGATTTCATGATCTGTAGGAGACGAGCGTGCTCTAGTGGCACAGTACAAAACCCCAGTTGACAGAGTTTGGGAGAACGAGAGTTTGCCAGCGCTCAGCATGCTCTGCGCCTGGTAGCCTTCCGCGAGATTCACAAAGTTTTTGGCATGGATCCCCTGCCACCACCGAAGTTTGCCCGCAACTTGCTGAACCGCAAACGCAGGCGTGATGGCGAGGCTGTTGACCATGAGGGTGAGCCCTGCCATAATTCTTCTGCAGTGTTCAGACAGGTTGAACCTATGCTTGCTTGAGTCAAGGCCATGGAAAACACAAGATTACGGGTTCGCAAGGTCTTCCACTAAGCCAGTTATGTGACGTGGCCAGTTCTTCGTAGATAGTTTCCTTATAAGTGTGCTTTAATCACTAGTTTTCACACCCTTAGTTTGCACACCTTTTAGTCACTAGAGCTTGTTTATACTTTGTTTGCACATATTTTCTTGGAAACAGAATTTAAAAGAACTGTACCACAAATCAATACCTGCCAAGTCTCCCGGATTCAGACCGTTTCTTCCGTTTTTACGGTTGTCATGAAAATTTCCCGGAAATCAAAATTTTTGTGCGTGTTCTGGCCACCTTGACAAAAAAGCAGCTCAATCCGCTCCAGTCTTTTTTAAGGGGAGATGCTACTGTATTTTTACCTTGTAGTCAAGGTAAAAATGCATTTGACGCGATAATCTGCGAGTGGGTACATCTTAGCGTATGTGCGGCGTGCAGAAAAATAAAAGTGCATGATCTCCAGGTGATATATACCACTACGCATGAGATATAAGCGTGTTGTAGCGTTGCCGAATCTGCATATACGCTTCAACACGGCTATAACTCGTATTATCAAATACCTGATACATGGTAATGGAAATGGCAAAGGTTTTCGTTTTTTATGTACTTTGTAATTTTACGGCTCGATCCTTGTGAAGTGACAATGCGCATTACAAATGTGTATCAGGCTAAAAGGAGCAATGTAGGTACGAAAACACGTTATAGGTGTCAAATGCAGCAAGGTAACCGTACCAGATGTTATATATTATTATGAGCTCGGGTTTTGCATCACATGAACTTTCACTGGGTTATGGAGAAACACAGCACCGGAATTTCGCTTTGATCTTCATGAGGATATGTTAACCTAAGCCTAACCCACGGCAAGAAGTGTTTTTTTTCTTTTATTCATCTTCTATCAGACTTTTGGGCAATGAGTGAGAATCTTATTTGTGACGTCGCGCAGAGCAGCTCACAACCATGCTGCCGCCAATGCTGTACCTCGTTTAAAACTGCATTGCACATACCACGATAAAAATGGAATAATTTCACATCCATGCCATGCAAATATTTCTCAATGTGCCAGTAACCGTGTACGTTCAAAACGTTTGCTTTCGAAAAAGATCAGATTGTTTTATGGCTGCCATCTACGCGGAAGCCCACTGCGTGCTAGTCGCATCTCTCAGTACTCTAAACAAAGTTTCTCCATCCATCCAACTACGACGAGAAAATTTCCACACTATGAGCAGTGACCCTTCCGCGACCCCCTTCTTCCAGAAGCTGCGACTTTAGAACACAGCAATGTAGAAATTTCTGTCGAAGGAATGAAGACACACAGCTCTGCTATGCAGAAAGATGCCGTCGGAGGAACTTTCTTGTCAACCAGCACCTGCTCTAAGAGAGGGTATGGGGGGGGGGGTGCCCGCAGTGATGTCACACTGTTTACAAACAGGGAGAGGTCTATTGCTGTGGGCCCGTGTGCTCAAATTTCGGCGCACGTTGAAGAATCCCAGGTGGTCTAAATTTCCGCAGGCCTCCACTGCGGTGTCTCACATAATCATATGGTGGTTTTGGGACGTTAAACTCCACATTTTTATTATTATTGGCATGTGAATGTCTCTCTCACTTTAGCTGTTGAAGCTGCCGAAGTATGTATGTTTTATCAGACATTCTTATCATAAACGTATATGTGCCTCAGAAATTGGCCAAGTCCCACTACTTACCTCAACCTGAGGTAACGGGAGGGGCAATGGTGGCTGCAAGTAGCTATCAAAATGAGTAGGTATCATGGATATCGGGTCGATCCCTTGACTCACCACTGGTCCTCCAAAAATGGAGAAGGCAACAGTTAGTGCAACACTAAGGAACAGGAAAGGCAGCAGCGACTTGTGAACTGCAGGTTTGTGAGTGTCGCAGATTCTTTTAAAATGAATTTATAACTTGTCTCCAAACGCTCACCTACCGTGCCAGAATTATCGTCTACATTGTGTGTATGACTACCGCAGGGGCGCCTGCGCAAGTAGGCGTTTGGTGTGTAGCGACACCACGAACCCGAGCTAACGGGGGAGTTTCGACTCCCTCCCACGCCTAGCCGTGCGTGGCTTTGCCGTGTCCGAGGAAAAGGGGATCCTGGGGGTTGAGCTGACGCTGGGTGATTGGACCGTTAAGGCCCCCCGGCAGAGGCAACACACCCCTTTGGCCCCGGCTTCACGTAGACGGCACCCCTGAGCTGACCCACCCAGGGGAATCGGCAGTCGCCTTTTCCTATCTCTCTCTCCCTACATCTTCGTCTTTATCTCTTACTATTTATCTGTCCTGTCTTCTACTCTCTTCCATTTACTTCCAAACTTCCTGGCGGCTATGGTTAACCCTGTGCAAATAGCCTACCTTGGTCTAGGCGCATTGGGTTATAGTGGCGTTGTACGGCTGGCGTCTGCAGGTTTCAGCATTTGTAACCTTGTAGCGTCCCCTCGTTGGGCTCCGTGGTGGGTGGCCGCCAATGCTGCTGAACAACAATAAGGAAGACATGCATGGAGCATTCCCACTACTGTCTGATCGTACCGGCTTAAAGCCGGTACGCACCGATGATCTCACTAGAGAAGGATTGGCCACCCTGGTGCAGTATCTGGCCACCCCCTCCCGTAGGCATTCGTCAATTAACTCACGGTCCTCGGTCCCCACCAGCTGCGGAGCAACTGACCACGGCGGCGGTCAGATCTGCAAAGCAGCAGAGGGTGCTAGGAATCTCTGGATACGGACAGGCCACCATTGGAACTTGAACTTAGCAACGTTTAACGTTAGGACGTTATCTAGTGAGGGAAGTCTAGCTGTATTATTCGAGGAGCTAGAAGGCATTAAATAGGATATAATAGGGCTGAGTGAGGTTAGGAGGACAATTGAGGCCTATACTGTGCTACAGAATGGGCACGTCATTTGCTATCGGGGCTTGGCAGACAGAAGAGAACTGGGAGTAGGGTTCCTAATTCACAGAAACATAGCTGGCAACATAGAGGATTACTATAGCATTAATGAAAGGGTGGTAGGCATTGTAATTAAACTGAATAAAAGATACAAAATGAAGGTAGTACAGGCTTACGCGCCTACATCCAGCCATGATGACGCTTCAGTTGAAAGCTTCTATGAAGACGTGGAATCGGCAATGAGTAAGGTGAAAACACAGTATACTATAGTAATGGGCGACTTTAATGCAAAGGTAGGAAAGAAGCAGGCTGGAGACCAGGCAGTAGGAGATTATGGCATCGGCACTAGAAACGCCAGAGGAGAGCTACTAGTAGAATTCGCAGAACGCAATAATCTGCGTATTTTGAATACCTTCTACCGAAAACGAGAAAACCGCAAGTGGACATGGAGGAGCCCTAATGGCGTAAATAAGAACGAAATAGACTTTATAATGACTGCACACCCAGGAGTCGTGCAGGATGTGGAAGTGGTTGGCAAAGGTAAGATGCAGTGACCATAGAATGGTACGGGCTCGAATCCGCCTAGACTTGAAGAAGGAACGACAGAAACTGATACGCAAGAAGCAAATCAATGAGCTAGCACTGAGAGGGAAAGTACAGGAATTCAGAGTGTCACTGTAGAACAGGTACTCTGCTCTTAGCGAGGAAACCAACCTTAGCGTAGATACAATGAATGATAATCTGACGAGTATCATCACGGAGTGTGCAGTGGAAGTTGGAGGCAGGGTAGCTAGACAGGACACCGGCAAGCTTTCCCAGGAAACGAAGAACCTAATTAAGAAGCGTCAAATCATGAAAGTGTCAAGTACAACAGACAAAATAGAACTGGCAGAGCTTTCGAAGCTGATTAATAGACGTAAAGTATGCGATGTAAGAAGGTATAACATGGAGAGAATTGAGCACGCTCTGAAAAACGGAGGAAGCGTCAAAGCAGACAAGGGGAAACTTGGGATAGGCAAAAGGCGGATGTATGCACTAAGGGACAAAGAAGGCAAATTAACTACTAATATGGATAGGATAGTTAAAATAGCGGAGGAGTTTTACAGAGATCTGTACAGTAGCCGAGACAACCACGACCTTAATACTATAAGAATTAGCAGTAACCCAGACGACACCCCACCGGTAATGATAGAAGAAGTCAGAAAAGCTTTGGAGAGCATGCACAGAGGCAAAGCTGCTGATGAGGATCAAGTAACATCAGATCTGCTGAAAGATGGAGGACAGATTGTGTTAGAAAAACTAGCCACTCTATTTACGAGGTGTCTCCTGACGGGAAAAGTACCAGAGTCTTGGAAGAACGCTAACATCATCTTAATACATAAGAAAGGAGATGACAAGGACTTGAAGAATTACAGGCCTATCAGCTTGCTTTCTGTAGTATACCAGCTATTTACAAAGGTAATTGCTAGCAGAGTAAAGAAAACATTAGAATTCAATCAATCAAAGGAACAAGCAGGATTTAGAACAGGCTACTCAACAATTGACCACATTCATACTATCAATCAGGTAATAGAGAAATGCTCAGAGTACAACCAAAAACTATACATAGCCTTCATAGATTACGAGAAGGCGTTTGATTCAGTAGAAATATCAGCCGTCATGCAGACACTGCGGAATCAGGGCGTAGATGAAATATATATAAACATTCTGGAAGAAATCTACAGGGGATCAACTGCTACCATAGTGCTTCATAAAAAAGCAACAGAATACCAATAAAGAAGGGTGTAAGGCAGGGGGACACAATCTCCCCAATGCTATTCACTGCGTGCTTACAGGACGTTTTCAGAAGCCTAGAATGGGAACAGTTAGGGATAAGAGTTAATGGAGAGTACCTCAGTAACCTGCGCTTCGCCGATGACATTGCATTGCTGAGTAACTCAGGAGACGAATTGCAACTCATGATTACGGAGTTAGACAAGGGAGAGCAGATATGTGGGTCTTAAAATTAATCTGCAGAAAACGAAAGTAATGTACAACAACCTCGGAAAGGAGCAGCGCTTTGCGATAGGTAATAGTGCACTTGAAGTTGTAAAAGACTATGTCTACTTAGGGCAGGTAATAACCGCAGAGCCTAAGCACGAGATTGAAGGTAACTAGAAGAATAAGAATGGGGTGGAGCACATTCGGCAGGCACTCTCAAATTATGACAAGTAGATTGCCACTGTCCCCGAAGAGGAAGGTATATAACAGCTGTATCTTGCCGGTACTTAGCTACGGAGCAGAAACCTGGAGACTCACAAAGAGGGTTCAACTTAAATTGAGGACGACGCAGCGAGCAATGGAAAGAAAAATGGTAGGTGTAACCTTAAGAGACAAGAAGAGAGCAGAGTGGATTAGGGGACAAACGGGAGTTAAGGATATCATAACTGCAATAAAGAAGAGGAAATGGACATGGGCTGGGCATGTAGCACGTAGACAGGATAACCGCTGGTCATTAAGGGTCACCAACTAGATTCCCAGAGAAGGGAAGTGGGGTAGGGGGAGACAGAAGGTTAGGTGGGCAGATGAGATTAAGAAGTTTGCGGGTATAAATTGGCAACAGCAAGCACAGGACCGGGTTAACTGGCGGAACATGGGAGAGGCCTTTGTCCTGCAGTGGACGTAGACAGGCTGATGATGATGATGATGATGATGGGAGAACGCCGTGGGATGGCGCTAAATATTTCGTAATAATAAAAACCCCAATTTTCGTACGCAAAACGTTTCAGGGGCTTTACGTAAATTGAGGATTTCACTTTCTCTCCTAAAGGTGCAATCTTTATCCGATGGAAATCTTGGGACACGAATTCAACATCACGGCGATGCTTTGAAGATTCTGTGTTCGCCTAAGATATGAAAGGGACAGCTTTCTCACTACTTTACTCAGTTTGTGTGGTCAGTAGAGAGAACTAACGCGCGGAAAAGTGACAAAATAGGTAGAAGTAATTTTGGGTTGTTGAAGTGTTTGCATTTGAACTTTGCTTGTTTCTGATGCGATCGAATTCGAAACGCGCGACTGAAGGCAGTCAACCAAAACATTCATTTGTACATTCGCTGAAGAAAGCAGGAGAGCTGAGGTGAAGCTTTCTTCAGTATTAAAGTGAGGCCGACATATGTTTACACAGCAAGCGTTTTCGTGTATCTATAATCAAGATTTGCCGTGAAACGCGAGAAAGAATGCTGACTTCAAATTTGTCGGACAGGTGTTGCCGATCAGGTGGGAAGTGGCGAAGCGCCCCAGACATAATGAAGTATTGAAGTATTGTTCGATAATGCGGACACGATACCCGCAGCTTTCTGATATGACATCTGAAAGAATGCACATGTTTTGTTTAATATCCAATAATAACTCTGCTGTGGCAGTCACTTGGGAGGCGTATGTATATCGCTCGGCGCTGAGAAGCGAACTTCGAATAATATATTAGGTCCACAATGTTGTCGTTATTATTTTTGATTAACTTGTCTCCGTTCAGCTCCTGAAGATACTGCGTGAACGATGTGTTTTCTACAAACAGGGTCTTCGTTCAGAACAGACAGCAATGTTGCTCACTGAATTGACTTCTCTAATGCAAACGTTACTGTGCAGTGTGCTCCATCATCGAAGGGGGCCCATGATGCTTGCCCATACTGACGCTCGATAATAAATGTTTATTAAAATAGTTGCAACTGCTAGCCCCACACACACAAAACACTAAAGACCAACTACCAAGTACATTTTGAAAATAAAATAAAAAAGTTATGCCCAAAGTTATGCACCTGTGTTATATTGGCGCATGTGCGCGTGCCTGTCAATACTCATTCAGTGAGTATGCCTTGAGTTAGTGCTAGATGAGCATAATACTGCAATAGGCGCAAAATGGGCCACGCTGTTTTTGTGCTAAATGTCGGCTTGCATAAAATAAAGCTACCTTTCGCGTAGAGGGAACCAATTGAATTGCAGCACCGAAAGATGTGATGAGCAAATTTACACTGCAATAATTATACTACAGCCATTCATTTGGAGAGAGAGAGAACACGTCTTCGATTGACTGAGCAAAAAGCCCAGGCAAAACAGAATAGCTGACTAGTTCTATGGAGTTATATGGTGTCATTATGTTATATTCGAGTAGCAATCAAATGTGAGAGGTGCCCCGCCACAGTGGCCTAGTGGCTAAGGTACTCGGCTGCTGATTCGCAGGTCCCGGGATCGAATCCCGGCTGTGGCGGCTACATTTTCAATGGAGGCGGAAATGTTGTAAGCCCATGTGCTCAGATTTGGGTGCACGTTAAAGAACCACAGGTGGTGGAAATTTGCGGAGCCCTCCACTACGGCGTTTCTCATAAATATATGGTGTTTTTTGGACGTTAAAGCCCACATATCAATCAATCAAATGTGAGAGTTGTCGTAATAGGCATCCTAACAGTTAACACCGAAGCTAGAAAATCCATACCATAATACGCCGTGCTGAGTATATATATATATATATATATATATATTGATGACATCTAACAGACAATAATGCCAAGCGATATATAGGGGAAGTTATTACGCGAATTGTAAATGCAAAGAAAGAAAAGTGGTTGAAAAGATAACTTGCCGTGAGCAGGATCCGAACCTGCGATCTTCGAATAACGCGTTTGATGTTCTACCACTGAGCTACCACGGCGGCCATCCCCCCAGCCACTTCATTGGGTTTACATGTGAATTTAAACGTGGGAGTGTCAGTCAGCGCCACCTGTAGCCATGGAGGAGAGTGTGGCACACTGAGCCTGTTTGGCGTCACGTAGCACGTGAACCTATTACGAGCTGGCAGCTGACCAATAGTCCCTCGTATATTCCTTTGGCATTATTGTCTGTTAGATCTCGTTAGTTCATTAGGATTGGTTGAAAATATGGAAAAACGACCCTTAAGTATACATTTCCTTCGTATATATATATATATATATATATATATATATATATATATATATATATATATATATATATATATATATATATATATATATTGTAATGAAATAATGAATGAACGGACGCTCTGCTGGCAATGAAGAAGAGGATGATTATCGGTGGCTGCAGTAGTAGCTCGCGCACGCCGCTCGCCATTAGCCAGACCTGCCTGATAAAGGACATTTTGCCAAGCTACGTCTGAACCTTTCTCGACGCACAACACCTCTATTTTAAGTGGTAAAGGAGCCGGGGTTCCCATCAACCTGGAACTTCGCAATCGAACGCTACCCTCACCGTTCACCATTACTGCTCCTGGCCCTTCTCAAGCTGCCTTACCAACGACAGTCTACTGTACTGGCGCGCCTCGGCAACGCGACCCACCAATTTTTCGCGGCAACGACAAACAAGACGTCGAGGAATGGCTCGTCGAGTACGAAATCGTAAGCGCTTCCAACAAGTGGAACGCCTGCGACCAGCTCACAAATGTGCGCTTTTACCTCGCTGATGTGGCCAGCCTCTGGTTCAAGAACCACGAAGGCGAAATTACCAACTGGTCCGCCTTCAAGACCACCATCGCCGCGGTCTTCGGCCGTCCCGCCGTGCGCCGGCTTCGCGAGGAACAGCGTCTCCGTAGTCGAGTCCAACGCAGGGACGAGACCTTTACGAGTTACATTGAAGATGTCTTGTCTCTTTGCAAATGCGTCGATGAATCCCTAACCAAACGCGACAAAATCAAGCACATCATCAAAGGAGTTGACGACGACACCTTCCAGATGCTCGTCGCTAGGAATCCACAGACCGTCACCGATGTTGTCCAGCTCTGTCAGGAGTACGACGAGTTGCGTAAGCAGCGTGTCTCGACGCGTAGGGCCGCAGAAGATACGGCTGAAGTTTGCGCCTTCGTACATGACGTCGCTGCTGATCACACCGTCTTACTGCCCCAAATCAAACAATTCATTCGTGAGGAAGTTGCGCGTCAGCTTTCACTTGTGGCCGAAGCATCCGTGCCAGTGACCTCGTTAGACCCACGTCTACGCCAGGTCATTGAGACACAGGTCACGCAGGCACTGCCTCCATCGCCAGCTGTCCCTACGCCGCTGACCTACGCTGCCGTCGTTGCTAGACCCCCAGCCCCACCTGTCTCTGGCGCATACCGGGGCACCGGGTCCTCCTACCCTACGACGCTGCCTACATACACGGCACCCCATCCCGTTTCGCCCCCTGCACCTTCTGTCGTTAACCCATGGCGCACCTTGGATAATCGACCCATCTGTTTCGCATGCGGTTTCGTGGGACATATAGCACGCTACTGTCGCTGTCGCAACTTCCAGCCTCCAGACCATGGGAAGTCTGCAAATTACCAGGTTGCCCAGAATCCCCAGCGACCACCTTCTCCTATCACCGACTCATTGTCCCCACGACGCCCTCGTCGATTCTCGCCGGTCATTACCACCCCGTCGCCGATCTGTCTCCCCGATGCTTCGGCGCACGAGCCCCGCTCAATAGGAAAACTGACAGCCGCGGTTCCGGAGGCAAGAACTGCGTCGTTGTCGAACTTTCTAAGACCTCCTCTTTGTCCGACCAACGAAATTGATGTGCTAGTAGAAGGTGTTGCTGTACGTGCACTTGTCGACATAGGCGCCGTCGTTTCTGTAATTAGTGAAAACACTGCCGCAATTTGAGAAAAGTTACAACGCCGCTTACGAATCTTGCTTTGCGTACAGCCACCTCCCATTTCATCGCGCCGACAGCTCAGTGCACAACACGCGTTCTTATTCAAGATGTTTGGTACGCCGTCAACTTTGTTGTTCTCCCACGTTCATCTTACGACGTCATACTAGGATGGGATTTCCTTTCTACCCATCAGGCCCTCGTCGCCTGCGCTCGTGCTGAACTGACGTTGACGAATCCGTGCCTTGATATCGACCACCGCAGTCCCTCGAAAGTATTTGCCGCAGCTGACGTCCGCATCGCACCGTTGTCCGCCGTCCTAGTGCCTGTGTTTTCTCCTGCTGCCAATAACTCGACGCTCCTGTTCCAACCAACTATAGCTAGTGTGCAACACCGAACCATCATCCTCCCGTTTGCCGTCATCAACTTTTCCAATGGTTCGGCGGTACTTTATGCGTGCAACGTTTCTGCTTGTCCGTACATCCTGCTACACGGTGAGTGTCTGGGAAGCCTCGAGACCTTTAATTGTATTTTCGAAGACCCGATCTATCCAGACAAGCCATTTTTACCGACTTGTGCCATTACACCCGCAACTGACGCTAATGAACCTATGGATGTATTCTGCAAGTCCATCAATTGTAACCTCCCGCCTGGGCAGCAGAAACATCTGATCAAGCTCCTACAGCGTTTTCGAGTCTCGTTTGACCACAATCAGCCTTCCTTTGGTCGAGCGTCATCTGTTGTTCACCGTATAGATACCGGTCAAGAGACGCCATTACGGCAGCGTCCATATCGTGTGTCAACTACCGAACGCCGTGCCATCAATGAACAGGTTGACGACATGCTGACACGTGGCATAATCGAACCGTCAAGCACTCCCTGGGCCTCTCCAGTTGTGTTGGTGAGGAAGAAAGACGGATCCATCAGGTTTTGCGTGGACTACCGGCGTCTCAACCGAATCACGCGCAAGGATGTCTATCCGCTGCCACGCATTGACGATGCCTTGGACTGCCTACAGGGAGCCGAATTTTTCTCTTCTTTAGATCTGCGCTCTGGATACTGGCAGGTACCCATGGCAGAGGCCGATCGTGAAAAAACTGCTTTCATCACGCCCGACGGGCTTTACGAATTCACAGTCATGCCCTTCGGCCTCTGCAACGCACCAGCTACTTTCGAGCGGATGATGGACTCTATCCTTCGAGGCCTCAAATGGAACGTTTGCCTTTGTTATTTAGATGACATTGTCGTCTTTTCAACCGATTTCGCAACCCATTTAACCCGCCTCGAGAAAGTACTCGCGTGTATTTCTGCCGCGGGGCTGCAACTGAATCTGAAGAAGTGCCATTTCGCTGCTCGAAAGCTTACGATCCTTGGCCACGTGGTTTCAAAAGACGGCATTCTTCCTGACCCTGCCAAACTTACAGCCGTTTCAGCGTTTCCCAAACCGACCACCATAAAAGAGCTCCGAAGCTTCATAGGCCTTTGCTCTTACTTCCGGCGCTTCGTCCGCAATTTCGCGACGATCATCGCTCCTTTGACCAAGCTCCTCGCCGGCTCTAGAGACCTTTCCGCCTGGTCTGCCACCTGTGACGATTCTTTCAATGAACTGCGCCGCCTCCTCACGTCGCCGCCTATTCTGCGACACTACGACCCATCGGCACCCACACAGATCCACACCGACGCGAGTGGTGTCGGGCTAGGCGCTATTCTTGCACAGAAGAAAGACGGCTTCCAAGAGTACGTGGTTGCCTATGCAAGCCGAACTCTTAGCAAAGCCGAAAGCAACTATTCTGTCACTGAAAAGGAATGCCTCGCCATTATTTGGGCGATAGAGAAATTTCGACCTTACGTGTACGGGCGCCCTTTTGACGTCGTGACTGACCACCACGCTCTCTGCTGGTTGTCGTCACTGAAGGATCCAAGCGGTCGCCTCGCCCGATGGGCATTACGCTTCCAAGAATATAATATTCGCGTGGTCTATCGCTCCGGCCGGAAACATTCGGACGCAGACGCCCTATCCCGTTCGCCTCTACCCCCTGACCCGGACTGCTGCGAAAGTCTAACCTGTGATGCCACTGCCGTCACCATCACCGACATGCCATCTGAGCAACGCAAGGACCCTTGGGTTGCTTCGATTCTAGACATCCGGGCTGGGCGGACGGCTTCCTCCCCTTCTCGCACGTTGCGTCGGCAAGTCGAGCACTTCGCCACTCGCGACGACGTTCTGTACCGACACAACTACGCACCCGGTGGACGTCAGTGGCTACTCGTGATTCCACGTCATCTGCGATCCGAAATTTGTTCCACGTTTCATGACGACCCCCAATGTGGCCACGCAGGTTTCCTGAAGACTTATTCTCGCATACGTCTCCGATATTACTGGCGTGGCATGTACCGTTTTATACGGCAATACGTTCGGGCCTGCTAGACGTGCCAGAGACGAAAAACTCCCCCTTGTCACGCCAGCGGTACCTTGCTACCCTTACCATGCCCATCCAGACCATTCGACCGCGTCGGCATCGATATCTATGGTCCCCTTACCAACACTGCTGACGGTAACCGCTGGATCATAGTCGCCGTCGACCATCTCACGCGGTATGCCGAAACTTCATCCCTTCCCTCGTCTACAGCAAAAGACGTTGCGACTTTCGTTCTTCACAACATCGTATTACGTCATGGAGCACCTCGGGAGTTACTGAGCGATCGTGGTCGCGTATTCTTGTCAGACGTCATCACAGCATTGCTGCGTGAGTGCCACGTCGTTCACCGCACTACAAGCGCCTATCATTCCCAGACCAATGGAATGACAGAGCGCTTCAACCGCACCCTTGGTGACATGCTGTCTATGTATATCTCGTCAGACCACTCCAATTGGGACCGAGTGCTCCCGTTTATCACGTTCGCTTATAATACCGCCATTCAAAGCACTACTGGGTTCTCTCCTTTTTTCCTCCTTTACGGACGCGAACCTTCTTGCACTATGGACACCATTCTTTCGTACATACCTGACTCCTCAGAGTCCACAACTTTGTCTCAAGCCGCTACATACGCTGAAGAATGCCGCCAACTGGCGAGATCATTCACAACCCAAGACCAAGGACGCCAAAAGCACCACCATGACGCATCAAATAACACTACTTCCTATGATCCAGGTTCACTCGTCTGGCTGCATGTCCCTTCTGCTACACCTGGACTTTCTACCAAGTTGGTCCCCAAGTATCACGGCCCATATCGTGTGCTACAGAAAACGTCACCGGTGAATTACCTCATTGAGCCACTGGAACCATCTTCTGACCAACGTCGTCGTGGCCAGGAAATTGTCCACGTCTCGAGACTCAAGCCCTGCTACGACCCTCCCGTGTTTACTTGTCCATAGGTCGCCAGGATGGCTCCTTATTTCGCGGGGAGTAATTGTAATGAATTAATGAATTAATGAACGGACGCTCTCCTGGCAATGAAGAAAAGGATGATGATCGGTGGCTGCAGTAGTAGTTGCGCACGCCGCTCGCCATTAGCCAGACCTGCCTGATAAAAGACATTTTGCCAAGCTACGTCTGAACCTTTCTCGACGCACAACACCTCTATTTTAATATATATATATATATATATATATATATATATATATATATATATATATATCCTGTTTGCAATTTCTGTTATCAAAAAAGTAATCATGCAGTGTACTAAGATCTGTATTTATGGTAACACGAACTCCCTGGCGAGTGCTTATTATTGGTTCCACAGAAGCGTTTAATAATATCGCATTAGAAAATTACTATCATGTCTAAAGGCACCGCTTGCGAGTGGAGAAACACGCAGTGGTACCAAGGAAACAAGCGAGTTAATTTCAAATTTACGAAACCTCAATACTTCAGTTAGCGCTGATGAGTTCAGCAAAATTTCGCTATTACCGAAGTGGTATTTGCCAAATCTCGATGTTTCTCGCTTCTCTTGTAATCATACGGATCAAAGATTGCTAAATTCTCGCTTGAAAACACATATACTAAAAGGAAACTGTTCGAGTTTCACGAAAATGCGTGAACTCATAGCAAAATAATTTCACAAGTGAAAAAAAAAGGTGGATCGCGATGACGAACGGCTGGCGCGTATTAACCTCTGTTGTATATGTGAGCCCACTCCAAGGAATGAGTAAGAGAGATTTTCCTGAAAAAAAAAAGATATCAAGTTGTATACCTGAAAGGAGGCCTCAAGATTGGTGATGATGCGGCATTGGAACCTTATGGAAATGCATGCGTGTTCTGTGGCCTGATATATAAATATCTGAGGAAACGTTAAGCAGTTCAAAAGCATCAAACGAAATATCACAGCATCTCAATGAGACGATTTCTTCGTAAGTATTATTATTGCATTATTCAAATCTGCTAACGCGGCAAATGCCCTCAAGATCAAAGCAGGGGGCCTTCCTCCCGCTCGAAGGTTTCGCACACGTATAGAAATGCTGAGTAATTTAAATATAAATAGCTTAGATTATCCGCTGCTATGTCAGCGCCAGTAGTTGCCGCTTCGGGGAGCACTGTGATATCTGCCTCAGGCATTCGAAATGTCTGACGTTTTTTGACATGCGCCTATTTGTGTTTTCTATGCCAATATTTTTTAAGGGCCGCCTCTCGCACTTATCAATATATATATACATATGTACATTTTGATGAATGTGGCTTTGACAAGCCTTCGAAGAAAACCATTTTGAAATCTCTGATGACGTATAATATAGGAGCTTTGTGGTGAGGTGCCGGCGCCAAAGCATTGGAATATCGTTATCGTGTACATTAAATTCGATAAAAACTTCTCTGTTGTGATTTAAAGAGATGGATGAAAATTCTAAAGGGTAACCGTAAAGGGTGAGTTAAGTGTCATTTATGTAGTACGCGCTATCGAATCGTTTCCAACGTGTACACCTGTGATACAAAAAGCAGAGATAAACGACTACCTAATGGCCCATACCCGGAACATCATAAAACAGCTTAGGAAAGCTACGCCTTCATTAGGTCGGTAATTATTCATAGGACCTCGCGCGTTATTTAAGAGAGACCAAACACGACGCCGTAATACTGGCGTGAAGGCCATCGACTATAATAAATTTCAACCATTTGGAACTATGAAGCGGTTGTTTGTAATCTGCCTTTGACAAGCAGTTGTACGACATGCATTATTAGCTGTCGAAACGGCCCTGCTCGAATCATGCGCTCAAGTGCCATGCGGTGAAGGTGAGGCAAAGAAAAGCATCCTGCTGGTTATTCAGGCGAAAATTAGGTTCGTTTTTTAAAACAAAAACAACTCCATGAAAACTTTCTGTACGTCTTACAAAAAAAAACGTGCTAAGCAATAGTGTATAAGCCATAATATTTACCTCGACTGCTACATTGAGAAAACGAACTCTCAATATGAGCCTATAATATCTGGGGTTCAACGTCCCAAAACCACGGATGCCTATAAGAGACGTGATAATGAAAGGGCTCGGGGAATTTCGACAACCTGGGGTTCTTTACAATCACTCAAGCTTAAGTACATGGGCCTACAGCACCTTCGCTTCCATCGAAAATGAAGCCGGCTGTGGCAGCTGCACCTCTCGACGCACAGGTCAGCATCCCAGTGTCTTAGCCACTACACAACCACGGTGGGGCCTCCTCAATATGAGTCGCAATGCTATTTTCCCCAAACCTGTCGCAAAATTCAGGCAACATTCTTGCTTCAATCGCTTGCAAAGTATTGTAATCATTAAGGGCAGGTGCCTATAAAACAGAGAACATATCTCCGTAAAAAAAGTGCTTCGTTTAAAAAAAAAACGCTACACATAGAGCATATTGCACGCATTGGATTACGACAAAATCAATGAAAAAAATAACAAAATGAACTATCATACTCATAAAATACTCGCGCCTTGAAATATAAAGTAAAAAATGTTCCGTAGCAGATAATAAAGCCGGTAGTATGATAAAAATCATTTAACGCGAGACTGTTTCACTTGGGTGCCCAAACTTTAGAGCACCCTCAATGCAACACGATACTTTTTTTACGAAATATAACGTCTCAATAACGACTTGTTACATTCACACATGCCTGCATGATCTTTTTGATCTTGATCAGAGATGGGTGAAGCTTGACCTGGCCTGGTATACTTGATAAAGAAGGAAACACACACACACACACACACACACACACACACACACACACACACACACACACACACACACACACACACACACACACACACACACACACACACACACACACACATATATATATATATATATATATATATATATATATATTCTACACAAACAACTAGCCCATCAGTCTGTCCTTTCAGGTGGCACTCACCAGCGACGAGCTGGCCGACCATCTTTTGGCCATCCGGAAAGCGGGACATGCCACCCGGGTCCCCTCACCCGAGGCACCACCATAATTATTGACGGCACAGGAGTTAAATACCTCTTGGCCCCTTCTCGCCTGAAGGAAACTACCGCAGGCTCACTTGAGATAACGCTTGTTCATCCCATCTTAATTCTAAGTTTAAAGTGGTTTTAATTGCTGATTAGGTGAGTCGGTAATTCAACAACTCCGAAAATGAATGAATGAATGAATGATCTTTATTGCACGCATATCTTATACAAAATAAGCACGAACTGTATGTATATATATATATATATATATATGTATATATATATATATATATATATATATATATATATAGGTACTGGATATGGCACAACGGGAGCGTTGTCAACAAAGATAAATATATTTATTTCCCAACAGTTTCGGGAGGGGTCCTCCCTTCATCAGAGGATGAGTTATATATATATATATATATATATATATATATATATATATATATATATATATATATATATATATATATATATATATATATATATATATATATTGGTTCGTTTACCAGGGCATATTCTATATTTTTTTTCGATATTGTTTTTCTGTTGTGTTGACACGAAGCAAACTTCGCGACAACAATGCATGCGCACCCTGGTTCCAGGCTTTGCATACACGCACAATATCTTTCAGTGCTTTAGCTTCTAGAGTATATATTTCTATGCGCTTCAAAACAGCATGTCTGTTCTGTTTATCTGTGGTGAAGTTGAGGTCCACATTGTCTCGGTGACTCCATATCAAGAAGTTCTGCAGCGAAAAAAAAATAAAAGGATAACACTGAATGGTATTGAATAATAAACAAACAAAAAAACATAATAGAACACTGAAACCTGTTGAAATATCATGCCAATGTACACTTTGCTTGCAGCAGCTCAAAAACTCATGTTATGTTCACAAGCACATCTTTCTTTTCTACTGTAAATACATGCACTAACACATGATTTCATATATGTCAACCCATGGCTGTCTTTAAAAGGCATTTATCCAGCCCGGTCTCCTCTAAGACGTCTGTCAGAAAGATGTCCGCCTTTTTCTGAAGATGCATTTCAGGCCATGGTTCGAATAACGTTTTTAATGTGAGGGGTCATTTCTCTAAATTTGCTAGCTTGTTTCTTACTTTTAATGACGATAGTCTTTTTTGGGAACCTTCAACGCAAAAATTTTGGTCTGTCTGTCTGTCTGTCTGTCTGTCTGTCTGTCTGTCTGTCTGTCTGTCTGTCTGTCTGTCTGTCTGTCTGTCTGTCTGTACATTTGTCTGTTTGCTCACTCTTAACGGCACCGGGTACTTGAAACGGCTGACGCCATCCGCAGCGCCCAGCAATGTTGCTCAAGCTTTCGCATTCATACTTGTGCAGTTGCCAATTAAAATGCAATTATTGCGCAAAAAAGGCATGCATAAGAATTTTTAGGGACCATAGCGCTTATCACGCTGCGCTGACCATGCAACGCTTGCATGAAGAAGCGAGTGTTTCCAATGCTTTGCTAAAACGAGACAGTGGTGGCACCTACCCGTCGCCTTGCGTTATACACCTTATCACCTCTGAGACGGGCTGCACACCCATCTCCGAGCCACGTGCTTCGTTTTGCTAGAAAACTGCCAGATGGCGCTCATGTCTCACGTGTTACGTGTCTTCATGCGATCGTTCGCCTCCGCTGCGCGCTCAAAGCACTCTAACTCAGCGCCTCCAGAACACCATTCACTGATTTTCTTGCGCAGAACATCCAATAAATGTTTTGTTCACTCTCCACACGCAACACTATCGTATTTCGACGACATTTGCAGATTAACATGCAGATACGGGGCCAATTTTTTCCTCTTTCATTCGCGTATTTGACGCGATCCAAAAGAATATGGTGAAAATTTTCTTCTGCATGACCACGATGGAATTCCAGGCAGTTAGGTCGTTGTATGTCTAGTGCCACTAAAAATTTGGCAGATCCCAGGTACAGTGGGAATCGAGGATATGCGAAGCACAAATGAGAAATGTTGATACGTCACTTTAAAATCACCACAATGTTACGAGGTTGAGGTAAATGATGCTGTGCATGACTTCGGTATCATAATTATCATGTTTGGATGTGTCGTTTACCTTTGTCATCTATTCCCGTCACTTCCCGTCACGTGATACCAAATTTAGAATATGTGGAGGTAGTGAAATCGCCGCGATCATGCTGTGAGCATGGTGTGTTGTCATGTTCTTACATGACATGCGTCTTAGGATTATCATGTTTGCACCAGTCATATATCTCGTCATTCATTGACGTCACGTAACACCAACTTTGCTATATGTGGAGTTAGCAAAATGGCCATGAGTGCATCATGAAGGGCCCGATATACTTCAATGTAGAGTTGACGTGCGTGCACGCTGGGCACAGTGACGCTACGTTACCAAAACGCGAGCACTCTATAGTCTGACGCCAGGCGCAACCAGCATCCATCGGCGCGGCCCGTCGGCAACCAGCGCGAAATGCGACATGCTGCATTTCACGCCGATGCGTTACTCAGACAACACTGCGTCTCCCTCTTTTCGTGACGAAGGGACGCCGGACGCGCTGAAACACGCATGCGTCAAAGCAACGCAGCGCGGCGCGCGCCTGCGAGTACATGGCAGGACCGCGCGTGGCGTGGCAACGCCGGCGTGACGCAACGAAATGAACGCCGGTGAGCACGTGCACCTCGTCACGTCAAATTGTATTGGCGCCTTGATTGTGGCATGTAGTCATGTTCTCACATTACACGCATCTCATGATTATCATGTTTCCACCAGTCACATACCTTCGTCATTCATTGACGTCACGTAATACCAAATTTGGCATATGTGAAACGGCCGCAAGCGCATCATGAGTGTGGCATGTAGTCATGTTGTTACATGACACGCGCGCCGTGATTATCATGTTTGGACATGTCATTTACCTATGTCGTTCGTTCGCGTCACGTAATATCTTGTTTGGTGCATGTGATGCTCGCGAAACGGCCGTGAGCGCATCATAAGCATAGCATGTAGTCATGTTGTTACATGACAGACATCTCATGTTTATCATGTTTGCACCAGTATCAGACCTTCGTCATCTATTCACGTCCCTTAATAAAAAATTTGGTACAAGGAAAGGTAGCGAAACGGCTGCCAGTGCATCATGACCATGGCATGTAGTCATGATGTTACATGACACGCGTATCTTGGTTTTTATGTTAGGGTCTGCCGTTTGTGTTGGCCATGCAATCATGTCATACCATACTAGTTTTGCAACATGAACAAAAAAAACCACAAGAGCTGCGGAACAATGAAATATAAATCATGACAATCGTGACACACATGTCATAATTTTGATGTTGTGACTAGTCAAATATGTTCTTCATACAGTCATGTTATGCCATACCAAGTTTGGTATTGATATCATTATCGAAACGGCCAGGAGAGCTAAAAGACGTAGGCGGCTGGATAGATATATACGCTTAAAATCGCTGAAGTTCGCTATGAAATGCTTCGCATTAAAAAAAAAAAATTGGCAGAGTATCCACGGAGTGAAAGATGGAGAGGGGGCGAAGCATTCGTCCGTTCATTCGTTCTTGCTTCCGTCTGTCCGTGCGTCCATCTGTGTGACTGTCCATGCGTCCATCCGCCCGTCCGTGCGTGCGTCTGTTCGTGCGTCCGTCCCTGCGTTCGTCCATGCATCCGCCCCGGCGTCCGTTCATGCGCCCATCCATCCATCTGTCTATGTGTCCGTTCGTTCATCTATTCAACACTCCAAGTACCACCATCTCGCATCTTTCCATGATATATTGAATGGATGGATATGGCTTTACCCTTTGGATCGGGCGGTGGCTAGCGCCACCAAGCCGTCATATTTATTGAACCAAAAACTAGATTTGTTTTTTTCCCTTAAATAGTTAGGTTGAGGATTCGTACTTTGCAGTGAAGGGTTTACTTTTCAGTCGTGCCTTGACTTTAGCGACCAATCAGATAACCTCCTTCTAGTTAATTCTACCCGCTTAAAGTCTATTTTGCCCTCCTTGTCCCTAAACCCCAGTGCTTTGAAAAACTCTGCGCCATCATCCTGAACTATCGGGTGAAGCCTTTTACAGAACATTATCAAGTGTTCGGCAGTTTCTTCTTGCTCTCCACACGCACTGCATACCGTGTCTACCCCTTCGTATTTGGCCCGATATGTCTTGATTCACAATACTCCCGTCCTGGCCTCAAACAGAAGAGAACTACCCCGAGTATTATCATCGATCCTTTCCTTGGCAGTTTACTGCTTAAAAGTTTCCCATATAGAAGCTGCGCCATATAGAAGCATATATATATTCCCCATATAGAAGCAGCGCCATTCAGCGGACATTCCAAGGACTAAGCGAGAGGTGGCACACGCACACTTTCTTACGGCTTGCGCTTCGGGTCTACTTCCCACCTTTAACAACCTCGAGTTCATGGTATATACTAGTTCACTGTATTCATGGCACTGCGGCCCAACGCTCGCTAAACCTTTCAAAAACTAAGAAGGTTACGCCCAGCGAGTGTAACGTAGCAACCTTTTCCTGTCAGATAGTGCTCGATGTACATGCCAGTGGCTGCTAATGGGAAATGAGAGACAGGAGAATTCGGCTTCTACTTTCTTACGGCTTGCACTTCGTATCTACTTCCCACCTTTAACCACCTCGAGTTCATGGTATATACTTGTTCATTGTATTCATGGCACTGCGGCTCAACGCTCGCTAAATCTTTCTAAAACTAAGGAGGTTACACCAAGCGAGTATAACGTAGCAACCCTTTCTTGTCAGATAGGGCACAATGTACATGCAAATGGCTGCTAATGGGGATCGCAGCGTGCGCGTAACTAAAAGCCGAATGCTCCTTTCTCTCATTTCCAATTAGCAGCCATATATATGTACATTGAGCAATATTTTTTATTGTTCAACAACGCACAGAAGAAATCTCTCACCGGCACCTCCTTGATTGATATGTGGGGTTTAACGTCCCAAAACCACCATATGAATATGAGAGACGCCGTAGTCAAGGGCTCAGGAAATTTCGACCACCTGGGGTTCTTTAACGTGCACCCAAATCTGAGCACACGGGCCTACAACACTTCCGCCTCTATTGGAAATGCAGCCGCCGCAGCCGGGATTCGATCCCGCGACCTGCGGGTCAGCAGCTGAGTACCTTAGCCACTAAACCACCGCGGCGGGTCCTTTTTGGTGCCGTGAGCAGAAATCGAACCTACGACCTTCGAATAACGTCTTCGCTGCTCTAACTACTGAGCGACCACGGAGTCACCGGCACAACCTTGAAGGTCAAAATGTTATACTTGTTACACACTACTACAACAGGTACGAGGGACGAACGGGTGCCGCTATAAGAAGCTTCGGCCCTAAAAATCGCAGCATTGCTGCAAACGCGAAGCAATGAATGCGATAGCAACAAATTTGAAGGTCACGCGAAAAATGGCAAGCAGATCGAAACGTGTCCCGCGTTTCTCACGCCCAAATGACACATAAAACGTAATCACAGGTACAGATGAACGCGAATAACTTACGGCAAACGGTGCGGAACCTACAAAACGTGCATAGCTACTGGATAGCTAGCTGTGTCTCGAGAAGCTTTCTCGGTGGCTATGTATGCTCGTGCGCATGTTGCCAAGTGCAGTTCACGACTGTGGCAGGGGTTATTTCACAAAATCAGTTTGATCGAAAAGGTGAAGTAATAATTTAGATAGCGACAAATAGCAATGATATACGAAGAGAGGCTGGCAGTCAACTCGTTCAGATCTGATCTCACGTAACTCTATAAAACGCTGACGTAAGAGAACACGGTTGCTTCAGGTACACTCTTGGCACCATGGAGGAATGAAAAACTAAGGAGAGGCCCTATCCCATCACATTGCATTGCGAGAAGTGTGGTGGAAGTGATGTCAAATGTATGGGGCAAACAAAACAGAAGACGCTCGACGGCGTGCTCTCAGCGCTGTTTTGTTTATATAGTCCCGACGTTGACTTAACGCGTATTAAATCGTTGGCGTGCAGTAAAATGTTGCGAGCACACCTTTCCCAGACTTTTCGTGGGCGGCAGGCCCAAGCGCGGCGTGCTGAAATACTTCGTGGACTGTTTTTATGCAACGGCACAGAAAGCACCGGTACGTGTCGAAATGAAAATCACTCAGCCCCTGCATCATCGTATTCACACTCACCCGGCAGTGACTTACGCGTTCTGCTCACCGCAAGGCATTTCTCGCTCTCTCTCTTAGCCATATTTCCTGATCTACGGGCCGATTAGCAGTTTTTGCTCGTATATAGTGTCAGTGTGGCAATGCACGAGTTTGAGAGCTTGCTTCGTAGCTACGCCGTGCAACGCCAGCCTAGTACTTGACGTATTTCACGTTGCTAAGAAGGCACAGCTGTATTGTATACGTGATCGTGCACATAATGTGTGCATTTCCAGTGCGCACACAACTAACACGCAGCGAGCACACACCGTACAATGCACGCTTAGTCTAGTAACAAGAAATGTTTATAGTCCTTCCGTATGAACGACACAACTTCTAAAAACGCGACACGATGCCTACTACAGTAAAAACAAAAGTTCGCGTGTGTTCTCAGTTGACACAATGAATAGGAACCAACGGAGCGTAGAGCTGAGAGCTCCGCATGGAATTGTCATCAACAGTGAAGTGAACATATGTGAAAAGTGCCACCAGGTACTTCCGGCGGTGCACGCGATTCGCGCCAAGTATACACTACAGCTGGGCATCGCACGGCTTTTCTAAAAAAAAATTGCCCGCAGCTTCCCTCGGGGGAACACTGAGGAGGATGCGGAAGCATGTAATTGGTTAACGGGTGTTAAATTGCGACTTACTTGGGTCGATGGCTAAATTGGTTAACGTGGTTGTGAAATGGGGTGTTAAATGAGTGAACACGTACGGCACGTATGCGAAAGGGCGGTGTTTTATTTATTGCGACGAACCAACGGACGAGCGGCAACTGAGCGAGCGAGCGCCGACCTTGAGTATATATACAGCGCGACGGTGCATGCGCTGTCAGCTGTCGAATGTTCTCGAAGGAGAAGCGCGCGCGCGGCACAGATGGCGACGGCGCGACGGCGCATGCGCTGTCAGCTGTCGAATGTTCTCGAAGGAGAAGCGCGCGCGGCACAGATGGTGGGCGACGGCGCGACGGCGCATGCGCGCGCGTCAGCTGTCGAATGTTCGAGAAGCGGTGCGGACGGCGCGGACGGCGCACTACAAGGCGCGAGTATAAGATGCTTCCGCATCTAATATGTTGAACGATTTTGAGTACTTCGTACTCAACTATGGGAGAGCACTGAGCCGTCCCGCTAAAACAGTTTAGTGGCTGGTAACAGAGTTAGACACATGCCTGAATACACAGGCATGGTTCAGTGTGCACCGACGCTCGCGTAGGTTTTAAATAGCTAACTTTACCGTACAAGCTCATGTTTGTGTTACTGGTTTCCGTACCAATACTTTACCTTCCTGGTGCATTTAATGTGAAACTTTGACCGTTTTAACTCGGACACATGTATGCTTTTGAAGTGCAACAAATAACCTTATACTTGATGAACGCGTGAATATTGCAGTAGCAGAGAACGAGTGATTATTGTATCAGACGTAATGAATTAGCTCAACTAAGGCGGTGCGGACGGCGCGGACGGCGCGGACGGCGCACTACAAGGCGCGAGTATAAGATGCTTCCGCATCTAAAACACGCAAAAGAAGCAGCACTCGTGGATTGACTCGCTGCCGGCAGAGAACACCGCTTCCAAGGCCGCTGCGGCGGCTGTCGCCGGAAATTGCGAAGTGTTTATCTGCTTCTCCGCTAGAGGTAGTGCGGGTGTTATATATATTTTTACATGAATGACAGCGGTGGCGGCGGCAAAAAAGCAGACGAGACAGTCCATATAATTGCTATCGCAATGACATTATGACCACATTACTTTTCACACGAAAGAAATATGCAGTTGTTGAACAAATACGAGTACCATTTGTGTAATGTGTGATAATAAATGGCTGTTTTTCTTGTATTTCAACACAAAACATTTTAATTACCGATATGTTTGACGTAAGGTAGTTGTTTTTAAAACAAGGATGACTCTAAAACAATTCAGTGAAAAGTCTAGAAGTGTACATCATGCTTCCATGAACGTAAAGCCTTTTAAAGAAAAATACGCTATCTCGTGTCTCTAGCTTGTTATATGAGCTAATAAATGAACGATCACCATATTATAGCCTCTTCAATCAATATTTTCATGTATTTCGTGAAAGATGGTCTATAGACTCAAAATGCACTTCACCTTGCTGTTAGAAGCCGTTCGAGTCGCTGAACGTTCTATCCTGCCACGCATTGCGTGTTTTCAGCACCATCCTAACAACATTCGCCTTTCAACCTCCTGCTGCCGCTTACCGCACCAAACGTGAGATCAAATGACAAATAAAGGAAAAGATCTAAAAAGATGTCCGTACACGTCCAACAGATTACTTCAAAGCCCTGAGATTCCATCGTTGCTGTCGTCAGCGGCGACCTGCTTTGCTGCTGACAGTTCTGGAGCTACAGCGGGTGAGTCCGAATTCTCTACAGCCGAGTTCAGTGACAAGGCGGGTCACGTACGGTGATTTTATCTTATATCTTGTCACGTTGCATGGCGTGTTCGAACGTTCTGTGGAAGCGGTCGCTCTATTGTTTAATCTGCACTCGCCTGTCGACAGGTATAACAACGTAGAGGGTATGTCCCGGCTGTCAGGAAGCGCTTGTAGCCCGAAGTTTCCCTGAGCTAGCACTGACAGTTGTTCGGCTGGGAACGTCACTTAGCGGACTCGAGGCGTCCTGCGCGAAAGCAGTGATCGACGAAGGGAAACTTCCAGCTGACCGCAACAAAATGGACGTTGGAAGTGCTGGCTTCGGCTCCACTGCAATGTGGGCAAATGTTCTCTTCTTCTTGATAGTCGCCTGAAGGAAGAACTTGAAGAAAGCGTTTCAGATGTCGCCGCCTTTACACTGTCCATTACGTTCCGTTTTAATCACGCACAATGACGTTCGTGCTGAAGAATTTAGGTGCCTGGCAGATCTTTGTCAGCATTGTGATGTTCGCGAATTTTAACTATTTGGCCGCTACATGTTTGCTTGCCAACTCGGCCATTAGTGCAACTGAAATGCTTCGGGTCATCAATAAACGATGTGTTTACGTAATTAGAAAATATTTTATTGTTTTGTATTGCCACCTAAAGCGGCGGTGGTGGTAATAAATTCTTCAAGGAAAAAGGGGGCGGTGAATGCTAGCACTGGTTGACTTCAAACAGCTCATCTTGTGTTTCTCAATAGCTTTAAACGTTCGTTTGTAAAGTCGTTTTAAGAACATGAAGCTTCATATATTCGTTTCAATACCCACAAGAAGCATTGGTGATAGTAAAGCAAATAGATAAGGATATAGAAAAGTGGTATAGCTAAAGTAAGGATTCAAAGGAAGAAAATGCGATGTGCACATTGTCATTCAGTGTGCAACAAAAAAAAAAACAAAAAAATCAAACACAATTGTTGTAGTGTACGGAAATTGCCACTCTGCGATCCGTCTTTATTTGCGTTTTGACTGTCGCGGCTGTTCAGTAACTCCTTTATTCACGATTGAACTAACGAGCTCCAATATTTGCATAAATGCCACACAAGCTCTTTATTGCGTCATAAAGCTGAACATTAGAAAAACGTCCTTCAGAGCTGTACTGCTGTGACTGAGTGGGAAATGAAACATGTCACTCTGAATCTGCTTCATATTGAACATGCACGTGATGTCACGCCATAGGAAATACCACGCGGACCCCGTTAATTAGGAAATTGATTTCTGCCGGTGTATTACACTGAGGCACACATATGGCTAGACAATGCGTGTAGCACTACTTTGCTGCTACTCGGCTTCTTTCACATCAGAAAAAGATAGACTTTCTGTGTTTATTTTGTCGAAATGCATATTTATCATTCCATACCTCACACAAATGGTGGAATTGTTTTTTTTTTCTGGCGTGTATCGGTGACTAGTCTGAGTTAGGGCTGATTTGACTTTATGCCAGAACTCACTATAGAGCATAGACGCAAGCATTGTCGAAACAAATTGCGGTTCCCATTGTGACTAAAAAAATATCACACGTCCATGGTCGAGCAACGCATAAACATAGTTTGCTGATTCATATGAATACAAAAGTAGTGATTGTTAATCAGTTTTAAAATTGCCGTCAGCATTAGAAAATACAATTGACGTTCACCTAAATGGACGTGCCTGCCATGTTTACATATGTTTTATTTCTTGCTCTGTTATAAAATTAAATACCCAAAATATCAACCATTAGTAAACTTGCGCCGACTTACGCCTGCGTAGAGTATTTTTCTAAAGCTGTTTCAAGATCTGACATGGCTCTGTGGTAAAATACAGGATTGCCACGCAGAACGTTTGAGTTCCATTCCTCCAGAGATCCAGACTTTATATTTTTTGCATTCACCGTGCCTGCACTACTCATCGTTTTTTTTTGAACACTGTGGCATTTAGGTTACTAATGTTCGTACTCACTGGGATATAGATACACACTGTCAATTACCGCGCGCACCACCGCCAGGGGTGTATGATAGTGTACCACACGTGTCAAGAGGAAAGGTTCTGACGACGTACATGAATGATTGAATGGACTTAATTTCAAGTATAGCAGTTTCCTTCGAGTGAGGGGGGCAAAGAGGGGATTAACTTCTGTCCATTCTCACCGTCTTTCGATGATGAATGTGGTGCCTCAGGTGACCGCTCGAAGTCCTTGGACCCGGGCGGCATTTTCGGCTTGCCGTGTGGCGTAAAGCTGGGCAGCCAGCTCGTCGCTGGTAATTGCCGCCTACCAGCGGCAGGGAAGCTGACGCAGCCGATACGCAGTAGTGACCGCCACTGCAGCGGCGGCTGGCCCCTGCCCTGGCGCAATGGTAGCAGCAGTGATGGACCTCGAGGTTCGTCCTAGCCTCACATGCGCGCGGAGTGAGCGGCGGCAGCTTCAATAACTTTCGGGCACACTCGCAAAGCATGTGCCGCAGTGTTGCCTTTTCCCCGCACGCTTTACACGCGTCCGTCGGGTATAGGCTTGGATAACACTGACGTAGGATCGCCGGGCTGGGGTGCGCATTTGTTTGTAATATTCTCAGAGTTACTACCTGTCTTTTGTTTAATTTGTTGTGTGTTGGTAGGTATTTGGTTCTCTTTAGTTTGTAATGTTGTTTAGTCTAGTCACTGAATGTGGTCAGGCGATCACCCCACGACTATTTCTGTTGTTGTGTTGACAATGGCATCGTCTCACTCTCGGAGATGGAGGCGGCTACCGAATTGGCCGCGGCTCAGCGAGTGAGACCTCGAGTCGCAATGTGGGCTGCCTGGTTGCCTGCGAGTGGAACGCTGGTGTGAGCCGGGTCCACAGGATGAATACCGTCGCATTCATGTGACAGAACTTTAGCGTTATTGATGTCGTGATCAGAAAGGCATGTCCTCAAGATGCCTTTCTCTCCTATACTGATTTAGGTCTAAATCCAGTTAAACAGGCTGTCGCGGGAGCACCAATACGTATGCAGATAGATAGCTAGATAGATAGATAGATAGATAGATAGATAGATAGATAGATAGATAGATAGACAGATAGATGGATAGATAGATAGATAGATAGATACGGTAAAAGTACCTGCAGTTCGCTCAGAAACGCATCGTACCTAAAATGTTCTGACTTCTTCGACTAATAGAGCCCGTTCATTAACTTCTTAATGCCTCAGCTATCAATAAACGGCTACATAGCAAATATATCAAGGATCGGTGACATAGGTGACTGACCGTCCCGGCATGCGTGCTGTTCGCCATCTTGGGCGAACACCCGTAGGTATACCCGTAAACAGTTGCCGCTTGTGTTGTTTTGCATAACTTCTTTATTTATTTACAGATACTGCACGCCCCCCTCGGGCCCATGCAGGAGGGAAATACAAGAATACAGTCTGCCCATATATAGTCAGACACAGAGCAGCTCGGTATACTTAAAATAGTATTCAAATAACAGGTATACAATTGTAGAGGAATAATAATGTTTGGTGCATATCAGCTTATGGAGAACACAATTGTCGTGAAGCTGCTGCTTATGCCTTGTACTCACTCAGACGTTCCACAATAGCCGCATCATCGCGCGTCCGATCATATGAGAACTTGAAGGAACATCGTCTTCACTGCCTTCAGCTCTCGTGGCTACGATACCTTCGTGGTACTACCTCTTGCTCGTGGTCTCGATGTCTTTTCCAGTCAGGATGGCGTTGGCATCATAAATGGCTAAACCTTTAACCTCAGACATCGAAAAATGGCTGTAGAAAACTAAGAGACAGTAATGCGAAATATGTATAGAGCCATTTATTTTTAGTAATTATGATCCATACGAAAACAAAGTGAGATAGACAAAAAGACAGCTTGCTGGTGTTTAGGACAGAACCTGCAGCCTTCGAATTAGGCATTCGATGCCGATAGAGATACAGCGGCCGTCATTCTGTCGTCCTCTTCATTGTGTGTGCATTATCATGGGTTCGTGCATTGACGAAGGCAGCAGCCGGAGGTTTCAAGACACAAGTTTTTAGTTGGGCAGCGTGTGCCCCGTAAACAAGAAGTCAAACTATGAACAAATGATACACACTGTACACTAATGGCGGTGGGCATAGCTTTGACCTTCAAGGTTTGCCCAAGCGGTAAATACTACTGTCTTTTACCTATGCGCTATAGAAGATTCGAACGTTATCACTGGTGGACGCGTAAGCGTGTGAAGTGAACTAGGCGATTCGTGTTCGGCGAGTAATTTTAAAAGAATGATTGGAAGCTTCTCAAACACTGCTGCGTGCCCTGTGCCACACGTTTCTTGCAGTCTTTGCGTGTACAACCACGACCTAGCTTGAGGAGCGGCACGCGTGCTTTCGTGCTGCTCCTCTATCCAGGCCATGGTTAAACACGAATGCATCGGAATGAAGCACGCGGGGCAACATGTGCATTCACACGTGAGAGTGTCAGTCAGTGCTGATAGGAGCTACCGCAGCGAGTGCTTAACTCTCTTTTTCCTGACAGGGAGCAAAAAAAAGCCGTGCTACGTGTCTTGTGATATGTGACGCTAGCAGGCAGAAAAAGGTTCCATAACCCCACTATGGCTGTGCTCAGCCCGTGCCACCTTGACAATTTCAGGCCTGCTCACTGTGTCTGCCTCGTGGACAGAGATCACTCAGTTTAGACTGGTCTGCTTTGCTGCACACACGTGCCTCGGCTTGCTTTCGTCGGTCGACCGACATGGATTGACAAGCCCGACGAACGTTTCTGTGGCATGATGGTGTGCTTGTTGGCGACTCGAGAAGACCGCCTTTTTCTGTGTCCTTGAAGTGCAGCGTGGAAATGTGATGCGTTTTGTGCACTGGATATTCGAAATTTGTTCGGCTGCACATCCGAACGGTTGGACGATGCTGAGTGGTCAATTGTCGCGGCAAATGGATCTAAGTTGCCAATGTTCTTGTTTCCTAAGGGCAACCGAAGAACGAAACGGGAGCGTGTCGTTCGTCAAGCTGGCGTCGACATCAGGTTTTTTTTTTTTCGTGACCCGAAGGTACGTGTAGCTTACGACATACTTCTAAGTCTGTTTAATGGCACTTTCTCCGCCATTTTCTGTTCTTGCTCTAAAATAAAGGTGTCATGTGCGCTTCTGACTTTTTGGCGTACGTCCTGGCTTTTAATATAAAACGCACGTGGCAGTCGTACGTTTTTGAATTAGGCAATTTTCCATCAGGTTCGGTAAATATTTAGCTATTGGCGATTACCGCCGCGGACTTGTTAAATTACCTGTGTCCACTTGGTTGATCAAAATGGAAAAAATGTTGTTGCAATACTGAGTGCATTGGTTTTGTGCATAGTATTAGAGAGCTCTAGAATACCGTTTTGCAAGCGCTGCGGGCGTTGCGGGCGTAGCGGGCGCCATATATAGAATATCATTTGCCCTGCTGCAAACCGCAACGCACGATCGCAGTGATACCGTAGCCTCAAATGCAGTGTTTTCGGGCCACATGCGGGCCGTGATCGCCGCACGCTATTTCAGATTTTCTGCGTGCAGTCCGCGAACGCCGAGCTGTGTTACGACGCATGCGCAGTCGCAGCGACCACACTGCAAGGACTCGAGGTGCGCTATTCTAAAACTCCCTATTATCTTGCCGGTGTTCCTACCACTTTATTGCGGTATTTTAATTTTGCACCAGTCTCCTTAGGATCTCCGCCTCATGTGTTCTCTTGAAATTTAGATGCGGGTAGACACTCCCGATGAAGCACTTTTTTGAATGGTTCTCAGGTGTGTGTGCTCTTCTTCAATCTAGATTATTTAAAAACCATGACCAAAAATATACCAATCCAAGAATTGGCAGTGCAGTAGAACCCCTGAGGGCTACACGATTTACTATAGACCCACCACAAACATTTCCCCCAGGCTTTAATTCATATGACTGACTACGTACTACTGCGACAGGGGCCAGAGCAAAAGAGGAAACTTAGAAAGAGGTCACACGAGATTTTCGTGAAAAAAATTTGTCTTGCAATAATCATCGCCCTCATTTTTTGCTGAATAACATACTTGTGGCAGCATCACACACTATCTTCAATAACTACGTGTCCATGAATACAGATGTTCGAAATAGTACAAATAAAACCGCAGAAATTTTGCAAATGAGTAGGAACGTTTTTTCTGCATGCTATAGATAGTGTGTGTGCGTGTGTGTGTGTGTGTGTGTGTGTGTGTGTGTGTGCGTGTGTGTGTGTGTGTGTGTGTGTGTGTGCAACAATTTGATGACTAAAATTTACCTTATTTATTTCGTCACTTTGTTGATCCATCAAACTTTCCTCCTACACTTCAACCACGCGTTCAATAGCGCACAATCTTTGGCTCTTTAGTGGAAGAAATGGCTCATTGGTGAAGCTCCAAACGCTTTGAAGCGTAATACAACACTTAAATCAACGCTTTTTTTTTACCCAAGAGGCAGAATAAAGCTGTTAAGCAGGTAGAACTTGCAGCGAACGCTTTATTATGTAACGGGAGACGGTGACGGTAATGAATTCACAGCCTCCAGTACGCGTGCTCACTTAGGCAAAGTGAGTGATGTCACGATGGCAGTCAGCAGGCCTTCTAGGAGCCATTGGCTCCCGCTGACTGCCGCTTTTAGGTTTAGATGCACAGATGTACCCAATGAAGCGCACTTGGGGATTACCGCCTTTATAGCTGATTTGGTATAGCATCGGGCGCCTAATTCGAAGGTTGAAGGTTTGGTCTCCGCCGGAAGTAAGTTGTCTTTTCGTCTGCCTTACTTTCATCGCATTTATATCATACTTACTACAAAAAGCAACCTTTATTCTTTTTCTTCAAACTAGTTCTCATGAATGCTGTGCGTAACAAAAAAAACGTACTCTGAAACTCGCTCTTCTTTCTTACACTCGGCTATCATAACCCAAAATAATGGAAAAGCGTCACCTCGTGCTTATTAAGACATTGATGCACTCCTGGTCACTCTAGAACTTATTTCTCGGGGACAAGAAACGACAAACACACACTTACACAACCTAGTAATGCTTTTTGTCGATGGAAAAGGGAATTGATCTCAGGAATGACAAGAGAGAGAAGGTCACTGAAATGTAATCAGAAATGCAATGTTTTGCGGCGGGCTCGTGAAAGAAAGTAGAAAAATACTCCGGAAAGCGCGCCGAGGCGACCAGAAAAGCGTAAAATCCATGGCCTGAGCTGAACGGCAATTTCTCGCGGTAACGAGAAAGCCGGAATCATCCTTCTTGCTCCTGTTTTCGCCCGCCTAACCGAAACCCGCAGGTGTCAGAATGAGAAATGTTCGACGCGGCCCCCCTTCGCAAGTGGTAAAAGTCGAATCCAATAGCTTCCGCGCGCGTTGCTTCGATTCCGATGGGAGCTAAAGAAATGTCCCGTGTTTTCTCTCACAGCAGTTCGGCGCCTGAACCAGGGAAGCTACCAAATTCAGCGCATTATGAGAGCGGACGCATAAGCCCCGAAAGAAGACAATGTAAGTGCCGCGAATAGCACAAAGGAGCAAGAAAAGAAGTAGAGAGGCACTAAACACAAAAAAAGAACAAATTGTATGAAAAAACTTTCAGGATGCCTATAAGCTTCGCCGGTAAGAGCAGAACGTGGTAGTGTGATCGAACCTAGCTCGTGCCATCTTCTCCTTCTAAAGCCATGCTTCACTTTTCGTTACACGTCTCATCCATGCCTCGATGACATTGACTTGTTTGCGCAAAATATCGGTCAAATTAAGCTTTTGTACAGTGGCGATTGCGAGCACAGCTGCGATGTGCTTACTCCATGATGTCTCATCATTTCTTGAATTAGCACGGTACCCGCTGCACGTCTGTAAGAAATATGTTGCAACAAAATCGCAAGTTGAGAATGTTGGAGCGCCTTCATAATAGAAGAAAAAAAAAAGAGTGCATCGAATGTGTCGCTCCCTCTCTTCTTTGCCTTCGTCTTTAGGGCGCTATTTTCTTCAAGTATGCACGTTGAACGATAGAGGTTCACGTGCATAGCTTCAGAATCAGCTGTTAGATGTACGTCAAAGATCTCCTGATGGTGCGATTTATTGCCAATTTCCTCTCTAAAATGTACCTGTTACCATTACCTCGGAGTTTTTAAATAGAAAATACAACTGCAAAGGTTTCCTATAGTGTAGTGAAACTGCAGCGCCATTATGGACTTCACTAGCGCAAATGATAGGGCTTAAACTGGTTTTCAGGCGAGTGTCATTTTGGTTAGCTTCATTTAAAAGTAATTGATTCCCTGCATGCGTCCATCTCAGCATAATATCGACAGCTTTTCGTTTGACAAGAATAATAGAATGATTTTGTAGGTAGCCGTGCCAAAGGAAAAAAAAAAAGAACGAAGAAATGTCTGTTGAATGAGTTTCCCCTTAAAGCTAACTTCGGCAATATTTGAGGTCAATTTATCTCAGTGAAATTGGCTGGGTGCGTTCTTTTGCACATTACCGTCATTTATGACAAATTACAGGCAGGAGAAATGCTTCAATTTCTTTCAAATTAATTTTAAAGCCTTCAAACGGTTCACCTGGCGTGTCAGAATTATTGGTAACACTGTCTGTGAGGCGTCACGTTTGGCATGTCAACGTAAGTAACGCACAGATCGCGGGATCGAATCCCGGCTGCGGCGGCTGCATTTCCGATGGAGGCGGAAATGTTGTAGGCCCGTGTGCTCAGATTTGGGTACACGTTAAAGAACCCCAAGTGGTCGAAATTTCCGGAGCCTTCCACTACGGCGTGTCTCATATTCATATGATGGTTTTGGGACGTTAAACTTCACATATCAATCAATCAATCTACGTAAATAACGCAGCTGGTGGCCTTGCTAACTTTGGCCACTGCAGCGTTTACTATGGCTGGCCACAAGGCGACGGTGGTGGTGTTCGTCGGGGTTATTCCTTTCTCCGTGGTGTTTGGCCGGCGTTTATTTGGTTGGCGCGCGACTTTCTGTTCCCTATGGATGAGTGTGCGATGGTTGATAGTTGGTGTTGCTTTGTGGGCTGCACAAACCACTCACACAAGACACAGAGTGTTTTGCTATCGCGACTTTTGACGTGACAGTTTTCTCAGTGAGAAGTGGATCAGTGCGATCTGGTGGGACAACTGGTCATTGAGCGAAACGACACGCGTGTGTTTCGATCATTTCTCGCTAAAGTTCAGGACAACTTTTGGCCAGCGTTTGGCAGGCGTCTGTCTGTTCATGCGTGCGTCCGTGCGTGCGTCCGTGCGTGCGTCCGTGCGCTTGTCTGTCTGTCTGTCTGTCTGTCTGTCTGTCTGTCTGTCTGTCTGTCTGTCTGTCTGTCTGTCTGTCTGTCTGTCTGTCTGTCTGTCTGTCTGTCTGTCTGTCTGTCTGTCTGTCTGTCTGTCTGTCTGTCTGTCTGTCTGTCTGTCTGTGAATCAATCAGCCCATCCATCCATCCGTGTGCGCATGCTTTCGTCCGTGCATCCGTCCGACCATTTGTTTGTGCGTCCGTGCATCTGTCTCTCTGTTCGTTTGTCCGTCTGTCTATCTGCCTGTCTGTCTCTCTGTCTGTACGTCTATCCGTCCATCCGCCCGTTCATCCAGTGAACACTCCGAGTACCGGCATCTCGCACCTTTCATCATATATTTATGATATACGAGTACCACCATTCAGCGGACATTCCGACGACAAAAAGTGGCTATACTTGGGAACAACTTTCTGTGACAATGAAGGGAAGGCTGTACAGCCTACTACTACTATGCTACTACTACTACATACAACGCCGACGCACGACCCACGGCATAAGAGGCTTCACCCCTAAAACGGGGAGGTAACAGCATCATTTGCGGGAGAGTCGCCGCTGTTGGACAGCTCTGATACACTGTCAGTTTCGGACATGTTAGTTGACGCTCAGAAAGTTCACCTCTGCTCCGAGCTAAACTCCGAGCACCTGCTCGGCCAGGCATTCAAAGTTTTTGAAGCGAAGCTCCCTAAGCCGTGGGTCGTGCGTCCGTGATGTATGTAGTAGTAGTAGGAGTCGTCGTAGTAGTAGTAGGTAGCCACCTCCATGGCCGCACTATAGAGAAGCGGCACGCGCGCACCCTTTTAAATTTAGGAGGAAATCCGCGCACGTTAACCATAAATAAAAAGATAGTTGTTTTTTATGAAAACCTTACTCAGACGACTATTGGTGACAATCTACAATGAAATTTGCCCTGAATTCGATGCTCACTCAAAAAAAAATTGGCCCCGTATTGGCATGTTACACTGCAAATGTCGTCTAAAGACGATAGTCTTGCGTCTGGAGAGAGTGAACAAAACGTTTATTTGATGTTCTGTGCAAAAAAATTGGTAAATGGTATTCTGGAGGCGCAGCGCTAAAGTGCCTCGAGCGTGCAGTGGAGGCGAACAAGCGCATCACGCCACGTCACACATGAGACATGAGCGCTATCTGACAGTTATCTTGGAAAACAAAACGCGCGCCCCCTGCGCTCCCGTCTCGGTGGTGATAAAGTGTAGAACGAAAGGCGATGGGTAGGTGCCATCACCGTGTCGTCTTAGCAAAGCGTTGGAAACTCTTGCCGTTTCGTGCAGGCATCGCATGTTGATCGCAAAGTGATAAACGCTATGGTCCTTAGAATTACTGATGTATGCATTTTCTAGTAACAGACATACGTAAAAATTACTGACGTGTTGTTAGGTGGCCTCTGATATGCGCAATAAGTGCTTTTTAATTGACAATCGCACAAATAGGAACGCTGAATCTTGAGCAATATTGGTGGGCGCTGCAGATCGTGCAGGCCGTTTGGAGTATCCTTTGGTCACTTAGGTGCCGCTTAGGGTACCGTTCAGGGCAGACAGACAGACAGACAGACAGACAGACCAAAATCTTTGCGTCGAAGGTCCCCGAGAAATACTATTGTCCTGAAAACTAGTATCAGAAGGACGCAGTTTGAGCACTATCTGACCAGAAAGGGTAGCCACGTTAAACTCGCTGGGCGTAACCTCCTTCGTTCTAGCTAGGTTTTAGCTAGGCGAGGGTTGGGCCGCAGTGTCATGAACATTGGACTAGTTTATAGCCATGAACTGGAGGCGGTGAAAGGTGAGCAGTAGACACGAAGCGCAGGCCGTAATAAAGTGCGCGAGTCCCAACTCTCGTTTAGTCCTTGGAATGTCCGCTGTATGGCGGTACTTCTGGAATGTCCGCTGGATGGCGGTACTTTCGTGGCGCAGTGCTATACACCGAAGTGGCTGCGATGTCCCTACGCACGGGGGATCCTTGCAGTAGAGCGTCGACATATGACACTCTTCGCGATAACGATGGTGACACTTCTGGCTGGGCATACTGCTGACGTTCCCGAATGATCTGGCAATCCCGAACCGACAGCCTGATTTGCTCACGCACGACGTCAACCAGTGACGACACAGCTGAAGCGCTGGGGTCGAGTCGCTGCCTCTGGAGTTCCTCTCGCACCACAGACCTCACGAGATCACGTAAAACCTCTATGGTGTTTCCAAAAACAGTGGGTGCTACGTCAACGAAGGCGATGCCCAGAACCCGGTTGTACATTCTCGCCCGTTGCTGAAGCGTTCTTTCCATCGTGGCAGCCTCAGAACGGAACTCCGCGACGGTGGAGGGCGGATTATAACCAAACCGGCAAAACGTTCCTGTCTTACACCTCGCTTTAGATTACGAAGCTTTTTGTCCTCGCTCATGTTAGGATCTGCTCGGCAAAAGAGGTGGGCCCTGTCATCTATATACATGGCCACGATTTCATTGTTCTACTGGTTCCGAGCTTGGAGAGTAGTCTCGGCTCTCTCCTTGCGATCCGTACTCGGGTAGGTGGCAAGTAGCTCCCATCGAAAGTCATCCCAGGTTGAGCTAGCAGCATCGTGGTTTTTGAACCATGTTCGTGCGAAATCTTCTAACACAAAATAAACACCTCGTAGCTTCCGAGCAGAATCGCAGCCTTTGACCCTCGCGACGCGCTGAAATTGCTCGAGTCAGTCCTCGGCGTCGTCGTGTGCGTCTCCGTGGAATGGTGTGGGCGTCCTCGGCGGATCTACTATAATTTGTGTTGGCGTGGCCTGGGTACTCATCTCGGTAGCGTCTCCGCTGGGAACCGTGACTGTTCTTGTACAATGCGAAGGGAAAAGTTCAGGGTACTCACCATGTAGGCAATGGCTGCTGCGCTGGTGAACAGGGGTCAGCGCAGTGGGTCTGAGTTTCCTTTGGTAGAAATTTCCTTCTCCAAGTTCAGAAATAGTTGGTTCACACCCGGGCTTCTTCACCAGATTTGTCGCACACAGCTGAAAAGTAGGCCTCAATGAAAATAGCTAAAACAGATGAACTTGTGCCCCACAAACAAACAAGTTAGAGAATGAACTAATGACTGAATGAATGACCAACTTCATTTATCCCCTTTTTAAAGGGAAGGGGGCAATAGAAAACAGTGTGGTGGGGACGAACTACTTGAAGTCCTCCTCTACCCTCTCAGCCCACTCCAGCACATGGCCTCCCGAATGTCGGCCCTCGAGCTGCAGAAGGCAGCCTCCCACTGCTCCTCACTGGAAATTAGGCGTTTCAGGAAAGGGGAAGACGGTGCTTCGGGCAGCGCCACATGATGTGGTTCACGTCCGCTGTCGAAGAGGCACAAAATTTACAAGATGGGGAAAGGTAACAGGACTGATGAACGCTGTGTAGAAGGTAAGGGGAAAGAAAGGTGCTAGTCTGCAGCTGTCGCCACAGAATTTCGCATTTGCGTAAAGATTTGCGCTTCAGTGGCGGGAAGGTTAAGCGCTACAATCAGTAGTGGATGCAAATGTCATGGAATGAAATAAGGCGATCTCGCGCTGTAAACGGTGCCTCCTCCGTAGCGAATCACGACACATCGGTTGCATGTGTTCGGACTGTGAATCCTGGGGCACTCGCATGAGCCGCCTCGTTCCCTGGATGGCCCGCATGCGTGAAAGTCCAGATTAGCGCTTCAAGTCGATCAAGGGGGTGATGCAAAAGTAGGCAAAGGGCTGGCTTAGAAACCCTACAGGCTCCGAAGTTATATATAGCTGTTTAGGAGTCACTGATTATAACGGATGAACTAGGTATTGTCAAGGCCAAGGCTATGGCCACCTCTTCCGCTTCCTCCAAAGAAGAGGCAGGAATGGAGGCAGTTTCAGTGACCTGACCATAAGAGTTGATTACCGATATTGGATAATGATGCCTGTTTCCGTAATCAGCGGCGTCAACATAGAGCACATCATTGGAGGAGGAAAATTGCTTTTTGAGAGCCTTCGCACGCTGCCTTCTGCGCTGTTTCTGGTGCTCAGGGTGCATGTTTTTTGGAAGTGGGGAAGTGTATATGTTCTCGTTTATGTGGTGTGGAATGGTGTACTTGACCTTGGTGATGGGTGCCGGAGTGACAGAAATGGTTTGTAGAATGTGTCGGCCCATCAGGGTGTTAGAAAATCTGTTACACTGAGATGCAATATGGGCTTCTTCGAGTTCCGCAAGGGTGTTGAAGGTGCCGGTACGTGTAAGGCTTTCCGTCAACGTCCGTATAGGCACCCCTAAAACGAACCAGCAACTCACAAAATCTGAGGGCCTGCTTCCGGTGATCGTAGCCGCAAAGTTGCTGCCGCTGCCGCAGTGATAAAAAAATCACAGCAAATTCATAGAGTGAATGATGATGAGCGGGGCGAAGCGCTGGTGGGTTCTATATAGAAATACTGTATATATTTACACAAAAAATTCTACGATTCGTAAGTGGCAGCTATACGTCGCTTCCGTCCCTCCTTCACAATAACGGCTTTATGGTCGCTGAAGTGGCAGATCGGTGATGGGGCGTAGTGGGCTGTTTGCAAGGACGAAGTAGTGGGCAGCTGGCAAAGGTGGAACTATAGGCGGTCACATACATACATACATACATACATACATACATACATACATACATACATACATACATACATACATACATACATACATACATACATACATACATACATACATACATACATACATACATACATACAAGGGATGGACAGACCCACGCCATTAAAAGCTTCGCTCCCAAAATCGGCACGGAAAACAGAAAACGGAGTGGGGGTGGACGGGTGGCCATACTTTGCTTTGTCCTTAGCGGTGACCAAAAGTGCGAGAGTTTGTTGCTTAGTTCCTTATAGTAGAAAGCCTCGATGAAAACATGGGAGTGAAGTGTGGCTGTCCGAGGCCCGCAATCGCAGTTACAGGTTCGGAGCTCCCGGCGGCGACAATGGAGGGTAATGAGATGAGACGCGGGGGCGGCGCCACGGGTAGGACGGGGCTAACACGGGTGCTGCAGTGAGTGCTGGAAGATTCGTTTGAAGCGATGACTGGTGTAGGTTTAGTAGGTGACATGTACGGACATGTTTCAACGACTGCGTTAGGCGCGCGTCAGGTTTCTTTCGAGTGAACCGACGGGTCGGCTGTGTAGTGAGCGGCGGTCGCGGCAGGTGTTGCGAGGGAACGGTCGAGGCAGCAGCTGCGGGCGCCGCGGCGAGCGCGCGGCAGGCGAGGGAGAGAGAGGCGTCAGCATTTAGGCCGCGTTCACAGTGAGCATTCCGGCCGCCGAAAGTGCTCCGAATCCGGTTCAGCGGCGGCAAGATCCGCCGAAAGGCGGATCTCGCCGCTGATTGCTCTCGGACCTATTTTTGCGGCGTCTGCCGCCGAATCGGTCACTGCGGACCAATAGGAGCGCTAGTTAAGGAATTTTGAAAAATGGCGGCCAAGCCCTACTCACTTGTTATGCCGCAGTGCACGTAACTGAATGTTGAAACCAACGGGAGTTTAACCTACTCTGTGCCTACTTCGCCTCCGTATTTCGTGAAAGATGCGACCGAGCTTGCTGTTGGCGTGACCGAGCTTGTTGCGGTCTTGCAGAGCAAAACGAACCCATCAACGACGCTGGTGTCGGTGGTTTTTCTGCTCTTTGTGCATTACAAGACAGCCACTTGCCAGCAAAGTAAGCAGTACTGTCTTTTCTTGCTTCTTGCGTACGAGAATCGTCGAAGTATACACCACCGGATAGCGTAGTGGCGTTTGCGAGCCGTGACAACAACCGGGTGACAGCGCATCCATCCCGCGTTTGCCTCGTAGTTGATGGCACATTCGGCCACGTGGGGCGCGTCCAGTGCGAACGACGCTGCGTTTCGGCGGCAGGGGAATTTCGCTTGCTATAGAAAGCGGATGTTTCAGTGTGAACTAGGCTTTACTGCGAGGGGAGCGTGACGCCAACGCACAGTAGCGACGTGACCTACTTGGCAGCGCACCAAACCCTTCAGTGCACGGCCGTTTCGCACGGAGGTACAGCGTTACCCGGACTATCTAACAGCTGCTTCGCATCTTAAAATAAGTCAACTTTCATCTAGGCTAGCACCTGTGAGGAAGGTCACTTTACACGGATAAGACATTTCTATTGCTTCAGGAGGCTGCATTTCACGAGACGTCAGCTGTTCAGTTGACAAAATAAGTTGAATAATTTGATTAAACAACAAATCCAAACAGCGTACATAATTGATTATACTGATATGTATGAAACTCGGGCCTGATACGGGTCTGACTCAGGCACAAGTCTGACCCGAGCCTGACGCTTACGTGCTTACGGCCCGGCCCCTAACCAATCCAACATGACCTCACATAATCCGCGGGCCAAGCTGGGCATGTGCAGTTGCACTATAATAGTAGATACAGCGGAAACGTGCTGTTGAACAAAATAGAGGGCAGGTGCTCACACAAGCCGAGTGTTTGGTTTGCCCTGGTGCAAAATACATGAATGCGCATTTCAGGTGCCGCACTGCCAATGTGCACAAAAAGTGGTGTGCTGCTTCAGTACATGTGGAAACCGGAATAAAATAAATGTGATTGCAAAGTAATTTTAACGTTTAGGTTTCAATATTGGTTTGTTCACGATGAACTCGCCACGTCACTTATTTTGTGAATGACATTTTTTCCGGTAAACAACCTTGAACTCACATTAATAAAATGCTTAACCGGCGAAAAAATAAGTTACAAGAACATGAAGTGCAGTGTCATTTAATTATATACCAACCATGCTAGTGTACGTAAATAACAAGTAGTTGTATTGTTCGCTTGCCGGCAAGCTTAGAATGGTTTTACCTGGTACGTGTAGTTAATTTATGGTAAAGATCGTATTTTAGAACGCTTATTTATTCGCTTATGAATATCAACGCGAGGTCATCTCTGGTATTTCTCACGGAACAACAAATCGCTAACAATAAAATGAAGTGGTTCTTCACTACAGCATAATCGCCAAACCATCTCAAAATGGATACGTTCTCTGTACAATTTGCTGTACGGATGCATCAGTAGCTTCCGTCTCGAATTTGTTTGTTGCAGTGCCGCTGCTCTTATATTAGCTTTCGTTTCCCTCTTGCCGGCTGTCATGTTTGTGAAATATAACGACCGTATTGATTCGTTACCGGCTAATAAAGCGAAATCCGACTACGCGAGAATGACGTGGCTCAGGCAAAAGGTCTTAAATGAAAGCTTGTGGCACGCTTTTTGCGTGGAGACAGCCTAACTGGTGTAACGCAGGGATGCTTGAAATATGGTCACACAAGAGTTCACCTCAAGGCCTCTCCTCCCTCCACCGGCTTACCCCCCCCCCCCCCTCATATCTGACTTATTCCTCAAAGCGCCCTGCAATATATCGTGGTTTTGGGACGTTAAACCCCAACAATTACTATAATAATATTTCAGACGTAGGTTACTGTTTCTTAAAGTTCACCTGTATTTTCAGCGCACTCTATGCTGAATTCCACCGTAGAACGGTGGCACAGCTAACGGAATTGCTGCTGTTTTTTCTTAGTGAGCGCGATGAAAAGAACTGGGTAGTCAATTATTAGGTTGTCACTGTTCTATTTTTCTTTGCCTTGTTGAGGTTCTCAGACGTTTTTTTTTGCAAGATGTAGCACTACTTTTTCAAGACGAGGCGATAGTTTTGCAACACTTGAGTTACAACAGCAACACATTTGTGGAATGAGCATATTTCGTTCCTACTGAAAGACACGGGCAGACGGATGAAACAGTTTATCGAGGCCCTGAAGCATTCCACTCCCACGTATGGACGGGGAGGCCTAGCCTCACGTCTGCGTAGTTCTAGGCACTCTTTCATATGCATGGCGATATATTGAGACAAAGAGCTTCAGAGAGACATGTATGTACGCACACATGCAGAACACTCCTTATCGTTATTTTTTCGTTTCCTGTGTATCTTGCGTGTGCATGCAGGTAATGTATGTAATTTTGTAACATTTTTATATTTCATTAGAGACTAAAGCAGTTACGGAGAACTGTTTATTGTGATTTGTTGAGACAGCAATTGTATGGCGCTCTTTCGCCGTGTAAAACGCTCTTTCGCCGACGTCGTTGTCATGTAGCGTATAAAACTCAAATCCATAGCATCGCTTTTTATGTATTGATGACCTAGTCGATGAGCCACTATTTTCGGAGAATGAGCGCAGAAAAGGATACCTAACACACACATAAAAATCACGCAAACACAAGCGCTCTACTACCACACATGTTGCAGTATGGCGCTTGTGTTTGCATCTTTTTGGTTGTTTGTTTAGTGTAATTAAAGTCTTTCTTGGGGACCTTCGACGGAAAAATTTTGGTCTGTCTGTATGCCTCTACATTTATCTGTTTGTGCGCCCTTAACGATACCTCAATCGGCACCAAATGGCCAACCCAATCCGCAGCGCCCACCAATATTGCTCAAGCTTTAGCGTTCATAGTTGTGCGATTGCCAAATAAAAAGCAATTATTGCGCATACCTGAAGCGCTGTAACAACACGTCTATGTTTTGTATGTCTGCCTTTATACTATAGAAGATGCACAAACAAGTAACTCTAACGACTGTAGCGTTTATCGCGCTGCGCTGACAGTGTAACACGATGCTCGAAAAGGTGTTTCCAACGCTTTGCTACGACGACACGATGGTGGCACCTGCACGTCGCTTTGCGTTCTACACCTTATCACCTCCGAGACAGGCGCGCATCTTTCTCCGCGGACGTGCACGCCTTCGTTTTCGAAGATTAATTCCAGATGGCGCTTGTGTCTAACGTACCTCGATGCGCTCGTTTGCCTCCGCTAAACACTCAAGGCATTCTAACGCAGCGCCTCCAGAATACCATTTGTTGCAAATTGTGTAGAGGACGAGGACTCCCGTCAGCGTACACTATGAATGAAGCTAAGGACATGACAGTTACAACAACTCAAGTGCATATGGTGGAGGGACAAAGTTCCACGAATGAAAAGCGGGCAAGCATTTGAAAATCTAAACGGGCATTCAAGGGCTATCTAGAATGGGTGCAAGCCAAGGCCAGATGTTGCACAGTCCTCGCAGCCACGCGTAGAAATGTCTGACAGAAGCAACTCAAGACGCATTCAAGCGAAAAGAAGCAAGAGAAAAACTGCGAGGGCAGAGGAGCCTTCTGCCTGTATGAGTAAGCTAGAAACATCAAGGGAGAGGAGAATGTGAACCGTAAAAGCTACCGCACTACCAATTGAGTATATTGAGACAGGGCCAAACCAGCGAATGAAGCAATCAAGTCCGGGATGGAGGAAGAAGGATGATGCTTCCAAGGTGAACACAACCAAGGCAAGAAATTCAAAGACAAAACTTCTCAAAGTAAGCTACACCAGAAGTTCGCAGAAGAAACTATGTTTCTGCCAACGAAACCTGATCATCGAGAGCGCAAGTTCACCGAAGGCGACGCGTTCGAAGGCACGTATACGGAACAAGCGTCGGAAGCACCGTTGGAAAACCAGGTACAGAAGCAAACCCGGATTGTTCTACGTGGATTGACTTGGACCTCAAACTATTAGTGACGAACATTGTGTGTTGAGTGTTTACAGCAACTGTGATATTTTTCATCATGAGGCCACACTGGTGAGCGTGGAGGATGTTGCAAATTGTGTAAAGGACGAGGAGTGACACTATCATGATTAGGGGATTAGACCGGCATTCGTAATATTGAAGAGGTTGCCGGGTGGGCTTCGCCATGGGCACAGCGGCTCGTCTTTTCCTGAACACCATTCACCGATTTTCTTGCGCAGAACATCAAGTAAACGTTTTGTTCACTCTCTCCAGATGAAAGACTATCGTCTTTCGAAGACATCTGCAGTGTAACATGCAGATTCAAGCCAATATTCTTAGTAACCTGCTTTAAAAAAAGCCACCAGGCCTGCGCAAAACGCCCAGCAGTCACAGCAAAAGCTGGAAGTGCGGCCTTTCGGAGCCTTTTGTAAACACATTTGGGTAGCTGCTACAAACACACTTGCTTGGTACCCACTACTCCATGCTTAATCATAATTTTTTTTTGTAGTCGGCCGGCATTCTCTATGCAATCCTTCGTCATTTTTCGGAGAAGCGTAGTGCCTGCTACACACTTGCTAGGAATTTTTATATGCGGTAACGATGAAGAATTCAGCCTGAAGTGAGTATGTGGCACACTTATTAGGTGACCAAGAGGAAGCTTTTGTTATGAGTTGGAGCACTGAACGACTCACTCGTTACGTAATTCAAATTGTGTGACGCCTGGTTGTTGCTTTGCTGTTCTAAAATGATTTATTAGTCATATTACCGCGATTACATTCGCGATATCAAGTCTGCGTAGACGGAAAATTCGCAAGCGAGTTCCATGCACCATCGTGGCTCAGTGGTAGAATACTGTGCTGGCACGCAGTAGATCCGGGTCCGAGTTTCATTGTTTCCTAGGCGTTTTTTATTTACACTTTTTATCTTATTGCTGCGGCCTCGGCGGCGGACAAATACGGCGGCGCACGTGACCCATGTTCCGATCTCATACCAGCTTTTGCTGTAAAAACTAACACACCGACCCGCATGTCGTATCTATTAGGCGTGAACGAAAACTTGCGCATGCTGCGGACGGGTGCGGCTCAAGCCGATATAAATAGATAGTAACATGTATTCTGGTACAGAAGAATCTTTACCCCGTTTTAAAAGGGCAAGACTGCGGGCTGCTCCGACGTTGGGAGAGGGAGGCCAAGCCTCACCACCGCATCGTGGGCATTCTGTACAGCCTGGAGTTGGTCAAACCAGTTATGGCTCCTCACAAAAGAATGAAATTCTTCCTCCGTAAATTCGTGGTCCATGTGGTGCTGCAAAGAGGGGCACTCCCAGGGCACGTGCTTAAAATAACTAACTGCCCCACAATCGGAACATAGAGGGGAGACTACGTGTACCTGCTGAAGGCGGCGAGTGTTAGACATGACTTCGTCGGTACTAGCCGAAGAGTCATAGCCTGGGGCCTCATGAAATTGTTATGTGAAGGAAAAAAAAGGCCTGCACCGACTCATCTGGTAGTTGAAAGTGGTCTTATTAAAAGTGGAAAGAATGTCTCTGAAACGCGGCGGGTTGGCGTTTGAGGAGGTCAGACCAAGCCCGTCACCGGTCACAACCGGCACACCGGCGTCTCAATGCCTGGTGCGGCCGGCAAGACCTCGCGCCCTGGCATGGGCCAACTCATTAATGTTAACCAGCTCACCCACTTTGGCATCCTTGTGCGCTGGGAATCATGTAATGAGGTGATGAGTAAGCACCTTATCTTCAAGTGTCCTAGCAACCTCCTCGCAGACCACCATAGTCGAGAAAGCTCAAAGGGCTGACCTTGAGTCTGTATAAGTTTTTGTCTTGTCCGACTTAAGGAGTGCCAGTGCAATGGCCAGCTGCTCCGCCTTGGAAGCCGACGATGTCCTGATTGACGTGGCCGATAATCCTCGGCCTTTTATATCCACAACACTTGAAACAAAGTGACTGGTGTCGCCTTCATACTGGGCAGCGTCTGTAAAACATGAATCATCCTCGTGCGCATGCGCGTAACGCAAAAACACGGAGACGCGAGCTGCCCTCCAACCAGTATTAAAAATTGGATGCATGTTCCTCGGAAGAGAGCAGGAGACCGTAAGAGCCTGCCACACATTATATGAAAGCTGAAAGCTCCCGTCTTTTATCGTGGTCGGACAAAACGAGAAGCGAAGATGAAATGAGGTGGCCGTCTTTGTTGGTCAGGCAGGGGAGCTACGTTTTTCCGGCAGAAACTGCGCAATTCGGTCAAAAGACCTCATGCTATCATAACAGGCATCAGTACACGGCACATACACATAAAAGTGCTGAGCTCAACATTGTGTTGAGGTGACACATGGAACAAAAACAGCCGAGCTCACTGGAGCGGGCGTATTGATGGAACGTTTCTCGCTACCGGGACACGTTCCATCAGCACTCTACACTACCTGCAATATTTACGGGATATGATATTGCATGAAAAAAAGAATAAACCTTCATTTGTTTTGTTCTACCATTTCGCTGCCTGTTTTTTTCTAGGTTTGTTTGAAAAACTCCGCGAGTGTGCAATTGTAAATATTAGATATACGACGACGATGTGCTGGGTGTTGAGGTTCAATAATCGCGTCTTGCCATCGCAAAGCATTATGTGTAATATGAGGCCAGTTTAATACCTCAATGCTAATTAAATTGTATTTCATTTCCACTCTGCCTACGTTCCAAGAATAAAAGTTACGAACTTATGTTAGCCATTCGGACTTACGTTTCACGGCTTTACCATTAAGTAGCCTGCTAAGATTTGTATTTGTGTAATGAAACATTTATATGCCAACATTGATTGCCTTACTGGGCTATAGACGTGAATGAACGTTCATTCGCGATAACATAAGCAAGTCACGTACTTTAAATGACAACATAGATGTTATCAACATGCGTGCCAGTCCCTGTTGTATCGCCCCCCATCACTGACTTCCGATCATTAGCTTAGGATTCGTAGTTTACGCCGCCTGCAGCTAAAGGTATGGTGGCCTCAAAGATTCGGTTGTCCTCGTGACTTACTCTCTGTTCGGACTTATAGGTTAGGGTGCCCACGTTGTTGAGCTTGAGATCGCGCGTCTGTTTCCGAACAACCGCCACATTTATATGGCGTGAACATGCCTGAACACCAAGTACGTTGAATAAGGTGTACGTTAAAAAGCTCAAATGGTCAGAATCATTCTGCAATCTCCAACTACGCCGTTTGTCATATGCATACTTTGGTTCTTGCAAGAGAAACTCCACAAACAAGCCCCTGACTTACCACTTGTGTTGTCTTTGTGATGTAGCCGGCGTTCACACAATTACGGTCGTCGCAATTTCATTGAAATGACCGTATACACTTCGCTCACTGAAACACAAAAATTTGTCTTTGACATTGAACATTATGATACATACTCCAGCGTAACTATGTCTCATTTTCATTTTCCTGCTCTGAATATCCCATAATCCATCATGTTTCGAGATAAAACTCGTATGTGCGTACCTACCAACAACGCGTCTCCTCCTTGAAGTCTGATCGGACGTTCGACATATTCAGGGTTATCGTATGATTGCTCTTCTTGGCGTGTGTGGCGGATTCTCAGGAACCCAATCGGAGGCTCCATCTCCGAGGCTGCTATGTCTACCGACACCTAATCCGTCATATGCTATAGGCGCATTTCTGTTTTTTCCGCACACCCTTGAGCGAGATGAATTGGCCGCCATATCGTTCGAGTAATTTCCCCGGGGCCAGAACGCTTTGGAAGTCAATGCCATCACTCGCTTCCTAACCTTCAAAACTTTTACTCAAAAGAACCACCCAACTTCGCCGAAAAAAAAAACTACTTTCAAACTTTCCCGGGCGCATCTCGAGGTCGAAAGCTGGCGTCCTCATTCGCCCAGCGCAAGGATTCTCCACGCATCGTCATCGAGCTTCACCTTACGAAGCCTGAGCCGAGCGAAGAAGAAAGCAGGTGCAAGGGCTGCTGCCGATTGCGCAAAAACAAACAATTACATAAATGAAGATATGGAAAGAGGATCGGCAAATGCATTATTTGTGGACTCATAAGAACCAATGATTCCATTCTGTATGAGCATATCGCAACAGACCGGGGCAGCCAACGAACGAATACAAGAAAATATACTTTCGCTTATATGTCTGCACAAATTTAACTTTTGCGTTAGTGACAGCTAGGCTGAAATGGCGCTGAACGAAGTATGTATCTGCAATTTAACAGAGTCGTGGAGACGTATAAGGTTGAGATAAAGGCAGGGATGTCGACTTGCCTTAAAGCCTAAAACATACCAGGGACAGACTATATTAAAAAAAAACTTGAGCATCCTAAATCTTCCTAGTCATTGAGAAAGGAAAGAAAATGCTCATGAGAGCCGTTCACCTAAGTCCGTTTGACAGATATCGAGTTGCCAGAGAAAGCATTGGAGTTCACGCCAGGGCATCGGAAACGCAGCCGGGGGAGGTAGATGAATAGGTAGCATAATGAAGTTAGGAAGTTCGCAGACGTAAAATGAAATCGGCATGCGCAAGAAAGGGTAAATAAAATAATGGGGAGGAGCTTTCGTCCAGCAGTGAACATGTAATGGACTGTTGTTCGTGTTGATGTAGAAATTTTAATCCACGTGCCATGTCGTACAAAAAGAGTATTCTGTGATGGATACACTGTCTCCTTCATGTCACTATTCTTATTTGATTAAGTCTATGTAGGTAAAAGTGTGGCGCGTGGGATATCTTGCGTTACCGAAGACGCTGCAGGGTTAAGTTTGGAAACTTACTGACAGGCATATATCTGCTCTGTCGCAGCTGAGCTTCAGTGGCCAAGCAACTGTCCAACTCTTCTGCGAGTGATCGATACAAAGCGAAGGCAGCTGCAAAGAAAAAAAAAGAAGTCTTCTTTTTTATATCATTTCTGGGAAGTGGAGTGAGGCAGTGTAGAGGGCGAACAGAGATAAGAACGTCAATCAACCCACTGCGAGGCCTTCTTCGAAAGAGAAACATGGCTTCACCCTCGACTGCATTACCCGCGCGAAAGTGTGTTCCAAAGTTCTCTACCGAATAAGGTTCGCCGAACATCTCTGGACAGCACATCTTGCACTTGTCTGCTGGACAGGACCTCCTGTGGGAAATGCGCTCGTCTCCGAAAAGAAGCGGCGCGCTATAAAGACACAAATATTGCAGTAAGAACGAACGGAACCGTCAATCTACAACGGCAGGAAACACAAAGAAAGGCAAGACCTATTCTGTTTCCCGTGAGCAAGGCCTACTCACAAACTCGAGCCAGTTTCCTCATTAATTCTGACCTCGCCTCGCTTCACAACTGACGTTTTGAGTTAACAAATGGCCTTTCGTTTTTTTCCTGCGCCGCATCGGGCGTAAAACTAGAAGGTTGTGCGAAATAATCGAACTGGCATCAACTACATTATTGCATTTTTAATTTTCATACTTTTTTTGTCGTTCAGTATAGGTTGCTCGCCCGTTGACTATACCTTACCATGCATTTTCGCCTCAATATTCAGGAATATATCATTCTTGCTGCCTTAAAAACCGCTGTCCCCTCCAACTCCCCCCCCCCCCTTGCTTCCCTTCTCTAGCCTCTTTTATCGGTAATGTTCCCTGTACCGTGTGCGGCAGGCGTTTCTAGGCGCAGCTTGAAATATTCACGCCGTGAAATGAAAAATGTGTATATCGCTTAGTGAGTTCGCTTAAGAGAGAAGCCACCGTGGGGATATTATAAATAGATCTCCTGGTGCATTATATTATATTACGCGCAAAACTGTCCAGTTGAAGTCATTGAATCACACAAGTACACCTGTTACGAAAAGAAAAAAAATAATATGCAGGAAAAAATATTTGGGCAACCACTCGTGGTGACCTCTGCCGTCTTAACCTTAATTGAGTATTAGATTAGACGTAACCTTTTTTCTATATTACATCTCAAATATATTCCTTCTCCCGCTGTACAATGTATTCCTATTCCAAAGCGTGTCATCCTGATATGCGTGCTCTGGAGAGCTTCATCAGATTAAATGTTAAGCCCTGAAACCGCTGCAGTTTTGAGCTATACTTGGCTCACATCATATACAGTGTGTCCCACATAGCTTGAGCCAAGAATTTGAAAGTGAAAAGCACTTAGGGAGCAAATTGAACCAAACGCATACTAATCGCACTAGCCTGTAGGTACTCAGGCAATTTTTTATTTCTCCCCATACTAAATATTTATTAATTTGTAATTACCTAATTTTTTTATTGATGGGCTGGAAACACAAAATATGAGCACTGAGATGTAGAGCCCTTTCAGAAACCTCCGGCAAAATTGTTTCCTGTACGATACGTCTCGCGCTGTTATTTTTTCTACATTCATTCATTCATTCATTCATTTATTTATACTGTTAGCCCAGAAGTGGGCCGTTACAGGGTGGAAGTACAAACAATTATTTGCAAAACAGAAGTACCGTACAGGTCTCGAGATAATTTCTCGGTATTATTGTGACCAGCAACTCGAAGTTATACATAACATACATAAATGGAACACACATGCGATGCAATACATACGCGCAGAACAGCACATGACGCATTTGAGGCGGCACTTTTGCACCGCGCTGAAGATTTGAAAGACAACTACTGCAGGATCATGCAACCAACAAAAAGTACACACACACGCAAAAAAAAACATATGTCACTGTTATTCGGAAAATAAACGTTTTAGATTCTGTTCAAATGATGTAAGCGAGGAACAACCAATTATAGACTCTGGCAGCATATTCCAATCTTCAATAGCACGTGGAAAGTAACTGAACTTAAAGCAATCGTTACGTGGGACTAGGGGTGGTATATACATATTATGGCGATGTCATTGTTAGGAAAGCCCGCGAAACGTTAAAAGAAGCCGTGTGACGGACCGCAAGCGCACTGCTATAGTGCTGCTAAAGGCTTTCCTTACAACGCGGAAACAATAATAGCACTAGACGTATCGTATAGGAAACAATTTTGTCGGGGGTTTCTGAAAGTGCTCTACATCTCAGTGTTGATATTTTGGGTTTCCAGCCCATAACTAAACAAATAGCTAATTAAAAATTATAAATATTAGTATTGGGAGAAATAAAAAATAGCCTGAGTACCCACAGGCGAGTTCCAGTAGTACGCGTTTGGTTTTTTTTTTGGCGTCTCTCATAATCAAGTAGTGGTTTTGGGACGTTAAACCCCACAAATCAATCAACGCGTTTGGTGCAATTTGCCACTAAAGTGTCTTTGACTTTCAAACTCTTCGCTCAAATTATGTGGGCCACCCTTTATAATGGAGTTACAAGTGCCTCGGCACAGCCTACACAGAGAAATGTTTAATAAAAAGCTGGATATGTTAGCCGGCCTATTCGTTTGACATGCTACTCCAGATTCTAGTTGACGAGTACGATATGTGCGCTATTAAACACACAACACATACAGCATAACTATTGGGGTGTGGTGAACATTACGTTCGTTACGGTCAAGCGTCAATTTGATCCAAGAAAGTACTATGGAGATATTGTCGCGCGTCGCCATTAGCAGCATGATAGTGTAGTGTGTAACCAGCAGAGAGCTTTGTCTTACCCAGCATTCTACGATGCTCTGTTAGAAAATTTGATGAAGCTAGCAAGTATAGGGATAGATGTGTTATATTAGATAATAGCCTGCACCGGAACTTGCAATTAAGTGCAGTTCGCACAAAGCTCACCTCAGCAGGTTAGGCACTTTCAGAAGCACGTCATCATCTCCATACTAAGACTTTTTTTCTGTTTTTCACATTTGGCACACAATTTAATCAAATACACGTTATATAATCATGGAGAGAACATTACAAAACTCATCTGATATACAGCGGTCAACTTCATCAAGGAGAAGTGACCATGTCTACCCACTCAAGGTATGATAAATCTAGGCTGTTTTTCTAAACAGAATGGATGCCTCGAAAATGAAAAGATACATGAACAAAAATAACCACATGTGCGTTCATGCTGTGAAAAGCAATATTCCCTTATAGTTTTATATTTTTAATTAAGCTCTCTTGCGACCGGGTACCAAACGTACGGAAGCTGTTATCTTGCTCCTACGAACAACGTTGTTTGGCAGCGTTTGCTGCAAATTTCTAGTCCTTAAGCATAAAGGAAACTTCTGATTGAACTGAAAGAGGCTAATATGTTTTCCTCGGAGCTTACACGGTACTTCATTAGCCAGTGTGACCAGCCAGACTTGAACGATCGGGAGTTGTAGTGTTTGGTATTTACAACTCTAGTGAAAGTTCCCGATGCTGTGTTCTTTGTGTAGCGTTTGCATGTGTTTACTCAATTAGAGTAAACATAAATAAACATGTATATTTGTTGGTTAGAAACATTGCGTTTCTCAACTGGACTACTTATTAACATCGAACTTTTCTCCACCTGTTTATCGCTATGCTGGACGTATGAGTTAATTTGATTTTCTTACGAATTTACGGAGCAGAGAACATAGAAAGAATAGCTCAGGAGATCTCGAATAGGTTTGCATGCTGTTAAACTTAAGCGTCTAGCATTGGCAGCCCACATGTTTTGTGCAAGTAAGCCCAAACGAAAACATTCTATGCGCATAGAGTTTCGAGATCATGAAACAAAATAAGCACTGGCACAACTTCTTCCAGGCCACTTACACGGCAGCTCATTAGCAGTCCAGAACTTCAACAGTAGTACTTAATTTTTAATATTTCAGAACCCTAATCTGCTTTTGAAAAATTTCCTTTAAATTTTCCAGAAGCCTAAAAAGGTAGAAGGCAACAGATCCGGCTATTTCAATTTCTTGTTGGGCAATAGTATTGCATTTATATTTAACTTTAATGCCATAGAGTTAAAGAGGTTAGTTCGCAGGAATTTCGGGATTGGCGTCCCTATTCTCATCTGTCGTTGTGAATAAAAGTTACCATTTTTCTTGAGCAAAAAATTGAGTAAGATGCAAGCGAAATAAAGCGTAAAAACTTTCTGCTGCAGACAGCATCAAACTCGGGCCTTCTATGCGGCAAGCAGATGTTCTACTCGAAGCTACGTCATTTTTAGCCCGGTATTGATTACTCATGAGCATAATGCACATATAGCGTACAAAATATTCAAATGGAGCCATGTGAGATCCGAAGCTGTCCTTACAAGCACAAATTTAGCGCACACATATAAGGTTTCAGCTAACATGGTGTCCTGAAAGGCTATTAGGGAATTGCATTTCATGAACAGTGTATAGTAATGTGGCTGCAATTGCAATTGTTCAAATTGTGACCTAAACTAGCCTGAGGCTATCCGTCCTGATAGTTATGGTAAATTTTATGATAAGTGTCTGCAAACAGAAAATTGACATTTCAATCATCTACAATTTTAGTGACTTGATTACAGCGTCTACTGTAAAGAGGCGCTTATACTTTCAGTTTAGAAATTGCGCTTTGTAGGAGACTGAAGTAAGTATCCTCTTTATGTTCGATTCCTTCACCTTTCCTCCTGCCTTTGTTTCGCACTACTAACCGTACAAAACTGCACATGCCACCAGTCCATTACACTCAAGGCAATGCAGGTATCTGATCATTTGCACTTTTTACGTACCCAGAGTCTTCTACTTATCCAACATAACGACTCCTGCTAGCTTGTTAATGCTGTAAACATGCACATTAGTTCCACCTAGCACTGTAGGGCTCTAATCTTCAACTTCCACTGAAGGCTTTCCCTCTTCTCTCCAAGCCTGCTTTTTTTATTAAATGAAAATGATTCGGCTGTAGCAAGAAGCGTCAAATCATCGCGAAGGATACGTCACAATGTCGATGAGGTTCTCCTTCATCTATTACCAATCGTCATGCCATAGTGTCTATTTTTAGAGACCGCGACATGACGACGGCACGCGAGCTTGGGACGACTGGAAAGACTCGTGAAAATTCAGCGACACCGCTTTTGTTATAATGTTTAATTTTGTGCAATAAACATCATTTGTGTGATTATCGACGACACCAACCACTATTTTCAGTGATGCTGTGCTTCGCCTCTCAGATACAAGGCCATATATTAAAACAAATTAAGCGAATCACGGGGGAAAATTCACAGTAGAAGTTTTCGCACGTGTTGCTCTGGCACAGGGTAACTAACGGACAATCATTCCAGGGAAAGTATAGGGCATGTGGGTGGAAGATTTTGTAATGTAAATGCGAAAGAAATGTGGACGGAAATATAAAGAAATAAAGCTTGTCATTGAAAGGATCCGAACCTGCGACAGTGAAATAACGCGTTCGATGCTCTACCATTGAGCTATATACAGTGGCAGTCATCCCCCCGTCCACCTTATAGGGCATATATGTGCATTCAAGCATGTGAGCATCAGTCAGCACCACCTGTTGCCATGATGGCGAGTGTGGAACACTCCTTCTTGCCTGTTTGACGTCACGTATTACGTGATCTCATTACGAGATGGCCGCGGACCAATTACCCCACGCCATTTGTTGCCATGATGGCGAGTGTTTCCCACTAGCCGTGATTGCAACAGGTGGCGCAGGCTGGCGCTCCCATGTTTGGATGCGCGTGTACACCCTATAAAGTTGACGGGAGATGACCGCCACCGTAGCTCATTGGTAGACAAATAAAAGCTTTATTCGAAAATCACATGTTTGAATCCTGCCCTAGGCAAGTTATGTTTTCGTCCACTTTTTTCAGATTTACATTACAAATATTTCCAATAACATCCCCTATACTTTTCCCGACATTGTTAGAAGCGGAGAAGCTCTTTGACTAGCCTGTGCAACACTGTTCGTCCAGGTCTCCGTCCCAACGTGCCACACCGCGTTCCCTCCGCCACAGTTGTTGGAACGATTCCAAGTAGGTAAAGAGGAAGCAGCGCGTTGACGTCACTCTCCCTCACCCACAGCCACTCCCGGCTTCTCCCAATACACCTATGTTGTGTTGCTCCTGCGTCCGCTCGCAATACACTTCTGGCTCACTTCCCTCTCTCCACCACCTGCAGTGCTCGACTGCACATCGAGTAGAAACAGTCTTTCGGCTCGTTTATCTGCGATGAAACTCACACGAAACGCAATCCGCTTCCCATGTCCTTGCGTTTCAAAAAAGTATTTACTCGAGTGAAGGCTACACAGAGTTTCGCTTCAGACCGTTCTTCCAGCAACCGCGTCAACATCCGTTTCAGCCGGGTCAACGGCGTATGCACCGCTGCTGCTTCGCATCCCATCATATATACGCTTGTGAAGATAGTTCATAATTTTTAGATGCGAAGCAGCTCTTTGCCCATGTGCTCAGATTTTGGTGCACGTGAAAGAACCTCAGGTGGTCAGTATTTCCGGAGCTCTCGACTGCGTCGCCTCTCATAGTCATATGATAGTTTTGGGACGTTAAACCCTACATATCAATAAATAAATCAATCAATCAATCAATCAATCAATCAATCAATCAGCGAAGCAGCTCTTTGACTAGCCTGTGTAACGCGGTTCGTACGTCTGCACCGCGCTCCCCTGGCCGCAGGTGTTGGGACGGAGCCAAGTAGGTCACGCATTCCCTCGCAGTTTGGCGCGGTGACGTCACTCTCTCCCTAGCCTGTTGCCACGTGTCATCTCTCTCGCTTTACCCTCTCCGCCGCTTGCAACCTTCGAGAACACATAAAGTAAACACTCTTTATCTGCTACAAAACTTACACGAAACCCAAATCACCTCGCGTATGTTTGCTTCTCGAACAAACGTTTATTCTAGTAAACGCTACACCGAGTTTAACTTCAGACCGTTCTTCCAGCACTCACGTCGACGCCCATTTCAAGCCGTTTAACGACGTGCGCACCGCTGCTGCTTTCCTTCCCATCAGGATTGCACTCGTGGAGATGGTGCACAATTTTGTTTGTTTGTTTGTTTGTTAGTTCTCATTTTTATTGTGGCTATCAAAGAGAACAAGGCCTTAAATTTACTCTTTGCTTCTGGCGAAGGAGAGACACACGCTCGTGTGCTCGTTTTTCTGTGTGCAGAAGAAGTGGGGTGTGAAGGATGTTAAAAAAAGAACGCAGGCATGGCGGCGTGCTGCTGTCTTCGCCTTCTGACCCTGGTGGCAACGAAACGATGCAAGCGTGGTTTTTGATTGTGTCATGGACTTTTTATTACTCCCCCAACAACCACCGAAAAAGAATAGCGAAACAACAGATAGAGCGGATGCTGCACTGCTACAGTTTCTCGCGATCACCGTAGTACAGTGCGCACTGCTTGTTTATCGCTTTAATTCGTCGCGTAGGTTTTGACCCAGAAACATCCAAGAGAACCTAGTTGTTACTCAAATTCTTCTGGTGACAATGGGAAGTTACACGCATGAAACGTGCACGTATAGTTAGACAAATACAGCAGTGAACTTAGAAGCACGAGGAAGACAGAAGCCGTGTACTAAAGTACCATATTTCTAGAAAACGAGGCTGAGTTATTGGTGAAGTAATGAAGAAACGACCAAATTTCGTTTTTTTGTGGTAATCCGTAGCCACATCTCATGGGGCTAGAAAAGACAGATGGCCAACTAGCTGGCGGCTACATGCAATATATCTCTACCCGGAGGGAGCCACCAATCTCCTTACAAGGAAACTCTTGCATTTGGAATCGCTTTCAGACACGGAACTAGCGTGAAAGCCAGAATAGCATGTGGCAGCAAAGTATAAATAGCTCCAACTTCATGAATCTTGGAGGCACTTTTTTACACGTTAACACAGCGTATTCGCAAAACAGTGGCACATTCTGCAGTACCCTGTTAATATTTTCGTAAAATAATAACTTCCAAATTTTTTCCCTCGAAATACAAACACGATGAACAAAAGGCCAAGGAGAAACAGAGGCACTTGAGTTTGTCTCCTCTGCAATTTACTTTATGGTCGACTTCTAGCGCATTGTCCTTTGAGAGTTCATGTCAATTTATTTCCAGAATATATAGCCATGACGGCTAACGAACACGAAGTTTTCTGACACTGCAATGCGGGCTTACTTTTCGTAACAATGTTAAGGCATATATGTATCATGAAATTCGCGAAGGTATTATTGCAGGCTCTATATATACAATAAGCTATGTTCATGCATTTATGTCGGCACCAAAAATTGTCATGGGGCTGCAATTGTCACAGAAGGGGGTTTCGAATATTGCCGTTTTAAATTAGGTACGGTAGGTACTTAGGTGACATCCTGCATCAGCCGCACAACGCGGGGGCCAATCAGGAATGGTGGCTGCATTAGCGCGCTGCGTCCTCAGCTCAACCTTTATTTATAGTTGTCCGCCACGGCGGACCTGCGGTGATGGTGCTAGGCTTCTGACGCGGTGACCACGGGTTAGATCCCGGCTAAGGTGGCCCATTTTCGGTGCTACGAAACCTCTGATACACGCTTTAGCAGTGCTGCGAAATACAGTTAAACAAAGGAATACGAGACACGTGAGATAAAAACGATCGATTTCAACTACCACATACATAAATTACCGGCTACGGTCTTTTCATTTTTTTTAATTGGAGGCACAACGCGAATAACGACAACATGTAGGGATTTACGTCTCGAAAGCGAGATTTGACAGACACCGTACTGAAGGGCTACGGCAATATTTTACCATGTGGTACTCTCCAGCGTGCCCTAACATCGCACAGTACACGGACCTCCAACATTTAGCCTGTATCGAAATGCGACCATCGTGGCCAGGTTCAAACCCGTGACTCCCTGTCAGTAGCTGAGCAACATAGCCACTGCTCCACCACGGCGGACATGATATAATGCTAGCGAGATGTGTTGCTTTTAAACACGATTTATATGTATTTTGATGCGCAAGCTACAGAAATAAGCTTGTTCAACGGAAGCAATAAACGCTGTCAGCATTCCAAAGGCCATATTTGTTCAGGTATAGGTAGAGTAAATGTGAGAGCTCAAATACAATTCGCAGTAATACTCGCAATGGTAGATTAGCCGGCATGGTCTTGCGCTATTCACCTCGAAGTCGTGGCTTTCGCTTTCAGCCTGAGAGGCCACGCTTTGATGGGGGCAATACATAATAGCATCCGTTCAATTAGAATTGGGTGGAAGTTGTTCAACCCATAAGGTAGTAAAATTTTCATCTGGAGTAATGAACTACCGCATACTTGATTAGCAAGTGATGATCCTTGCCCGTATACACCACCGATAGTTATCATTAGTCTAGTATTATTTGGTGCACCTCAGTCTATGCGTCGCTTCCCTATGTGGCATTTGATGAGCAAACATTCGTCGCTTTATTTACCTTTTTATTGCAATCATGATACTTTTCATATTATAGTCGTGACGTTGCTTCAAAGATAGAATATTTGAGCGCGTCATTGTGGAATCACATTGTATAATAATTTTTTTCTGATTGGTGTGTGAGATTTGATGTATAATATTTTCTTTATTTTGTTGAAAATTTTTACAGTTGTTTACAATTATTGAGTCCTCCAACATTATTTTTAACGTTATTGCGGCTGATAACACTAAAGAACAATACAGCCGACGCAATCAGACTATGTAGTGGCATATGCCACTGTGTAGAACATTGGAAACTTGACCTGCAACATTTTCACAACTTATTGATTGCAGGAAAATTAGGTTTGCCACTTACAAAAAACTTGAAAAAAGGCGGTGAGATTGGAAGAGTTGGCTCTCGGAAGAGGGCATTGGTGCGCCGTGCAGGATTTCAGCCGCTAATTGAGCCATACCTGCCAGCTCGGCTTAGAAAGGAGCTTCCCTTGGGACACCATGAAAGCGTGCGAAATGCGTGAATTGGCGGGGCTGACACAAAGCTGCCATTAGCATCGGAGCCAGTTTGGGGCAGGTCATCCAAATGACTACTTCGCGAAATTCACTCGCAACACCTGCATGCGTGGATGCATTTGCGAAAAATTTTTTGTTTCATGATTAGGAATTTCATCGCATGTTAAGCACTGTTTAAAGAGAGTGGAAGCGCATTGATTGAAGGTTATAAGCTTGATGAAGAAAAAAAGACCACAAACAGTGTCTTCGGCCCATGCTGCAGCACCATAGCGTCTTCCGTAACGCTATCGAACGTATCTGCATCTGCAAAATGGAAATCACTAAGCAAGCAATATCGACTCCTGAGATTTTCTTTATAGCACGTCCTTTATATATATATATATATATATATATATATATATATATATATATATATATATATATATATATATATATATATATATATATATATATATATATATATATACCTTGTTTTGCGTACCGCCACCTGAAGCTATAAAAGATATGTTACCAATTGTGAGCCTTGTTAATCAGCTACTGAATATACAACTAGCCAGCGATTACTTCAGTTGCACGGAACGAAAATATTTAAACTTGCTGCCACTGAAAATAGCAGTGACGGGAAACTTCGCAGTTATTGTAGAAACATTTTTTTTTGCAAAACAGCGGTGAGGTACTCTAAGCTACAGTGATTGTTTCCTCTTCCTTGCCTGTTAATCACTTTCGAGGATGGTAAGTTTGTGTATTTTTATGGGAATGACATCCTGACAAATCAAACGCGCTTTATCTTTTTCTATCCATCTGCCAAGCCGCTTAGGTCTGGATGCTGTCTAGGCTGTCAACTTTGCATATATGCCAAAGTACTATGAGATGGCATTAATTTATGACAAGCGCGATTACCAGGTCATAAAAGAAGTACGTGATTTGTTTTTCACGGACGTCATGTAAAACTGCCCTCCTGGCGCGTGTGTCTATATTCGAGTCCCTCAAAGGCAGTGGTTTCATGTTTTGCAAGAAGCTGCGCAGGACGGTAAACAACTGGCGAATTCACCGTATTGACAGTGTTCACGCCGATAGTTCTTAGTGCACTCTAAAATTAACTCTTGATTTTTACAGAGGTTGCAGCCTTTGCCAGGACACGTTCCCCAGGGCAAAAAACTCGAGAAATCCAGCTTTTAAGGAATCGATATAACGCGACAGTGAAATGTGTCTTCGGTGAGGTAGTTAAGCATTGATATTCAATTGTTTCACCACAAGGGCAAAGTAATAAGTGCTACAGAATCAAACTGCAATTTCATACAAAAACCAAGCTGCTTGAAACTTACAGTGGGCACCTAACACAGAAAGAACGTACGAATTCGTCATTAACAACACGAGCCCCGACAAACAACTGTCTTACCTCAACACTTAAAGTACGCTTCTCAAACAAAAAAAAAAGACGCACGAAACGAACGCTCAAGTGTACACAGGAAGAGGCCAAACTGTCACTTCATCGTACTTGAGCAGCGTGCTCCTTCCGTGAACGTAGCCACAGCAGCGAGCGAAGTGACCTTCGTTCTCTCCTGAGTCACAGGTCACATATGATAAGCACACGCGTGGGAGAGACAATGCCCCGCGGACGCTCAATGAAACGCGAGAGGCGCCAAATGTGAGTCCGTTGCGCCAGCTCGCTACTGATGACGAAAACGTGAAGTATCAGAGCTCTGAAGACTGCCGATAGTATATGGTGTATATAAACGGCATGTCGTTCGCAAGCTTCACAATGTACGCTCCGTGGCTCAGTGCGTTGCGTCGCCGCACTGCAAAGTGAGAGGTCTCTGGTTCGACGCCCCGCTACGAGTCGTTTCCATCTAGTTTTTTTTTAACACGATAGTATTTTATACCGCAGTCTACCAGGGCTCCACTGACGTGCTTTTGTCACGGAAGTAACGTTGAAAACTGCTTACTAAGATAATGCAAAGCTAACGACATATTTCCAAAGAAATCCGTGATTGGATGCGAAGCAGCAGCGTTGAGTTGGGACACAAATATGCCATTATGGGTGTGTACATTCAGTACCCTCCTAAACACTCTGCCTACTGTTGTGTAAGCTGAGAAAATATAGTTTGCGTTAAAATAAAGAGAATAATCAGGAGCCATCCTAAACATCTTAGGAAAGGCATTCTCGGAACATTCTTATATAAAATGTTCCGTTTTTCTTATGAGCGTCCCGAAAAACTCATTTAAAACATTTTTGCGTGAAGTTTTCGCCCCAGATTTTAATAGGCTCTGATTTATTTATCTTATAACCTTAAAAGTAACTTGATAGTTCAAGCCTAATTGTTATCGATATTACCAGTAGCGCCTGTATCATACATATATACTTGTTGTTATATTATTCTTATATACTTGTGTTATACATACATACTTGTTTATATTATTCCTAATTGCCATGTAAGCGGAGCCATATGTGGCAGTAGCCTAAATAGTGATATTGCACGGCGATGATTTGCTCAACTATACAGCCGTGTTACTTTCTTTGTTTTGGTGTGATCGCTTTAAAACCACACAAAGCCATTATCACCACTCAGTGCAAGCCGCGCCCCAAATCTTCGTAACCTTGGAGTTGGCCTCAAATAGCACTGATAAGATTACGCACAAATACTGCCGCTGTGGCCACATTTCGGTGGTGAAAAATGCTGGATGTTCATGCACATAGATATCATTTCACAATAAAGAACATCTGATCGCCATATTTTAAGAAAATTTTACTTCTTTCACCCTCGTAGTAATATTGTGGATTTGCGACGTAAAACTCTAACAATTATTATTATGCTTACATGCTGTTCGCGCATATTCTAGTTTGCTTATGCGAGCCCCAGTGTCAACATCTGAAGGTGCAATCCCTGATGCATAAAACAACACGCGCTTCCACCAGTCAGATTACCAAAGGCTGACCACATTTATTGTCGCTATCAGAGTTCCTGTGTTTTTTTTTTGTAGTTTGAGTGACGTATAGTTTTCTGGGCGCAAGTTAGCCCAAGAAGAAGTTTAGTCTCTACCAGGGTGACTGCTGCTACCTTCATAGTCAGCACAACGTGGCAACACAATAAGTATGAATCTTTCTCGAGGTGCGCATGTTCTCTCGTTGAAAATAACTGGTCGGTAAGACCAGCAGTGAACGAAAATGGCAAGCAAGAACCACTATCAGCGAATTGTCTGAGCCACCGTGCAGTAAAGCTGTTAAAAGAGATCATTGTAACTTTTTCGGAAGTAAACTAATCAACTGTGACCAAATATACCAAATTTGAGATACTACCGGACTTTTTGATAAAAGGAAATTGGACACACCTAAGAGATTCTTAAGCAGACCTTTTTATGAACGGGCAGGAGAAAGGTCTCTCTGTAGCCTTTATTGGCGCGGTGCGCAATACTGACTAAACATGGCGTCCAATCCAAACCAAGCGTCCAAAAGTATCTGCCCCACTACCCTTTTTTCTTCGTCTCTTCCCGTGAATTCCTACATCTTCCGCCGCCGGCAATTTCACTTGCACAATTCCAGGGCAGACAGCATTTTTATCGGCCTCGTAATCTTAGTGTTGTTTGCTGATCGTATTCTGCATGCTCTAACGTGTACACCGTACTCTCGTATAGCTTACAAATCCTTCCCATTTCGCAGAATTATATAGGCACTTTGTCATCGCGTAACAGTACAATGTCATCCACACTTAACTTGATTTTCCTTCCTTCATCATTTCTGAAGTGAGCGCTTCTAAGAGCTAGTAGGTTTTTGTTGTACCAGCGGTTCCAGAAAGTGGTTAGCCTGCGCTGACGTTCTCTCCACAGGCGCAGTGTATCTGGGCTCTTCATTGCCGTTATCGAAACGTCATGGTAAGGTAAGCTAGCTAGTCGTCGAAAAGCCAACAAATTAGAAGTTGTAGAAACTTCAGTTTCTTTCGCCTCAGCAGGTCTAGAATTGACCACTGCCTCGACTTCTGCTAAAGCTGTACTCAGTTGCTAAAAGTTGAAGCTGCCCTTCCCTGATGTTCTCCGGAGGCAGCCTTTAACCGTTCGTGTCATCCTTTCCCAAAATCCTCCCCACCATGAAGCACGCTCAGCAATAAATTTTCACGTGATGTAGCTCGTCGCGCTAATGTTCTGGACTTGAACGTCTCGCAAAATCTCGTACATGGCCTCCAATTCCCCACTAGCGGATCTAAACGTTAGATCGTTATCAGAATATATGACACTTGGTATGCCCCACCGCGCGACGAAACGCCAAAAAGCCAGCAAAAGAGAATTAACGGTCATTTCACTACATAACTCTAAATGAACGGCTTTCACTACTACACACGTGAACACGACATGTAAGCTTTCACAGTGCGATTTTCTTCCACAAACACCGGCCCAGCAAAGTCGACGCCGCCAACTTGAAACGGTTGTGACTGGGAAACTCTGTCCTTTAGAACAGGAGCTGACGGTGTCGTAGTACGGCTTATACAAAATCGCGCACACACAACACAATTACTAATCACTTTCTTGATGCACTGTCGTTTCCTGAGAGGTCAGAACCTATCACGTAGCTCGGCTAGTGTAGCACTAACACCATAATGCAGAATGCGTCGATGAATGTCGTTCACAATGAGGTGTGTGCAGTGTTGGTCTGGTGGCAACAATGCGGGGAATTTCACGCCGTCCGAAATCGTTGCATGATCGAGGCGAGTTTCGATGCGAAGGATGCCTTTGTTGTCCAAAAAAGGATGAAGGTCCTGTATGCGGGAGCTTTCTGCCATCAGCCAGTGCAACGATGTCTTCACGGAATGCTCGCAACTGTATTGTCTTAAGCCACGCTTCTTTGCCCGCACGCATTTCTTGAGCACGCAGAGGGCTTTTCCACCATAGAGGGGTTTGTGTTCGATAATTTTGTATAAATCTCTTGACCCATGCCGTTACCCTAACAATGGTTTGCCAGTGACTGAACTTGATCGTGTCTAGTCTAGGCTTCAACATTACAAATTTAGACACCAATACAATATTCATATTGTTTTTCGCTTCGACTAATGTGGCTGTAGAATCACTGGTCTCTTCTTCGCCTTGTGGTCATGTTTCTGGAGCAGCAGCAAGCCAACTGAGACCATACATCCAGAAACTACTCTCTGAGCATGCATGCGGACAAACCTCTTGTCACCAAGTCTGCTGGATTGTTCTTCCCAGCACAATGACGCCAACAGCTTGGTTCTGTATGAGTTTGAATTTCAGTTACCCGGTTAACTATAAATGGCTTCCACTTTTCTCCTATGAACTGCATCCAGCTTAGGCACATATCGGAATCAGTCCTTCGCGGTGGCATGTCTCTCAAAAAGGCTGTTAACCTAGCTCCGAGGCAAGCTGCTACCAATTCTAGTCGTGGTAACGACAGCTTTTTAGTGAAGCCACTGTAGATTTTGCTGAAAGCCGTTGCACAAACGCTCTTCAATCAGTATCTTCCACTGTCAAATAGGCGACAACCACGTAGGAATGTGGGCTCGTGTTAGCAATTACATGTAGTTGGTATCTCGTGTCAAGACCTTCAAGACCATTCAGAGACCTTCTGCTGATGAAGAAAACCCTTTAAATGTCCAATTTTTGCAATCCATTTACACCACTCTATATTGAGTGGCTCAGGCAGTGACGCTTCTCAATCTAGTCCTCGGGTTCAAGTCCTTCGAAAGAGCATTTAGGCTCGTATGGTGAATGGTTATAAAAATACCAAAGGATCTAATATCCGGGAAGTGGTTCGAAGTACGACTCGCTTTGTATTCTTCTCGGGGTTGTCAGAAGCCTTCAAGACCCAGTCCACGTTGATGCTTCGCTCATCCTCTTTGGTTACCCTGTACAGCTTTAGTATTTTGATCACATGAGACTCAGTCGTTGGTGTTTCTTCAATTTGCTGTATGGTGCATTGAAGCAAAACGCAGTTCGTCGCCCAATTCTGCATTTTGAAACCAGGTAGTTCCTATATCTAGTTTGTTTGTTTGTACTACTCTACGGCTTCTTCAGCGGTTGGAACGCCCAAAACCAAGTCATCGACATAGAAGCTTCTCTTGAGCTTAGTGGCTGTTTCTTTGAGCAGTGGTTCGACGTGGTTGAAGTGATACTCCATAGTAGCAGCCAAAAGGAACAAACTTGAAGTAATATCGAATGGCATCCTGGTCACTCTTGTTTCGTGTAGTCTGGGTAGTGGTTTCCCCGAACAAAGCATCCCCTCGAACCAGACAAAACGAAGGGCGTCTCGATCTTCAGGTCTTATGAAAATCTGCAGAAACGCCTTTTGTACGTCGGCGGTAACGCCACATACTTCTAATCGAAACGAGATGAGCATATTCTGAAGGTTCGCGTTGAGGTTTGACCCCTTTTCAAGTTCATCATTTAGTCAGTGCTCTCCTACTCTATGAGAAGAGACGTCGATCACGACGCGGAGTTTCGTCGTCGCAGAGGTTTCGCGTATTGCTTCATAATCAGGCATATAGTAAACCAGTTCGGCGGCTACGTTCTCAGTGTCGACCTTCTCAGCGTGTCCGTCTTTTTCGTACTGCTGAATAGCTTTGTCGTATGCCTCGACTGTTCCTTTGTTACGTGAGAGCCTGTGACCATGACATGGCGACTTTGCGATTGTCAGTCAAGTTACATTCTGCCGATTCCTAAGGCAGCGCAACCTCATAACGGTCATTAGAGATACTGATTGTTTCATGAAGTCTTTTTAGAACGACGCCTGCTTGATTGATAATCGCTTCTTCAACAATGCCAATGGCATCCAGTTCCCGAAATTGTTGTAAGGGGTACCGGTCCCCCTCCTCGTGTACGTCCTTTTGTTGCACGCAGATATGAGTTTTGGTGTACTGTCCGCCTAGTCTCGCGATTGAGGTTGGTCTTTGAAGCGTCCACCGAATTTCGCTGTTGATGGCAATTAGCCCTCGGCTCCCCAAGTCCGACCGCACTTCGCTGTTACTGGGAATTAGCTTCCACAACTGGTCGCAGCGGATGAGGAGGCTTACGCCGATTTCACACGGTACACCTGGAAAGGCAACAGCGTTCGTTAACAGTCTCCCTTCTGCAACAAGACCTTGTATAAATTGATTCTTTGGCGGAGCTTCAGTCATGTCGTCACAGATGAAAGGGACTACAACGGCTTCGATTTGGACGGCTGTGTTCTCCTGCTGGTTACGAAGCGTTAAGCTGACGACCTTAGCATGTCGGCTGTGTTCTGATCGCCTACATCCAAACGTGCTGATGACTTAATCTATCTCCCTAATTGGTGAGAGCTCCAGCTTTTTACTAACGTCCTTTCGGACAAAGGTTCTCTGACTGCCATTGTCAGATATACCACGTATGCAACTGGAATTTCCCGCTGTGTTCATTCATGCTCGAAACGTCTGAACAAGGACATCGGTGGTATGTTTCATAGTTGCGCCATTCGCAGCTACATGCATAACCGGCAGACGTACCTTCGGTTGCTGCATATGTATGTGAATTTGCCTCTGCGGTGCACATTGTCGACGCATGTCGATGTTCGCATCACAGACATTATACTCTATGGCAGTCTCGTGCATGGTGTCCCTTGGCAGTGCACTTGAAGCAATGACCTCCAGATATAAGCAAGCTGCGCTTTTCTTGTAGGCTGAGTTGGCTAGTGCAGTCTTCGGTTATTTGTTCATTTGCTTAATAGAGAACGGAGGACATGGAAGAAATGCTTTTTCTATTGTGAAGCACACTGGCATCAGGCAGCTGTGGAGGCTTGTGGAGGCTCTGAGTAGTAATATTACAGTTGCGAATATGAGATGGAGCGAATATGAGTGTGCGCTTGTTTCGCGACACTGCACCTCGATGCGAAGGAATCAAAGCAACCGGCTCATCTCCTCTTCTGAAGAATAGCTGGTGGCCGTTGATACTGAACCTGCAGACTTCATGTTCTCCCGTTTGTAGTAGTCCACTGCAATATCAGGGGGAATAACCTTTAGCAGTACCTCATTCAGCATGGCAGCGTAGTATCTAGAGCTTACTACTGGGCTCGTGAGTCCCCTCTGACTGAGATGATCCCCGTCATACATGTTCCTTAAGGCCACCTCGTCGCTTTACGAACGAACAGGGTTCAGTGTGCGGAGTCGTTCCAGATGTTTCTGCTCAATCCACTTAGCATTTCTAAATCACTGTTGTAGTATCTCAAGTGCGTCGCGGTAAGATGAATCTGGGACTTGTATGCGGCAACGGCTTGAGCAGTGGCTCCATCAAGTAGTGAGACCAGATAGTGAAACCTATGGCGTGGGACAAGCCCGGATTATTGTGAACGGCGTGGCGGCACATGTCCCAAAATGTCTGCAATCAAGTTAAGCTGCCACCGAAACTCAATAGCTCTAGTTTGGGCAATCGTGGGCTACACTCACGTTGAGGTCATGCCATGTCCGTGGCCGAGGTCGTTGGCGATTCCCAACCAGTGGTTGTAGGTGAATGCGTCGTCTATGGAAGTGCGGAAACCTTAAGCCCGTCCATGTGGTGCTCAAGAAGATACAAAACGCTGGTAGCAGCGTTTTCACGCTCCATGACGAAGTTGTAGTCTTTTGCCACTTGCTCGTCTGTCAGGAAGGTTTACAGCTTGGCGTTCAGTGTGGCTAACTCTGTCTAGACCACCTTCGACTGGCTGTGAAGAACGTGAAGCGTCGAGAGGTCAAACTGAGAGGACTAAATAAGCTGGTTGACCTCATTCTCTATCCTCGTACTTAGTGCTCGACGAGACGCGTGCTTGGTCTTGGTACTCTTCATGATGACCAGGCAGCAGAAAGACGTGCCAGATCGGAAGCAACAGCTCGGGGAGGTGAAAGCTAGCTTCCGGGGTTTCGGTGCCAGCAGTGACGTGGAAAATTTCTCTGTAGCCTTTGTTAGCGCTGCGCGCAATGCCGACCAAACATGGTGTCCAATCCAAACTAAGAGTCCAAAATCATCTGCCCCATAACCCCTTCTTCTTCGTCTCTTCCCCTAATTTCTTACAGGGCATACGCTGCTAGGTTATTAGGGTCTGTAACAAACATTTTTTAATTTCTTTAAGTAACTTAAAACACAATCGACGAGTATCGCATCTTATACAACTTTTCCCGAAGTATCTCGTATCTCTATCTTAAATACATCTTGCTCGAGTATCTTCCATCATATCGCGATAGACTTTCGAAATATCTATGCCCAACCCTGACTGTCGTATACCTATCACATAGTAAATGAGTGCATAGAACACCACTCCTCATGTTCGGGAGGCAGTATGACAGCCTTTATGTCGACAGAAATAGAGAGCCCAGATTGACTTATTTTGACTTGGCTATGAAGCAAGATCATCATACTTGTAAATGGTGATTGCCGAGGAGTGTCACGTTGGCAGGACGTGTGCTTACAGAAATCAGGATGGGATCCCTCGTGCTTACTACTGCAGGGATATGAACTAACCTTTTACAACCACCCGGGTGAGGCCCTAATAGTGGGATGAATGTAGAGGCTACTTTGTGCAGATGGTCGGCCATGTACAAAACACTTCTGAAGAATATGTACTAAGGACTTTTTTATGTTGTTCTGCAAAACAGCGTGAACTTACCTGGTTTCTTTCCTTTCTCTCTAACATCCTGTTGATGTTGCAGCAATAATATTTCTGCTTCCATGATCCAAATGAAGTAGATAGAAAGCAAGCTTTGCTTCTTTAATTGCACCAGGAAAGAAGCCATCTATAAGACAGGCATCATTCATCTCTTATTCAAAATACCGCTGGACCAACCACTCCTAAGCCATGACACCTTCATTACTTTCTCATGGGCAACTGAGCAGGAGTCATTAACGCGTTGGCGCAGACATGCTAATCGTAGTCATAGCACGCAAAGCCAGTTAGGTTTGATACTTGTGGTGTTACAGATTAAAGGCTAGGACACACACACCCGCACACGCACGCGTGTACGCACGCACACACAAGCACAAACACACAGTCGCCTGATGTAGCTTTGGAAGCGAGCAACCGACATCCAAAGGGTAATCAGAAACAGCAGTAATGACACGGACAGAGGTAAACATATAGAAAAATCATACGAGTTGAATGCATGTTCGCACTAACATCTATCACACTGGGAGAAAAGGGACGTCGAAGAATTGGCGGGGTGTGCTTTTTTGTTCTTTTTTATAGTAAGAAGCAAAGTATACACCATGAAGTTGTCGCTTATCGCTCTTGATTGCTCTTATGCTGTCAGTATTTATGATACGTGTGACTGTAGTGACACTCTTTCAGAAGTGATAAGCGGTAGGCTTGAGCGACTGGTAAACGATACGCATTAGTGTCCATGTATTTATTGATATATTCATGGTCTTACTATTATACGTATTCATGTGTTACGCTATGCCAGTTAGTGTTATGAAACATTCGCCGCGAGTCACTTCGCTGAAGACACGTAGACATGGCAGACAAAAAACAGAACTACAAACGCTTGGAAGCGTTTGTAGTTCTCGCTGTCTGTAGCGCCGATATGGAGTGAGTGAAGGCAACGATTGAAGACCGAGTAAAGAGAAGGGCCAGAAAAAAATCAGGGAGTGACGCATACCTAAAAAAGGCTCGTTTGCCATTAGATGGTACACCACATATCATAGTGTTGGATATTTCTCTCAGATGGCTGCACGCACGTACATGCAGTGGCGTAGCCCCTCCCCCCCCCCCCCCCCGAATTGTTTTTCGTCATGGCATACAGAGAGAAAAAATACCATTCCAAGGAAGTGCCCCTCTCTCCACAAAAAAGTTTCTGTCTACACCCCTGCGCGTATGGTCTGCTTATTCCGAGTAAGACACTGCGCTACCTTGCACGAAAGGCATCAACAAGGGCGGATATTTATTTATTTATTAGTCATTGAACAATACTGTGTGCCTTTTTACAGGCCTATACAGGAAGTGGTAAAAAATGTATACATGATCACAGGAATAGAAAAACAAAAACAAAAGCAGAACATAGAATGCCTCAATAAATTAAGCTTCAGCAATAGATAAAGCACATCAGAAAACAATACAGAAGTGGGATCACACATCGAGAAGCACCATACATTTGAAGAAGCTTCTGCAAACAATTGCCTCATGAAGTACTTGTATATGTACAATCAAGAAAGAATACCAGTTTTGCAATGAGTGCATCCACAGATCGATATATATTATGTTGATGTCTTCAGAAGCAATTCTTCTTGCTCCTGAACCAGCTAGTCCGTTTGCCTGCTAAACCCCCATTTGCAGATATAATTATAAATGGAAGTGTGTTATCGTTATTTTATGCTATATTCACTGCGAGCATGAAGTGCACATATAGCACACGACGCTGACGCCTTCGTCACCAACAGCCGCTTACACATCATTTGACCACTCCGACTTGTGTTTAGAAAAAATTATTCACAGATAGTGGACATCAATTACTTTTGTACAGAACATTTCAACAGAAAAGAACACACTCAAACACACAAAACTGCTACAAAAATATTTCTATACCTATGTATATACATAATAAAAACGCACAAGTAAAACGTGAATGATGCCACGTTCTTTCCTCAAGTTTACTTATCACCCCGTTACGCTGTACGCAATTCTTCAAGCAAACCACATCTATAGTGTTCAGGGATCTTCAGGACGGCACTGTATCATTTTGTTAAGACTACGGCCACTCCGTGAACATTTCAGAATACTTTGGAACCTACGTCGCCGCTAGCGATAACGCTAGAATGTTCGATGGCAAGTGTATAAATGCCGACACGCTTCGCTGCTTGTCAGTTGATCGATGGCCCACGCTTTGCTCGCCACTATCAGTGCCAGTGTCTTGCTGTTCTCTAACAATCCTTTCACGAGGCCACAAGTTTGACCTAAATCAACAGTTTATTATTTGACCCGCACTCGGCTTCTTTCATCCGCGTCACGACCCCGTAATATTAGGTGAAGGTGTTTTTTCGTTTTTGTACCGGACGCCTCCGTCAAGCTGTGAACCAAGCCACCGTTGCAGAGAAGACACCAAAGCCAGCCAGGAGCAGCGAACGAGCCGCAGGCAGCAAGGTATACCACCGGAGTACGGGCCTCTACAAGACAAGGCGCGGAACACTGAGGCCATGACCTCGACTGCGGCAACAATGATAACAGCTGCGCATTTGTCGTGTATCAACCAAGGGAGCCACCAACTTTCCGCGGTTCATCGTTCGAAGACCAGGAGACCTGGCTAGAGGCATACCACCACGTGACTGCCCTCATCCACTAGGACACAAAATAGAAGCTCCATCGCATGCACTTTTACGTGGGAGACACCGCAAGGACATGGGTAAAAATCGGGAGCCTGCGCCTCGAACATGGGATGTCTTTTGCGGCTCATTTCTACAAACGCTCGTGAGCGCCGCTCGCAAAGAGAGGGCTGCTGCTTTGCTGGAGACCCAGCTGCAGCTACCAAATGAAAATGTTACCATTTTTCCAGAAGAAATAACCCACCTGTTCCGTCACACTGACCCGGACGTGTCTAAGGAGAAGAAAGTTTGTTTTATCATGTGACGGGTAAACAGAAGCACTTCGCGGGATTGATGAAAAACCCACCAAAAACCGGTTAAGAATTCCTCTCAGAAGCAAGCACTATTGAAAAAAACCCTCGAAATGTGCATTCCACAGTTTAACTGCCACTCGGCTCTAGGCTATACATAGATACAACCACTATGCTCCGATGACTTGTGCGAGGCCATAAGGGCTGTAGCTCATGAGGAACTTCTCCGAATGTTCTCGTCGTGCCAGCCTCAAGTTTCTTCGATCGCAGATATAGTCAGAGAAGAAATCCAGCATTAAATGGGTATCTCTGAGACATCGCAACCGCAACCCCAATTCATGAGCTATGCTGTGGCGGCCCGACGCTACACTCCACCCCGACGTCTACGTCATGAGGCCGCGCCACCGTATTTTTTCTCGCCAGACACCACCGCCGCCACCGCTGGCGCCATACTGCCCACTCGCCGGCCAGCGCAATGCTCCGGGAAAAACTGACGTGTGGCGCGCCGCCGACCACCGGCCTCTCTACTACCACTGCGGAAAAGCTGGCCACACCCACCACCGCTGCCAGTACCACCTTATGGGACTGCGTGGTTTCGCCATCGACACGCGCCGCGCCCACAAAGGGGTGAAATACAGCGCAACAACGCTCACTACCTCGCAGCAACACAGTGAACGCCCCGAGATTTTTCGCGTTCACCTTCATCCGGTCGCTACACGTCGCCTCACCGCCGGCCGTACGCTGACCCGACCCCGGGCCAGAAGGAGAGCAACCAACGGACATCAACCGATGGAGGTGCGGTTGCTGTACGACCAACACCCGAAGACCCTCCGCCGACGACGACGGCGCCACGACGCAACTTCAAGAACATACCGCAACCTCAACGTAGTCCTGCTGTCGAAACTTCGCGACCAGAAGAAGATTTGATTGTGAAAACAGTGGTGAAAACTGGTCGTAGCAATGATCCGATGCCATGACCCAACCGCAACGCCAGGTGACAAACTAGTGACCTCGATATTCTCTTTGACGGACACAGCGTCACAGCTCTCGTCGACACCGGAGCCGACTATACCCGTCATCAGTAGGACATTCACTGCGAAGTTGAAAAAGTTAGTGCCGCTTGGGGAGGCCCTGAAATCCTTACAGCCGGAGGTCACTTAGTGACACCAGCGGGAACCTGCGCAGCCAGAGTGACCATCAATACCCGCATTTATCCCAAAAGCTTCGTCGTACTCGCCGATTCTGCAGAACCTACTCCGTGGAACGAAGGTTTACACGCAGTTTTCGACGTCAATTCGAGTTTTCTGAAGCATAAGCAAGAATAGTTCAAGGCCCTGCTCCTGCACTACAAGAACTGCTCTTTGTTGTCGAAAATTTGCCAGACCCCAGTCGAGAAACATCACATAATAAAAAAACGCCAGACCACTGCAGTAAAGCCCCTACAGAATTTAGACGCGAGAACTCGAGGGCTTAAAATGATAAGTCGACCAAATGCTACACTATGACATCATCCAACCATCTAAGAGTCCGTAGTTTTCACCCATGGTGTTAGTAAAGATGAAGGGTGGAACCGTACGTTTCTGTGATGATTATTGCCGCCTCAACAAAATTAGAAAATAAGATGTTTATCCTCTCCCAAGTATTCACGACGCTTTGGATCGACTCCACAACACGAAGTACTTTTCGTTGATGGACCTCAAGACTGGAAACTGGCAAATGGAACTAGACGAGAGAGACCGAGAAAAGATGGTGTTTATAACACCAGACAGCCTTTTCGAGTTCAAGGTCTTGCCTTTTGGTCTTTGCTCGGCACATGCAACTTTTCAACGTGTTATGGACACCGTGCTGGCAGGATTGAAGTGGCAAACTTGTCTTGTTTACTTGGACGATGTCGTCATGTTTTCCTCCAGCTTCGACGAGCATCTTCGGCGCTTTATTCTGTACTTCAAACCATCAAAACTTCCTGATTCACTCTGAAGTCAGAAAAGTGCCGTTTCGTGTAAGAGGAAGTTTTATTCTTGGGAAACGTTATAAGCAAGTCCGGAGTGAGACCTGATCTGCAGAAAAAAGCTGCCATTGCTGCGTTTCCGTCGTTCGCCGACAAGAAGGCTGTGCGTAGATTGCTCGGCCTGTGCGCTTCGTCAGAAGCTTCTCCCGCATTGCCGAGCCACTCACTAACCTTACGAGGACCGACATCGATTTCAAGTGGGAAATGCCACAGGAGGAAGCAACTCGCGCTTTCAACGAACATGCCGAAACATAAGTACACACTGATGCAAGCAGCATAGGGCTCGGCACCGTCCTTGTGCAGAGGACTGACGTACTTGGTGGGGTTATTAGTTACGCTAGCTAGCCGGTCACTATCCAAGGCAGAAAGCAATTATTCCACAACGAAAAAAGAGTGTCTTTGCACCATCTGGGCGACGTCATAGTTTCATCCTTACCTCTACAGCAGGCCTTTCAAAGTTGTCAGCGACCACCACGCCTTGTGTTGGCTAGCTAACTTGAAGGACTCTTCAGGTCGCCTTGGGCGATGGAGCCTGATACTTCAAGAATACGACATTACCATTATTTACACATCCGGCAGAAAACACTCCTACGCCGACTATTCGTTGCTGCTATATGTTCATGGTGCGGGCTGAGAGAGAGAGAGAGAGAGAAGACTTTATTGGACTCCATGGGCCAGCTATTTGGTCTCGGTGGCTTTAGGTGGCGGCTCGTAGTCCATGGACTCGGGTGGCATCCTCGCCCTGCCGGACGGCCCAGAGTTGGTCGTTCAGCTTTGGGCTTTCGAGGGCCGCCTCCCAGCGGCGGGGACGGCGACGAAGAAGGCCCTCCGCGGCTCCCGCAGCTGAGGCAGTGGCAGGAACGAGTGAGCTCGAGGCTCCCTGTGATTTGCTATTGACAGCCGCTATAGGCGCATCACAATTGGTGGCGTTTTGACTACTGTCATCACCGGCACATTCCCAGAGCATGTGGCTCAGTGTTGCTCTGTGCCCGAACGCTCTACACATATCAGTGGGGTATAGGTTCGAGTAGAGGTGGCGTTGAACGACTGGGCTGGGGTGGGAATGGGTTTGGAGTAAGCGAAAGCATACGGCATCGTGCCTGTTTAATTTCTCGTGCGGTGGCTGCAACCTACGCCTTTCGAGTCTATAGTGTTGGGTGATGTTCCGGAACGTTGTAAGACGATCACCCCATGGCCATTCTTAATCTTGTTGCTGCGTGCCTATCAAAGTGTCTTGATCCAGCAGATGCATCGCCCCGCTTTCGGATACAGAGGTGGTGGCCACGTAGTGGGCCTCGGCTCGGCGAGTGAGGCCTCGAGCCGCGGCGTGGGCCGCCTCGCTCCCCGGGAGAGGAATGCTGGTGTGTGCCGGGGTCCATAAAAGGAAAACCGTTTGAATTTGGGGTTGTGAGCACGACGTCGAGTCGCCATCTCCGCTCATTTGAAGGATGCGCGCTGCTTCCCGCGAGATACGGCCGCGCGCGAAACTGCAGACTGCCGCCTGCAAGTCGCTTATCACAATCTCTGCATGCGGTGCTGCGGCGAGTGGTAAGGCTATTGCGGCTTCTTTGGCTGCCTGCGTGTGTACCGTCATCAACGTGGCGCTCGTGAAGCATTTGCCCTGATGGTCAACGACCACAGTTGCGTGGGCTCTTCTCTCTTCTCCATATCTCGTTGCGTCTACGTATACCACGTCCGTACTTTTACCAAACTTCTTTGGAAGCTGTTTAGCACGCCCGCTACGCCGTCCGATGTACTGCGTTGGGTGCATATTCCTAGCAATCGGCGGAACGATCAAGTGGTTGCGGACTGAGGTAGGGACCTTCACCTTTTTTCCTTGCTGAGCATGATATCTGATGCCCTGCGACTCAAGGATGTGTTGACCCATCTTTCATTTGGTTAAGCGTTCGTAATGCGCAATGTCATGGGCCTCAATTAACTTGTAGAGCGAGTTGTGAAGTCCTATCTCTAGAAATCTGTCGGTGCTCGCGTTGATCAGGAGGCCGATAGCTTTCTTAAGAGTCTTTAGTATCATGCAGTTGATTTTGTATTTTTTTCTGAGCCTATGCACTTGAGTTAAGGGGCCGAGGTTATTTTTCCCTCACAATAAAGAATGTCGTGAGCCCCCGTTGACCCACCGCCGCCCGAGGACCTGAATGACGACTGCTTTTTCAGAACGATAACTGCCAACGACTTCGCTGAACGACCGCGGGTTGGCCCGGGACTAACGGGCCTAATCGAATTCCTTGAGGGCAGGACCTCCGTTGTTCAGAAGGTATTCAGACGGGCACTTACGTCGTTTTCGCTGTGAAACGATCTTCGCCAAAAGAAGAACTTATCGCCGCTTCCAGCCAAGTACCTTCTTGTGATGCCTTCAGACCTGCGACCAAAACTCCTCCAGGCCCTGCACGATGATCCAACGGCAGCACACCTTGGTGTTTCCCGCACGCTCGCGAGGATACAAGATACTACTGCCCACGCATTACCGCGGACGTCCCTCATTACGTGAGGACATGCCGAGACTGTCAGCGACGCAAGGCACTGCCGACAAGGCCAGTAGGTATTTCCTCGGCCCCTCAAACCACCTCACCGACCGTTCAAACAAATAGGGATGGACCTACCGGGCTGTTTCCGAGGTCGAATTCGGGAAACGAATGGACCGTCTCAGCTACTGGTTACTTCACCCGCTACGCCAAAACAAAGGCCCTACCCTAAGGTAGTGCCAAAGAGGTAGCCATGTTCTTCGTTGAAAACATCGTCCTTCGTCATGGCACCCCAGAGGTTAGTGCCACTGGTAGAGGTGTGGCCTTTACTGCTGATTTGACAGGAATTCTTTCGACATAGCCAGTCAGGCCACCACCTCACCACACCACCCACAGACAAATGCTAACACCGAGCGGCTAAACAAGACAATCGCCGACATGCTGGCCATGTACGTTGACGTCAAACACAAGACGTGGGACGCAATCCTTCCGTACGTGACTTTCGTATGCAACACGGCCGTGCAGGAGACGACGCAGATGCCACCGGCACACGGAAGGAACCCGGCAACGACGCTTGGCGCAATGCTGCCAACGTCGCTGACGAATAAATCCTCGACGTCACCATTTTAACTCCAGTGCGCTGACGAAGCTCAGCTCGCCCGCCTGCGCATCACGAATCAGCAGGCGACACAGCACCGCCGTTACTATCTTCGGCAATGCTTCGGGGAATACTAGCCTGGTGAACGTGTTTGGGTATGGGTGCCGATACGCCGACGTGGACTCAGTGAAAAACGTCTGCGGCGGTATACTTCGGACTATACAGGGTAGTACGACGTCTCGGCCCACTGATCTACGAGGTTGTCTCCGACGGCGTTATGAACTCTCAGTGGCGCTGATTGCGACCTGAAGCCGTCCATGTCATGTTCCTCACGCCGTTTCATGCATTTTAGTGAACTTAAAGAGAGAATTTTTTGCTGTTGTTAATATTGCTGTTTCGTACTTGATTATTTGTACTTTTTAACATTATTATTGTACTTTCTTCTTCTGGTAAAGCATTGGGACGATGCCTTTTTCAAAGGGGGCAATGCCACATTCCTTCCTGAAGTTTTGTTATCACCCGTTTCGCTGTATACAATTCTCAGCGCAAACCAGCCTATAGCGTTCGAGAAGCTTCAGGACTGCAGTAGATTATTTCGTTCAGATAACGCCCACTTCGTGAACATTTCAGAGAATTCCAGAACCTACGTCGCCGCTACTGATAACGCTAGAATGTTCGATGGCAAGTGTATAAATGCCGACAGCCTTCGCCGCTTGTAAGCTAATCGATAGCCAACGCTCTGCTCGGCGCTATCAGTGCCAGTGTATTGCTGTAATCTCAGTACCCTTTTACGTGGCCACAAGTTTGACCAGAATAAACAGTTTATTATTTGACCCGCAGTCTGCTCCATTCGCCCACGTCACGACCCTACAAAAATATGTATATTTTACGCATTGATAGCGTTTCTATAAGCACTGAAGAGACACCAGCCTACAAAAACCAGGCAGGCTGAAAGACATGCTTCACGTGTCTCGTGTCTAATGCAAAAGGGCTGAACCAGTGCTGAAGAAATTTCTTTTCCTCGAGAAAGTAGAGGTGCTCCGGCAGAACAGACAACATCTCTGTGTGCAGTCGTTCCAAGATCGAGAAGAGTTTGACAGCGACGGCCTGCTGCAGCTGCCTCGCCGCGATTGCGCAAAGACAGTAAGCACCGGCAACAATGTGAAGGCAGGCGAAGCGGCCTCCAGAACAATGCTCAGAAGAAACGAAGCGGTTTACCCCGAGACTGTAAAAGCCAGCATGCACAGACCTCCAGCAAACACGAGCAATAACGAATTCATTTTTTCTGCATAGCCCCATGAACAGCGCACATATTGAACAGGTATTCCTATAGTACCAATTATTGAACTTGAATAATTTAAAAAGTAAGCCATCTAAACAATTATACCTTATTTCTACCTCTCAATATTGTTGATTGATTAGATTGATAGGTTCAGTTTCACGTCCCGAAACCACCATATGAATATTAGAGACGCCGTACTGGAGGGCTCCGGAAATTTTTACATTTTTCTAGCGTGCACCCAAATCTAAGTACACGGGTCTACAGCATTTTTGCCTGCATCAAAAATTGCAGCTACCACAGCCGGCATTCGATCCAACTACCTGCGTGTCAGCAGCCGAGTACCTTGATTTGATTGATTTGTGGAATTTAACGTCCCAAAACCATCATTTGATTATGAGAGACGCCGTAGTGGAGGGCTCCGGAAATTTTGACCACCTGGGGTTCTTTAACGTGCACCCAAATCTGAGTACACGGGCCTACAACATTTCCGCCTCCATCGGAAATGCAGCCGCCGCAGCCGGGAATCGAACCCGCGACCTGCGGCAGCCGAGTACCTTAGCCACTAGACCACCGCGGCGAGGCTATCTTGTTACAAAAAAACAACCAAACAAACTAGGTCAAATCCGTAGTATTGCCAATTTCCGACAAAGCCATCTTTCGCGCTTGATGTGACCCTGGCATGTTTCGGAGGGCTCATCAGCTGTGGCTGTATTATATTACGTTGTATCTTGTGGGGTTTGGAAATTATTCTCCATTTCTAACGAGTCACCACTCACAAAAAATTCTATATTGCTTATGCTGTGCTCAACATGTAGCACATTGTTTTACTTTGTAAAACATTTTTATATGTGTACATCTGTGATGCAGCGTCTTTTTCGAGTTTCTATTAGTTCTCTATGGCGGAGTCTCCAAGAGCTGTGAAGTGGAAGCTGTTGGTTTGACAAACAACACACGACATTTATATTAAGAAGTAAAGTGAAAAACTATATACAAAAATTACATATTCAACAAAAGGATTACAACACGCGGTGGAATACTACGAATTACAAACAAAAAAGACGAGGTGTCAGGTATAATGTACACAGTTCGAACGCGGGTCAGCTGAGGAGCTGTGAAGAGTTCAGTCGCACCAAACGCTGAGGCTTGACTGCCATAGTCGACGTGGGTTCGCTGGTAAAGGTGAGGAAACGCTGGCGGCTGGACGACGCGTTGAGAGCCCAGGAGAGCCTGGCCAGACACTCAATCACAGCTCGGGTCCGTAGTTCGACGGCTGTTGCTTGGCTGCGAACACTGAAGTCCGCAGGCCCTTGGCTGGAGATGACGACCGGATGGCTACGGTCTTCTTTAGCGGAAATGCAACAGCAGGAGGCTCCGGCGAGTTGAAGCCTTCTTTGCTCGGGTCCGTAACCCGACGACCCGTCATCGACCCCTGGTTCTGTGAACAGCTTCCGCTCGCCACGTCCTATTCGAACTCTCCTGCTCTTCTACTGCTCAGGATCTTCTTTGAACTCCGTCCCACTTCTCCCTTCCTAACTCTCGATGCGGAAGTTCCATGATGTAAATCCATTGGCCCCTAGAATCTCCGTGGTGACTTCCTATTGGGACACTTGCCCTTTGATGCCTTGCGATGCGCGTTCCCATGTTTGTCGTCGTCGTCATCATCGCTTTAATCACCCACCATTCACGCGCACTCTCCATCTCTTCAATGTGGCACATGTCAAAAGCACATGACACTCACCGCAATATGTACTGCCTCATTTTCACACGTGTACTCTTTGTTGTTCTTACGCTGTCCTCGTGCACTGGTTGTTTACAGGGCTATAAATATATTCTGTCCAGCGTCCTTTTTTTTCTGCCATAACATGCGGTGTTCAGGTTTAGCAAGCTTAGCTCAACTCGTCTTACAGTGTACACATCGGCTTAGGGGCAACAGTGGCTGTATCAACAAATGGAGCCAAGGAAACGTGATGCCTGCTATGTTTCAGTGTGCTGTGCTCACGAAAAATACTTAAACAGCATGCTAACGGAAACATACGCCCACGACAGGTACATTGGTGTACGTGTCCGAAAAACAACAAAAGCGACTGGTGGTTTCCTCTTGTGGGTCACTTAAGTTTATGGTTTTAGGATGGTATCTGGTGAACTTCGGTTCTCAATCATTGTCTTTTTTTTCTCGTGCATATATCAATTAGCACGATCGTACCAAAGCACCGCGCTACAATAATGTGATCACATCCATGGCAAAACAAATGTTGTATGCAGTGTACGAGGAAGGAGGTCACCTCCATTTAATTTTCGAAATAGCTAGGACGCTCCCACACCACTAGCCAACATGTTGCGTGTGCCGCGTGGTCTGCATACTAATCTCCATATAAAGATGCCTTTTTATTTTGTCGCAGACAATCATCCTTCTACACTAGGTGTTGGCCCATATATGAACAAACTTTTTTTAATATGCAATGTAATATATACACGTCGTTACCACACTAGGAAGGCTTGTTAAAGGGGACTTTTTTGTCTCTTTCATAGGGCCCTTGTACCCACTAGTAAACCGGCCGAAAAAGACAATGCAAAAACAATACCCGTACTCTTCATGACATTATCTGCTTCGTAAGATCTATATTCATACCATAAAACATGAAAGTGTACACCCAAGATCTCATGGACTTCCCAGTAGAGTGTCACCCATCCATCCATCCTGACTTCAGGAAGAACAACAGGAAGCGAGCATGACATTGGAAAGCAGCAAATGTAGGAAATTAAACCATTTTGCTGAAACAAAAAAAACAACAGATAATCCGCTAGTTTGAGAACAGTCAGAGAGGCTCCGCCAACACGTGCACGAAAGCACATGGAACCTTGGAGGGATAAAACAACAACAATATTTGCTGAAAGTATTAACGAGAAAACTTGAGTAACTGCAGTGTGTTTACAGTCATTCAGGTAGAAATGATGAAAAGTAGCTAGAAACACGTTAAAACCCTAAAAAGCTTTTCGATCGTGCCTTTAGCCTTTTATGTATTTTTTTTACATTTATGAAAGGCAGGCATTTGGTTACGTCTCGTGAAGCACACTGACAGAAATGTGCAATGACCATGCAATATACATGAGCTGTAGTCAACAGTATCGGCGAAGACACTTCCGCTGCAGCTCCTGTGGATAATATGTTGTGTAATATACCTTCACAAAAGCACCGTATGATTCTGACCGATTATGTAGTGGAGAGTTGCGAAAATGTTGACCATCTCGTGGTCTTTAACGTTGAATGACATGACATAGCACACGGGCCTCTACCATTCCACTTTCATTGAAATGTGAACCAACTCTGAAAAGAGTACTGAAATTGACAAATACGCTTTTTAGAATATGGGAAAACGAAGCTATCATCATAAAAGCGAAATTAAACGAAGACCATCAGACTGAGTAAGACGACCATCTGGTACACCCTATAACTTTGCGCCTTCACGTAAGCAAATTTTTCGTAGCTTTTGCTAAACTCACTGCATACTGGGTATTATGAGAAGGGTAGCGAGCCAATTTATGAAAAAGAAGCTCTTCAGAAAGCATCGAAGCTTCGTTCCAACGTTCGTGAAGTGTTTCTTCTCTTTGATTAGCTGGAAGAGTATCGTGTGTATGGCCGCATTTCCCAGGCTATAATGGCTTACGGTCAGTTGGCGGTTGCAGCTAGTATCCACATGTCTGGGGTTACGATAAAACCTCAGAGGGCGTAGGAACACCAGAATAGTGTGAACATTGCGCGAAAACGTATTTGAATGCCCCCAATCGCCAGTTCGAAAACTTGCCATTAGCTGTATTTTTGAACTTTTTGGTGCCGTATTGCTTTTGCCAACATATTGCGAGGCGCTCCGGTGTTCGTTCTTAATCCCGGTAGCGTGGACCACCAAAACCTTGGACGACGTTTCAGGTTTATCTTCAAGAGCTCCTCGTGCATCGCCTTATGAATACCTAGCCTTGCTTTGCTGCTCGAGGAACACGTAAACAATGTCTGAATCAAAAGAACGTTTGGGCGCCTGTGAACTAGCCCTTTCAGACTATTCTGAAATCCCTAATGCAAGAATATTTGCGAAGTGTCCAATTCCAGTTCTTCCTTTTGTGAGATGGCGAGGTACCCACTACGCACACGTAAGGCAACATGCGCAAGTGCTCAGCTTCCTACGTTGTTGAAGCTGTTGGGTGCCTTTAAACTAAGACCTCGTTGCACTATTCACATTTGTGAACGCGATAGCGTTGAAGAGCTCGTTTCGCAGGATTCTAGATACCGGTTCCGGTGTCAACGTTGTTAGTTGTGGAGGGAAAGTCAGCGTCGTATATTGCGGAAAAGTTAAACTATCCAAATAAATAAAAGCTTCGGTTGAGAATCAACTCAGTCTGCTAATGTGGTAAGCAGGTGTTCTACCGAAGAGCAACGCCATCACTTGATTACTTTGGAAAAACAAAAGAAAACAGTATACGAGTGTCATTAATGTCAAACGACATCAAAACATTTGAGTTGTGCAACGAGCTGGTGTTTTAAGTGTCCACCCATCACAAAATGCTCAGGCATATTGAATCAGTAATACGCACGGAGGCGCAAGGATCAGGAAAGTGATCAGCTACGTAGCGTCGTCCGTAACCTTGCGGCCATGTTGTTTTTCAAAAAAAAAATTAGGTAGCTTAGTGGTGACTTTTTAATTATACTTTCAGTAAAAACTGTGGGATAGTTTGAAAGGGCCAATGTTAGGTGCCCAACCTTGCGGCATGGTTGAGGTGTGCGCCGATAACCGAAGCAGGATAACAGATGAAAAGGCGAGGCAGTTGTGGTCTGAACACGCTGGCGCGCTATACTTTGACGGCGAAGCTCAAGAGTCTTCCAAGTATAGACACCTTGTATAAGTCTAAAATTCTGCCACGCCACTTTACATGTGCTAAGGACACTCCTTGCGCATAACCTAGATATAGCGTTCTATTCCGAAGCAATTAGGAGCACGTTCATCGCTTTATGGTTGAGGAACTGCTTCCCGCCCAGAAGTGCTGCTTTTATTTCTCGCTCTCACCGGAAATTTATAAAATAATAGAGTTTCTCACAAATACCTAAAGAGAACTGTGGCGCCACCGTCTATGCAACTTTAAGGGGTGATGTTCAAGCACTGGGAATGATGGCATATGTATCTGCGAGGCTTGTGTTGGCTGGTGTTGAGCGAAGCTTCGGCTGAAAAGCGAATACGACTGCGTAATTAAAGCTTCTCTAAAACAAAACGTTTATAACTGGATCCTGTTCACGAGTATCATGTTGTAAAATAAATGTCCACACAGCTTCACGGCACAACTAAAAAGCGAAGGAAAGAAAGAGACGACATTAACGTGGTGGAAAGAACGCTCGCTTTGTCGCCTGCCTGCCAAGTTTAGCGGCCGTTGGTTACTTCTTACGCTTCGTAAAATCGTACATTGACGTCGAAGGTTCTAGTGTTAAATACAACGTGTTTCTGTGCGTCAAAAATAAATAGGTTATTACGTGCTCTTTCAGTAAGAAATCAATCATTTTAACGTGAAACTAGACGCATCGTTGAGGTATACAAATCCGAGTCAAGTTCGAAGCTCCCGTATCCCATCATTCCCTTGCGTCGAACAGCTCACTAGCGCCAGATTTCTCTCTAGGTATGATTGTGAGGAACTCTATGTATAAAATTATTTCTTTATTTTCATCCATCTCGAATTTTTTCTCCCGGACAACGCCCATTAATCAGTTCCAATCGAAGCTGACGGTGACACCGAAATTGCTACGAAATAAGCTACAACACTTTCGAGGTTAAATAACACCGGAATTTCCACCAGTGACAAGCGCAACTGTCGACTATACCGCGTCAACAATAAATGACAGCGTGCAGAATCCTTGATATTGCGCGTTATTCTTACCGTCACTTTATCTCCAACGTCGTGACAATCACCGAAGATTCGTTGGCAATTTTCTTACATTACCCATTTTCCCTATCATTATCTGCAGATGACAATGCATACAGTCTCTCTGGCTCTGCGTCAAGATTCCTCATTAAAATACAGGTGCTAAACTAAGCAGCTTCGCAATATTCACATGGTTCCGCCATGGTAAAAAGAGCGAGTGAATGGTTGAAACAAATTCATTGGGCCAGAGACGCGAGTACACTCGCCGTCACCTGGCAGGGTCTATTGTGGAACCATCAGGTTAAACTCGACGGAAAAGTGTCGTATAAGTCACCCTGTGTCAATAATATGAAGAAAGTGTTGATACCTACAGCACAAAATACGATTGGAACATATCCCGTACATATATGCTTTCCAATTAGTCGTGTAACAAATGTTAATTTTACACTCGCCAATTAGTTGATGCAGAACCTATTACCTCCAGTTAAGCTCTTGTATGGACATCACTTGGAATGTTCCAAGGCGCTGTGCAAACGCAACGCACGTTAGCGTACAAACAAGACGTGTCCATTGTTCGTACGCTGCTTAGGTGACCACTCACTCACGTGAAGTAGAAGCCAATAGAACAGGCTCGTTTACCTCCTCTCATTTCGTGTTTTAAACATTTTCTTTACCATTCACGCAAAAAAATTCTGTTAGCAATATTTGTCTTAAACTGCACCTAACACTGCACATCGTGATGCACATTGGCAATGGCCGGAAAAAAGTGAGCAGTGCTTCTAAATAAAAAATGAAATGAGAACAAAAAAATGTAATACTAACAATATAATAAAAAGCGCAAAACTTAAACATTGCTATAGTGAAGTAACGAACCCTCGAAGATTACTTTTACAGGCCCTTATTGTGCCAGCAATAACTTCACTCGTCCCATGAGTGACTGTGTACACACTATTAAGCCAGAGAGAATGCTCGTAGATAGGAGTTTTCAGGTGGTACAACCAAAGCGGAATATTGCGCGAACTGTGAGAAATGCACTTGCTCGGAGTGCAGGCCCGCCGTTCTCGTCTCTAGATTAGAGGGAAGCAAGTCATCAAGCCTTAGCGCACGTTCGTAGCTCAAAGTACGGGGCTTCCACAAGAAATTACGAGCACGTTGACAGCGCGCGCTTCCTTACGGTTCTCTGGAAGAGGTGAGGGAAAATCCCAGCGCCGGTGATTTCCAGAAGGGAACATCGTCTCGCGCTTGTGTTTATGAGCAATGTCATTACGAGCAGCTACTCGGAAATGTGACGCGAGAGAACTCGCTGATTACACGGCCTATACGGCACTCACTTCAAACCACGCCGGAGAGTCACTCTTGCATTACGCTGAGTGTAACATTGTACAGAAAGGGAGCAGCAGCAGTAGCAAAGGCAATGAAGGGTACTTCGCTTTTTTGTATAAGGCACTGAACTGTATGGAAGAATAGCTTTACAGCTTGTGTGGCGTAAAGCTCAAAATGGAAGGCCATTGCTGCACACACAAAATGCCCAGCAGTCGGCATTCAAGCGTGGGTCACAGCTATGTCGTACGTAATTAGTTTTCTTTTTAATATCGTTAAGAAGCTCCAGACAATTGACATTTCAAAATCTTTTTATGGACAGGTGTTGTGCTTTATTCTTGTTAGCGACCCGAAATCAGTAGCGCCAAGGACCCTCAGCGACAGGTAATGCTATGTTTTTTCGCATTTGTTAAGGATGATAGCCCGAAGAAGCAATAAAAAACCAAGTTGGCAAAAAAAATATTTGGAGTGACATAAAGGCCCTCGTACAATAAAACCAAACTGCCTGTGCACACTTTCGCAAAATAAACTGCGAGAACATTTCCGTAATTTTACGGCGGCAGTTACTCCTTAGTTTTGCTTTAGGTCAAATTCATGACTGGCCGTGGTTGCTCGTACTATTTCCGCTAACACTGATTAGGAATGCTCTAATTATGGCAGCACAATAAATTCTGTGTTAGTTTGGACATTCAATCGTAAGACTCCTGAGCGCTCACCATAATGGTAATTTAAGTGGATGCAATCAACAATTCAGTTTTCCACGCCTAGTTGTCAACTTGGTTTATTCTTGCAACATACATGAAAATGATGCTGATTGTGGTGTTAATCTGTATGCTACAGACGTAGAACTACGTAGGAAAGAATGCCCCATGGATTATTGGCATATGAAAATAAACATGGAGGCCGCTCCGCAAGTTAAACTTGAGCATCTACTGACGAGACAGTGATAAGTTTTAAACGCAGGCATGTCGAAGCAGAATCCTGTCAGGAAAAACGGTATGTTGTGGGAAATACACAATTGAACCGCTCATTCCTCGTCCATGTTAAGCGTGGTGCTTATCGTGTGTCTTACTTAAAAGCAGCTTGCAACACTTTTTTTAGCGCGGTCAGAAAATGCTGCTGATCGGTAGTCGAAGCTTCCGGGAACATGCGAGCCAAATATTAGGCGCCACACCCGGCTTGGAATTTACAATAAATTCTGGTAGTCAGCTAAAGATTACCTTCTCTGATGTCAACAAACGATACTATATACTCGAAAACATTACGGCCAAGGCCCAAGAACCACGCTATTGGCTGATTTGAGCATGACACGATAGGAAGGTACTAGGGCGGCCGCGAGAGGCCGCTATGTGTCCGCGTGCATGCGCGCAATCGCTCTCAAAAACCGCACGTTCGAAGAAAGAGCAATAGTGCAGAAAATCACGAGGCAGGCGTGAGGTTCCTATTTCCCCTGTGTCTTTCATCCCTGCTCAATTTCCAGCGCTTTCTGGTGGACGAGAGAAGAGAGAAAGCAATTGCACTGTGCAACAAATCCTTTTAAACCCCGCTCGTGTGGGGCAAGAGCAAACAGTTTACAATAGAAATTCTTTTAAATGCGAAGCATTTCTTAGGGAACTTCGGCAACTTTGAGCGTATCTATCTATCTATCTATCTATCTATCTATCTATCTATCTATCTATCTATCTATCTATCTATCTATCTATCTATCTATCTATCTATCTATCTATCTATCTATCTATCTATCTATCTATCTATCTATCTATCTATCTATCTATCTATCTATCTATCTATCTATCTATCTATCTATCTATCTATCTATCTATCTATCTGTCTGTCTGTCTGTCTGTCTGTCTGTCTGTCTGTCTGTCTGTCTGTCTGTCTGTCTGTCTGTCTGTCTGTCTGTCTGTCTGTCTATCTATCTATCTATCTATCTATCTATCTATCTATCTATCTATCTATCTATCTATCTATCTATCTATCTATCTATCTATCTATCTATCTATCTAGCTATCTATCTATCTATCTATCTATCTATTTATCTATCTATCTATTTATCTATCTATTTATCTATCTATCTATCTATCTATCTATCTATTTATCTATCTATCTATCTATTTATCTATCTATCTATCTATCTATCTATTCGCCTACAACTTTTAGCTCTCCTGGCCGTTTCGATATTGGTATCGATACCAACCTTGATATGGCATAACATTACTGTATGAAGAGTATATTTATTTAGTCATAACATAAAAATTACGACATATTTGCCATGAATGTCATGATTTACATTTTGTGGTCCTGCAGATCATGCGATGCTTTTCTTCACATGGCATGTTGCAAAGGTGATATGGTATTACATGATTGCATAAAAACACCAGGAACAGCCCCTAACATGAAAACCATGAAATGTGTGTCATGTAACAACATGAATACATGCCACGCTCATGATGTGCTCGCGGCCGTTTCGCTAGCATCACCTATACCTAATTTCGTATTAAGCAACATGAATGGATGACGAGGGCATGATACTGGTGCAAACTTGATAAACATGAGATGCGTGTTATGTAAGAACATGACTACACGCTACGCTCATGATGCGCTCGTGGCCGTTTTGCTAGCTTCACATGTACCAAATTTGGTATTACGCGACGTGAACAGATGACACAGGTAAATGACACATCCAAACATGATAATCACGACATGCTTGTCATGTAACAACATGACTACATGCCACACTCATGATGCGCTCGAGGCAGTTTCGCTAGCTTCAAATATGCCAAATTTTATTTTACGTGACGTCAATAGATGGCGAAGGTATGTGGCTGATGGGAACATGATAATCCTGAGATGTGTGTCATATGAGAACATGACCACAATATTACAGTCAAGGCACCAACACATTTCGACGTGACGCGGTGCGCGTGCTCGCCGGCGTTCAATTCATCGCGTCACGCCGGCGTTCCCACGCCAGGCGCCGGTCCTGCCATATACTCGCAGGCGCGCGTAGCACTGCGTTGCTTTGACGCATGCGCGCTGCAGCGCGTCCGGCATTCCTCCGTCACGAAAAGAGGGAGACGCATGGTTGTCTGGGTAACCCATCGGCGCGAACTGCAGCATGTGGTATTTTACGCCGGTTGCCTCGAGCCGCACCGACAGACGGTGGTCGCACCGGTCGCACCTGGCGTCAGACTATAGAATGCTCGCGTTTTCTACCGTAGCGTCGCTGTACCCAGCGTGCGCGTGCGCCAACGCGACATTGGAGTATATTGGGCTCTTCATGATGTGCTCGCGGCCATTTCGCTAGCTCCACATATACCAAATTTAGTGTTACGTGACGTCAATGGATGACGAAAGTATTACTGGTGCAAACACGATAACCCTGACACGCGTGTCATGTAAGAACATGAAAAATACCACGCTCATAGCATGCTCGTGGCCATTTCGTTAGCTCCACATATACTAAATTGGAGGAATACTTTTTTCGCAGAGTAGTTGGTTCATACTTGAAAAATTGAATTGCTGCACAAACTTGGAGAAAAACTAGGGAGACAGGAAAGAGCGCAGACACGAATCCTCCCTCTTTGTCGGAGGTTAGAACCATCAAATTCCTTTCTTTGAGTGCCTCGACAACGAATCTTAGAGGAGGCATAGGAACCCGCTGATCACTCACGGTTTTCACCAGGCAGTCTATTCCATCCCCGATGGCCCTCTGCTGGTCCTGCTCTTGTACACGTTGGACAAATTGATGCACGTGGGACAACATTTCAGGACGCGTTGAACGGGGTTGGAAAATAAATTTGGGAACCATTTTGAGGACTTGCTCCACTGTTGCAGGAATCCTTACGTCTCCCAGGTAAGTGGCACTACTGCCTGTTGCAGCCAGTCGTGGTTTTGAAGTAAATGTTGACCTGACGTTCTGCCACAAGAACTCCACTAACTGATTCACCTTCCTTTTGTGCTTCGCAAACTGTTACTGGCCTGTACCACTACCACAGTCCTCTTGGAAGACTACTCTGAGCCAGTCAAGATAGAATCGCACTTGTCTTCACGATTCAGACTTCATCAGCTTACAAACTCTCTTGACGTGGCCCCAGGATAGCTGTAGAGTGCCAAAAAGTACTCACACTTCAATTGGAACGTGTTTCTTCTTTAAGCGGTAGCTATAACAGTAGCTCTCCTGTAACAAGGGAGACAGTAAAGGGCTGCGCTCTTTCCTGTCTCCCTTCAAGTTTGTGCATCAACTAAATTTTTTAACTAAATTGGTATCACGTGACGTGAACATATGACGAAGGTAAACGACACATTCAAACATGATGACCGTGACACGGCAGTCATGTAGGAATCATTTACCTCCACCTCGTGACATAGCGCTGATTTTACAGTGACATATCAACCTTTCTCATTCGTGCTTCGCAAATCATCGATTCCCACTGTACGTGAAATCTGCATTTTTTTCTGTATAGATAATGTGTTTTTTTAATGTTTACGAATAAAAAAATTTTTCGCAGTGGTCAATTCGTACGACAAGCTCCCTAACTGAGCCCGTTTGATGGTGACTTGTAAAAGTGTTGCAGAGTCCCTTTAGTATATAAACAGGTGCAAAAGATCCTTTTGTGGCTCGCTGTGCACGCGAGCGGAAGCACCGCAGAGGGTGCCATAGAATTGTAGATTAAGTGGGAATCGCAGTTTTCTTGTACATTCACTGCCTTAGAGAAATGCGCGCATTTCTGTAAAATGTGCGCATTTCAGGCTGTTATTTAAATGATTGGTAAGCTTATAGTTTTGTTGTACGTTGTTTCGTTCTCTGAAACGTACTTTGTGGGCTACAGAGAAAACTAACGTCGCCTTCAGAGAAAAAGCTCCCTGACATTTGTTTCGCACCATAGCCACACCAGTTAAGGTATACCTGGTGTTTCGAGAAACGTGTCCCAAATTCTCAAAATATAGAAAAATCAGATATGGGCTCTCTACATTCAGAATTGCTTTTTCCGTATCAGCAAGCATCTCAGGATGGTCTGACCCTATCTAGAACAGTACTTAAATCAATGTAATTTCCTTTTAATTTAGTTAATTCGTTTTTGATTGCGATAGAAATTATGTGGCCACTTTCATCTGGATTTCACTACCGACGTCGGCGTCGGCATCGATGTCGTGCGCCGTATACGTATAAGTATTCATATATATGAAAACGCAAAAGAAAAAAAAATCCAGAAAAATATCCCGGCGTGCAGAATCAAACGTGAGACCTCCACGTCGTCAATTCGAGGCGTGAACCTCTGAGCCACCGAGAGGCACCATCTTTAGGGTTCAAACGGCAAGGTATTTGTACGTACCACTTTCTGCTGTTAACGGACATTTCGGGGAAAACGATCATGTTTTCAGCATTATCAACAAGATGGTGCGATGAGCGCGTGGCGGCTTTTATCCTTCCTGCGTACTTTGGTCCGCGGAGAGGAGGTGAGCGGACAATCTCTCACGCGCCATTATCTCCCCGTGAGGAGGATCATACGTCTTGGCTGGCGCTAGGCTTGGAACGATTCTGTTGTAGTTACGGAGCGCACAAAGGTTACTGCAATCGTTTCACAGCCTCCGTTTGCGAAAAAGGTCGCGCTTTTCAGACACTGCGAAGTAACAATTGAGACACTTATTCGCGTTCATGTGCCTGTAAGTACGTTTCGTGCATCATTTGTGCGTGAGAGACTCGGGGTACGTTGCGATCTGCTTGATATTTTTTCTGCGCATGACCTTTCAATTTGTTGCGGTCGCATTCATTGCTTCGCCTCTGCGGCAAAGCTGTGACTTTTTTTCTCATACAGAATAGCAAGTTCTTTATTCTGAAAACCTATTGCGTCTCTTAGATTTTAAGAAAATTGCCCTAATAATTGCAAAGTATTGAAGTTTTATTACTTCACGGATCAAGGGTGTACGGACTCAGGGCTCACGCATTTTTTAATTTATAACAGACTTGTACAGCTTTGTGCAAGGGTGGCTGTACTTTGTACAGCCACCCATGAATTATGTAGGTTAAACAGATACAAAATTGTTTTGTAGTGGCCATTGCTGAGGCTCTCGTAGGTGGCAAGAAGAAAATATCAACCACAGGCAGTGTAACCTTTACTTCAAAGGTGAAAATGACCTCCGCTTGACCTAGCAGATTAATCACTTAGGAAGGGCAGCACCGCCCACGTAGAATGACGCCGGCTGAAGCAAGTACATGCACGCCCATCCAAGTGTATTAAATCTCAAAAGCAAAAAATGAAGCAACGTTGAGTATTCAGCCTACATGACGCAATATTTTCATGGCCTACTTTACCGTGTTTAGGCGTCGTCATTTTTCATGAACAATTGAGACTTGGCTACGGAAGAACAAAATATGTTTAAAACGGGGGGCCTAATAACGTACACGCTGTGCAAATAACACGATTAAGAAAGAGCCACTTTACCCGGAATGGTAGTGGCACTCAACCAAATAATATCCATCGTCGTGCTACGCGGGAACTCATGCGTGACGCATTAATCTTGGCTAACCAGGTACGCCTATATGAGCAGTGTTCCCTCGAGCTTTTTTTTTGTTTTATGGAGGTAGTCACGGCACTTTGCGACAGCTCGAATACACCCCCGTCACGGTTACGGAGATGATGTGTTCCTAACAGAACCAGGGACACTATAGAATAATGACCTCTTCAATAAATGACGCAATAAGCGGCGTCTTATCTATAATTGTCCAAAGCCAAAGGGACACTAACAATTACAAATATTTGTACCACTTTAGGTGTTGAAGGTACAGTTAGCGCACAAAATTTGAACAATAAACTACTTAGCCATAAGAAATAAAACTTTTTCGCTATTTTCCTGTGCACAAGCAAGTATTAGGACCGCGACTGACTGTTGCAGTAGCTGCGGCAAACCTGTCACAGTGCATGCAACGCGGCCAGTTCAAACAATTACGTGGCTCTGAGATTGCAACAAATTGCTCTCTCGATTAAATGGGTGAAGCAAAATTAGAGAACACTGGGCTTCGCCTCCAAGTGTAGATCGCGAGTGCGCAACCAAGTCTCATGGGCATCGTTTTCTAGACTGCTAGTCTGCTTCTGTGATGATGCAATTCCCACACATGCATTTTTTTCACAAACTGAAACATCAGTTGCTATTGCTGCGGCCGTTTTTAAGCTACACAAATAATCTTCCAAATGGCAACACTGACAGAGAAAAAAAGATTTTGTTCTTCTTCCTATTCCTCCAGTTCCCCGCCGAGGCAGTTCATCGTCTTTGTGTCAAGTACAAGTATACGGCCATGCTAATGGCAATATAAAGAGGTTTGAGCAAATGATGTCGGTACTTCAGTGTTAGAAAACGCACGTGATGATGAGCACGGGCCTCAAACAGTTAATACCAAAATGCGACAGCTGTGTAGCGCTAACCGCGTCTTTTGTCTCTTCAACAGGCATCTTCATAATTTGCTAGCCTGACAACTTACTGTATGTTGCACTAAGCCACAAAAAAATCTATAGTGTTTTCTTTTTTTGTCCATTTAAATTTCCCTTTTTCAACCCTTCCACTACTTTGGAGGATCCCACAGAACTTATGCGCACTATCTTGTGCCTGTACACTTTGAAATAAATACTTTTGGGATGGCTCTGCTAGCTCCCTGGTTAGCTCAATTGGTAGAGTGATGGCCTCGCAAAAGCGACAATTCAGATTTCGATTCTTGGACCCGGACGAATTTCTCGTCCATTATGGAGCTATATTTATGAGAAATTGACATGCAGTTCAGTCTCGTTTCATGCTACAAACGAGTCGATGCCAATTTTGCTCGTTCAGCCCTTTAACTGTTTTGAGGAATTCTGCCAGAAATATTCGTAATATGCTAGGCAGTGTTCTCTATTGGTAATGTTGTTGACCGGATAGTCATCGCCTTAGGTTGCTCTACGATGTAGTTTAAAACATATGACCACAACTTCAATATTTCGTGAGAAGCACTCATTTGAGATTGAATCAATAGTCTTTGCGACAGCCGCTTGCTATAGCTTTCTTTTATTTCTTTCATTTTACAAAAAGAGGAGCTAAAGCTAAACGCTATGTGGCCTGACAGAGGCTCTTACTCTTTTGAGCATTCGGCATGCATACAAATTGTTTTGATGCATGTAAATAATAAAAGATCACCATGTACCTAACTAAATGGAAACAAAGCAAATAACATTTCACATCATACAAATACTTCCAGACAACGAAGACGTTTACAAACTCTTCATGAAACGATACAATAAAACGTAAAATACAGATATCACAAAGATACTTCATGAAAAGAAACATATCATGAAAAACACTTCAAGAAGAAAATACACGTCGTTTAAACAGCTCAATATTATGTACCTAAATTCATTAAATAATGAAGACTGAACTGTAGTAATAAAAGCAGTGAAAAAATGCATGTATAAACGGTGTATAAAATGTTGTCGATAAGTTATCGTAGAATGTATGAGAAAGCTTTTTACATGTTGTTTGAAACGCGGCATGCAAAAGTCTATGTCATTCCTAACAATGTTTTATAGCCGGGGCATTTGATATTGTAGGTTCTGACGTCCGTAGTTTGTTCGCAGCTTCGGTGGCATTGCTGTTTGATGGCGTAACTGATACCGTGGCGATGAAATTGGTATACTACTAATATGGAGTCTCTGCTTTTTTATAAGCAATAGTATTCTATATCAGTTAACTTGATTTTTTTTCATCAATGAATGCTTAATAAAACGATTGCGTGTGAGTAAGTCTCTTGGCCTGCGATGATACTTTCCGAAACTTCTTATTACGTTTTTCTTGCAGTTTTATCAATTTTTCGTACTTTTTTGCAGTTGTTCTTCCCCAGACTAATGTAAAATACCTAAGGGGTGAGTAAAAAGGGTGTAGTATACTGATTTTTTTAGTGGTAGTGGTATAAGACTGCTAATATTATATATAGAGCCTACTACTCTGCTAAGGTCATGGCCGAGCTTATTTGCACACACCCAAAAACTTCTGTTGCTACTCGTTCTATCTGCTTTCCTTTGAATAAAACAGTCATAATAAAAGGAATTGGTTTATTTATAGGCTTAAATACTATATATTTATTTTCGTAACATTTATTTGAATTTGGTTTAGGTACAAATAGTCAGACAATAGATCTTAATATACGTTCATTTCATTTTCAATCTGTTTTAGGAATGTGCTTGAAAAAAAAAGACAAGTGTCATCCACATACATGACTATGTTCAGTACAGGTGAAATGCTTGGGAGGTCAATATTGTATATGTTCAAAAATACCGGGCCAAATATAGATCCCTGCGGTACACCAGTTTGTATTTTAAGATGTGAAAAGGTCATTTAATTGAGAGAAACATACGTAAAACGATCCCTTAAAAAGCTTCGTAAAACGATCCCTTAAATAGTTGAAATGGCGTACCACGTATCCCATAGGTACAAAGTGTCGGTAACAGTATTTCGTGATTCACATTGTCAAATACTTTACGCAAGTGCAGGGCCCCGCCACGGGGGTCTAGTGGCTAAGGTACTCGGCTGCTGACCCGACGGGCGCGGGTTCGAATCCCGGCTGCGGCGGCTGCATTTCCGATGGAGGTGGAATTGGTGTAGGTCAGTGTGCTCAGATTTGGGTGCACGTTAAAGAACCCCAGGTGGTCGAAATTTCCGGAGCTCTCCACTACGGCGTCTCTCATAATCATATGGTGGTTTTGGGATGTTAAACCCCACATATCAATCAATTACGCAAGTGCAGGAATAAACCAACCATGTATAAATGATTTTCAATTTTTTGTAAATTTCCTGTTTTCCTTAGACCAATGCGTCCTGACATGATTTATTTTTCTGAAATCCATACTACGATATACTAATTATAGCATACTTATTCGAAAGTTCTTCTAGTCGTGAGTTATTAACAGCCTCAAAAAGTTTTGAGAAGAACGGTAGTATTGATATTGGTCGAAATCGTTCACGGAGTGGGCTGCAGTCCTTTTGTGAATAGGGGAGACTCGGGCTATTTCAAGTTTGTTTTAGAAAATTCTGTACCCAAACACTGTATTGATAATATAGGCTAGGACTGTGGATGTGATATCCGATACATATTTTACGGGTGAGGCCAGTATTCCGTCAAAACCCGCAGCTGCATTGCACTTAGAACTTCAGAATATCTCGTCAACTTCACTCGTACTCGTAAGAAATAAACAAAAGGAAATTGGGCACAGATTGTTGCGCTACAGTGTGTCTTAAACCTTCTGGATTATGGAAGGTAGTACTATTACAGCACTGCACAAAGTAAGAATTTAGGGCAATGACCCCTTCGTCGTCTGCAAGAGTGCCATTTATCGAAGATAATCGTATGTCTTCACAAGTGAAAATTGTTGCCAACAACGTTTTAATTTCTACGCAAATTTTCCTTGTATTCGTTTATGTACGCGAAAAAAAATGTGTATATTATTTTTCCTTCGTTTTTTCGAGCTCCGAATCTAGTTGGTTAAAATAGACCTTATATACAGTCAACTGAATAATGTCTCGCGTATTTATTTAGGTGTTATACATTTCACTTTTTTGTGTTATTTTTGAGAAAAGCATAGTATTAACCTATGGTTTTCTAATTTTTAAGGACGTTTTACAACGCTATGTTGTGGGAATGCTTTTTAATACGCAACAATCAATTTGTCAAAAATAGAATTGTATGCCTTAATTGGATCACTTTCAAGAATTTCGAATTGTCAATTCATTTCACGAATAGGTGGGTAAAAATGGGCTAGCGTCGTTCTACCTATGGGGCGATAAAAAAATGTGTCAGGCTTGAATTTCTTACCACAGGGAAGAAAAGAGAAAATGGGAGATGATCACTCATTTCAACGGAGAGGAGTCGACACCGGCAGTCACAGAAGAAAGCAACATGAACTTTGGTGATACAAACGTCTGATAGGGTAGCGCTAGAGGCGGTGACTCGTGTTGACAGGGTTATAATACTTGAACGTGTGAAAAATTATATCAGTTTCAGTTTTATTCATTCCAAATACAAAGTTCGCAGTTAAAAGTAGGCAGACAAGGGTCTCAAAGCAGAGCCACTGCCGTGGGACCCTCGGTTAACAATAACAATAAAGGTGTAATGATAACAGCATGTAACGTTACACAACGTAAATGGAAGTGAACAGTGAAAGTGCCAGAAAACTACAATAATAAAGTAAAGTGACAAAAAACATGATCAAAGAAAAACAAATACATAATAACGAGTTATACAAGTGGAATAAGTAGGCCATGGAAGAAAACACAGCCTAAAATTTCTAATTACTCACACTTTTACATTATAAATTATGATTGTTGTTTGCCTATTTATACAAGATGATGTTTTAAGCTCATATTTTAAAGCATGTAACGATGACAAGGATTTTAGGGAGTAGGGCAAATCTTTATAAATATTATTCACCGCGAAGGAGGATGTCATTGTGCCATAGTTGGTATTACTTTAAATAAAACAAAGTTGTAACTATCAGCTAACCTAGTGCTGTTAATGTTAGTGAGTAATCTAACATCAATTAAAATGAACACAAGCTGTTTGTTCAGTTGTTAAAATAACATTATGAGTAAGCGAAAATGAAACAAGCAAGACACAGAAACAATGTGGTTAGCCTGAAGGAATAGGGCAACATTGGAATAAAATGAACGGCTCGTAATAATGCGATTGGCCTGATTCCGGAGGTGCTGTACGGATGAATGATGAGTGTTATAGGTATTACCCCATGAAGTAATGTCATAGGTGGTGTGAACAACTGCTTGTATTTTCTAGTAGTTGCATTCTGCACACAAATTTAGTAGTTGCATTCTCTATCAATTGCATTCATCTGTAACGTACATTGTGGTAGTGATACGTGGAACCAAGCGCACGTGCTGGTGTAGAAATCTATGCAAGGGCTAGAGGAGAAAATACACACTCACATTTCCTGAAACGGTAGCATAGCTTATGTGACGTCTAATATAGGAAATTCACTTCTACGGCACGTACACACCGTCAACCTTCTCTGCTCTTCCATCCCGCTTTTTCTGTGCCAACAGCATAGGGTGTGCCACAGTTCGCCATTCCTCCCCAACCGTTTCAAATATCGCACTACCTACCACCATTGGAGTTTAAATGACGATAGATAAAATTTCTCAGATGTTTTCCCAAGTACGTTTCCTATGAAAACAAAGAAACAGTAGCCATGAGGTCAATATGTGGTTTTATTTTACAGAATCTGATGCAGAACGTACTTTTCAGGGAATTTACTCTATTTCAGGTAAGGAACATCAGGTTGGAGCCTCGTCGAAAAAATTCTGCTTGTGAAAACATCAGGTCTACCTTAGCCTGAGCTTACGAATTTTGGCCATGAGGTTCCACCTTCTCCTAACTCCAGTTTTTGTTAGATAAGGCTCAGCAACTTAGGGCAGCACGTATACCTTCACCATGCTCGTATGCATACATTTTTTGTTAAAAACGTGCCTTGTGGTGACATACGCAACACGTATGTAGTGTTTGCCGTCTATATACTAACTTTGTACGCTATAGTTTGACAGTTATGTTTCGAATAAACCGTGACCTCGCAGTGCAACTTAGCATCCTTAAACAGAAAACGAGAGGTGTGTTAGGCGTTTCGTTAGACTAAGCGTATTCAAGGGACCATAATTCTGCTACGTATTTGTATATTTCTTAATTACAGGCGCTGCTAAGCTTCTGCACATTTCAGTACTGAAGATTTGAAATCGGTTGTAGCAAGATCATTATGCGATGACAAACTATGAAAGCTTCAAATGCAACCGACGATATAGTGGAGCTTTTGAAGTTAATTAATGGGCACAAGGTAGCCGACATTAGGAGGTATAACCTATAAAAGCAGGCTGTAAAAAGCGGCAAAAGACCGAAAGCTGTGAAGGAAAACTACATAGGCAAAAATAGGGCGTATAGATTAAAAAACAAGGAAGGCAATGCCATAACCAATACAGATAGGATAGTTGAGGTGGCGGAGGTCTTCTACAGAGAGCTGCACAGAAGCCAAACCAACCAGGATAATATCATGAGTAATAATAGTAGACCAGAGCAATTCGACATTTTACGGGTAACGACACGGTAAGAAAAGCCTACAAAGACTGTAAAGAGGCAAAGCCACTGGTGAGGACAACTACGGACCTGTTGAAAGATGGCGGAAAAATAATTTGTCAAAATGGTTGATTGGGCGAGTTGGTGATACATGACTAATTATGAAATGGAAGCGCACAACGTAGATGCAGACGGAAAGACAGGGACAAGCGCTAACTACCAACTGAAAGTTGGTAGTTAGCGCTTGTCCCTGTCTTTCCGTCTGCATCTACGTTGTGCGCTTCCATTTCATAATTAGTCATGGCGGAAAAGTTGTGACAGAAAGAACCTCATATTAGAAGTGTTTCTTTATAGAACCGCTACCAAGACCTTGGAAGAACACCAACATAATTTTAATCGATAAGAAAGGAGACGTCAAGAACTTAAAAAAATACAGGTGGGTCAGCTTTCTGTCAGTTTCTAAAACATTACAAATATATTAGCTAATAAAACTAAGGTGACAATAAGGTTCACTGAACTAAAGGACCAAGAAGGATTCTGCACAAGATACTCCACAATAGACCATGTTCAATATACCAATCAGGTAATAGAGAAATGAGCGTAATACAACCAACCCATATACGTAGCGTTCATAAATTACGAGAAGGCATTTGACTCATTCGAGACATCAGCAGTAATGCAGGAACTACAGAATGAGGGCGTCGATGAGCCATACATAAATATACTGGAAAAAATCTAGAGTGCATTCATAGCCACCATTATGCTTCATAAAAAGAGCAACAAACTTACAATAAAGAACAGTTTAAGGCAGGGAAACACGATATCTCCAATGCTATTCATCGCGTGTTTACATCAGATTTTCAGAGCCCTTGATTGGAAAGAATTAGGAAAAAAAGTTAGTAGAGAGCATCTCAGTAACCTGCGATTGGCTGATTACATTGTCTTGATGATTACCTCAAGGCACCGATTGCACCTCATGATTACTGAACTGGACACGAAAAGCAGAATAATAGGTCGGAAAATAGTATGCGCAGAACTAAAGTGATCTGCAGCAGTGTCAACAGAAAACAGCCCCTTGCGATAGGGGGAGAGACGCTGGAAGTTGTAAAGAAATATGTCTATTTAGGACAGGTAGTGACCGCGGAGCGGAACCCTGAGAGTAGAAGAACTGGAAGAATAAGAATGGGGTGGATCACATTCGGCAAGCATTCTCTTATCATGAATGGTAATCTGCCACTAACCCTCAAAGAGCAGATATATAGGAGCTGTATCTTGCCAGTACTTACCTACGGAGCAGAAGGCCGGCGGCTTACAGAAAGGGTTCAGCTTAAATTGGGGGCGACGCAGCAAACGATGGACAGGATAATAACTGTAACTTTAAGAGAAGAACATAGCAGAATGGGTCAAAGGACAAACCGGGGTGAATGATGTCATAGTTGAAATCAAGAAGAAGTGAACATGGGCCGGGCACGTAGCGCAAAGGCAGAATAACCACTGGTCATAAGGTGACCGATAAGATTTCCACAGAAGGGAAACGCATGAACACGAGACAGAATTAAAGCTAGGTGGACCGATGAGATTAAAACGCTCGCAGATATAACGTGCCAGCAGAACGCAAAAGACCGGGCTGATTGCCGGATCGTGGCAGAGGCCTTTGCTTTGCAGTGGGCGTAGATATAAAGATGATAAAGATGATGATGTAGCAAAAATAATTCATATGCTACAAGCGCCACATTATATACTAAGGAATCACCGACGAAATCTGCGGGGACCTTTTTAAGATTTCTGAGGTCTTTGTATACAAGCTTTATTCCTTGGAGCACGAGGATGTCTTCAAATATTAGCATTTCTTAATAAATCAAGAATAATACTAGAAATCTGCTGTTGCATACTCAAGAAAATCGGCGAATATGCTGAACCTCAGAGCTCGGCCTTCTAATGGCTCTAACTGAATTAGTCAGTTTTATGTGTTTCTTATGCATCTACGGGAGGCTGATGGCGTAGAACGTGCTGTATGCTCGGCATATCTAAAGGCAGGTTGTGCAGCAGATAATTTGAAAAGCGTGTCTTGTGCTGTTATTGTTTCTACATTGCTGCTCAGTTTGGATTTTGGAGCAAATATTTTTATTGCGTTAAAACTTTTCTCAGCGAGAAACACAATAATTAACGTCAAGAGATGTCACGTGTCATAATAAATAGCTGCCGTAGTTGTAGCAGCGAAGGCTGTATTTCATAAGCCCTTAGAGTCGTATAAACCATCTCATGAGCCAAGCACAAGATCGAGAGTCAGCCGTGCTCCGCAAATATACCTATCGCAAGAGCATATGTTCACAATACATTAACCACAAGACGCTTAGTATTCCTTATTTGATAGTACTGGGAATATTTCTCAAATGAAATTGTTTCTGTATTACTTCTTTTTTTCTAACACTTCCACTGTGTAAACATTCACATCTAAGAATAGAAGCACTGCCTAGGTGGCTGACATTGCTGTGTATTTGTCACACTAATAAGTTCTTAAGCAACACTAGCTTTCTGTGTTTTTCCAAGATACATAGAAACAAAATAACTACATTTGGTTTGCAATGAAGTGCTGAACATTTATTTATAATCGAAAAATCTCTGCTCGACACTATGATATGAACAATTCAGAACCACACGATTTACCCTCTGAGTCAACATTTTTTTCTGCTGGTGCAATGTTTACGAAGACCTTTCCAGCTTCTTTCTTAAGGTTATTGTCTGGCTTCGGGCTGCAGCAGGCTCCCAATAGACGAAGGAACAGAATATCTTTTATTAGCACTTGAAACATAAAACCTGTTGTTAACCAGCGTTACCATGTCGTAATTGCCAGGAAAAAGATCATACTCACTTGAGCTTTTGGTTGCACATGTAACATTTGCTACAATGACATTTTCATGGTAAGCACGCCGGCCTTTGAACAAGCAGCGTGCATTTTATTCTTTTTTTTGTATCCTTGGTAGCCCAGCAGAACGAGTTGAGCTGTTATGGTCGGTCTAGAATATTCTCTTCAAGTGCCGGCCATGGCGGCGAAGCTTTCAGTATTGACGATATGCGAAAACGTATGTGTACTTAGATTAAAGTGAGAGTTAGTGACACCTTGCGACCAAAATATATTAAAGGTCACCCACCAAGACATACCTCGTACTACTACCCGACTTCGGCACATGAATTATGACAACGTTCTTGTTGTAACTACTTGGCGTGGTATTTTTTCGAAGACTAACTAAGAGATGAGCAAATTTTTCAGAGAAAATTTTTTCAAGACAGGTGTATTGAAGGTATACGCAAAATGAGATGAATGCAATTCGTGATACGCCATCGGACGGCTGGTATTGCTCGCAAATTTGAAGTGTTTATTCTTACTGGTTAACCCTCCGAAGCTACGCTATACATATGAAAGTTGGTTTAGTGAAAGGCTTCAAAAACGTTGATCGTTTTGGGTTGTTGAACCTGTACCTCAATCTAAGGACGTGGCCATATATCACTTTTTTTTCTCTATTGAAAAGCGGCAGCCATGGCTACAACTTGGGTCCATAAACTTCAGCTCAGACTTGCATTTCTGCAATCTTTACACCAGCTTAGTGGTAAATACGAGATTATAAAAAAAAAACCTGAGTGGAAGGGGCAATTCTCAAGAGAAAGCATCTGTGCTTTCATTCACAGGAAATGCCTTAAGAAATGCAAACTTCAGATAGACTCTCAGCTTACAATTTGTGCGACAGCACAAATTTTTAGGGGTTATTTTAGATAGACGTCTGTTTTGGACTCCACAGAAAAAATCATTAGAGGAAAAAGTCAACTTCGTAATCAATATATTACGTCGACTGACCGGGTGCGATGGGGTAGTTTATCTTCTTGTTTATCGAGTGTACATTCAGCAATCAATCGACAAAGAATAGCTTATTCTGCCCCGGTTTTACATGGGATATCACGTACCTTAGAGGGGAGGATTCAAAGATTGTAGGTAGGCCAAAAGCCTTGGTATATGTCTTGGTGTTTATTTATTCTGGTGTACCGCGAGCGTATTCCACTGCTTTAGTAATTGCGGCGTCTCGTCAACCGACTTTCCATACTATGAGATGTACGGAAACTTGCTGGCATTATCTTCGGTTGGCAACTAAACACGCAAATCATCCCCTATACCGAGTTATTCAGGAGAGTTCAGCTGCAAGAACATATAAATTTATAGTAGAATTCAAGAGTTTACTGCCTACGCACGAATACTGGCCTTCATGTGCATCCCACCCACCATGGCGACTCCCTATCTCAGGTGTTACAGTTTCGAGTCCGCGATTAAATTGTAAGAATGTAATTGTAATGAAGCAATTAACTTTAACAAACCTTTATAACAATTATGAAGACCGTATTCGTGTGCACACAGATGGGTCATGTCTGAATCAAAGCTCTACGTCGGCATTCTTTGTATCTACATGCAAAGCGAGAAAAGCTTTTAAGCTTAGCCATATCGCAACATCCACTACAGCAGAACTCTATGCAATACTCTGTGCTTCACGCCTCATATGTTTACAACCCGGTCCACATCGATGAATACTTATCAGTGACTCACAATCCTCATTAGTTTCTTTAAAAAGAATCAGTTTGGGCAACAAAGTGAGCTCGCCTATGAAATACAGGGGACGTAAACTATACAAAAAGATTTAAACCACACTATATTGTTCCAGTTGGGAACAGTTAAGGATAAGAGTTAATGGAGAATACCTTAGTAACCTGCGCTTCCCCAATGACATTGCATTGCTGAGGAACTCAGGCGACGAATCGCAACTCATGATTACGGAGTTAGACAAGGAGAGCAGAAAGGTAGGTCTTAAAATAATCTACAGAAAACGAAGGTAATAGTAATGTAAAACAACCTCGGAAGAGAGCAGCACTGCGAGATAGGTAATAGTACACTTCAAGTTGTAAAAGACTGTGTCTACTTAGGGCAGGTAGTAACCACGAAGCCTAACCACGAGATTGAAGTAACTAGAAGAATAAAATTAGGGTAAAGCACATTTGGCAAGCACTGTCAAATTATGACAGGTAGATTGCCACTATCACTCAAGAGGAAGGTATATAACAGCTGTATCTTGCCGGTACTTAGCTACGGAGCAGAAACCTGGAGACTTACAAAGAGGGTTCAGCTTAAAATGAGGACGACGCAGTGAGAAATGGAAAGAAAAATGGTAGGTGTAACCTTAAGAGACAAGAAGAGAGCAGAGTGGATTACGGAACAAACCGGTGTTAAGGATATCATAGTTGAAATCAAGAAACAAAAATCGGCATGGGCCGGGCCTGTAGCGCGTAGACAGGATAACCGCTGGTCATTAAGGGTGACTAACTGGTTTCCCAGAGAAGGCAAGCGGGTTAATGGGAGACAGAAGGTTAGGTTGGCAGATGAGATTAAGAAGTTCGCGGGTATAAATTGGCAGCAGCAAGCACAGGACGGAGTCAACTGGAGGAACATGGGGGAGGCCTTTGTCATGCAGGTGACGTAGTCAGGCTGATGACGGTGATGATGATGATGATGATGATGATGTTCCATTGGGTGCCAAGCCACTGTGGAATCACAGGAAAAGACATAGATGATCACATTGCACATGCAGCACATCAAAAAAATAATAAATCACTACTACCTCTTTCGATGAGCGATGTACGATGTCTATTAAATAAGCTGAGCGGTATACTGTCTATCAAAACCTCGTTCTAAAATGGTGCGCAAAAGTCTTAGTTATATAACAATGATCGCAATGTAAAATTTAATATTCCGTTAAGGGTTAGCCGATCGGTAGAAACAGTGATGCATAGATTTCGACTCGGTACAGCCTACACGAAGGCCATCCTGTACAGAATAAGGAAAACTGGCAGGACTACCTGTTCATGTCGAGATGCTGAAAAAGATGTGGAGCACATTCTTCTGCATTGTGAAAATCATGAGGTATGTCGAAAGAACCCCTTACAAAAACTCAATTCAGCGACCTCCACCAATTGCAAAAATTTTGGGTCCTTGGCCAAAAGGAAAGCTACAAGCCACTGCAGCGCGTGCAGTCGTTCACTTTCTGGAGGAATCAGAAATAGCTCAAAAGTACTAAAAAAATTTACTTCGTCACTACTAACCGGTATGTTTCAGAACAGTATTTTTGTGTTTGACTACGATATTTTGGAGAAACCTTTCTGAAAACAGTTCAGTACTTAAGCGATAAAATCACCTTAGACATTTTATTGAGCTTTTATGTTTTTTGTGATCACTTAAACTGGCATGATTACTTGCGTTTTTACAAACTCCGTGCGGTGTGGACACAATTCTATGTAGTGTGGGCACATGTCTTTGTTGTGTGGACCCTCAGTATTTAAAAACGTGGACTAATTGCGTAAGCTTGGTGCAATGTACGTATGTATAGCTTTTTGTTTGCTACAAAATATGTGACGTCGGCTTTTATGCAAGAAAAGAGAAGTAGCTGGCGCCACGAATTGGCACGAGCCTCTCCTTGTATAAATCTAATTAAAAATGGTTACTCAGTGATTTACTTCGGATGGATTTTTCTGAAAAATGGTACTATGCGATGAAAAACGAAATTACCTTTTTACCACATGAACATAAGCTCGCTTGTATTCGTGTGGTTAAAAAGCCTTTTTGTTTTTGTTCTGAGTTTTGTTGTTGTAAACCAGAAACGCAATCGCACGTGCATTCGTGTGGTTAAATACTCTTTTCGTGTGTTTGCTTTTCTCTCTGTCGAGCAGGCTCCTTCAAAATATAAGAACGCTGCTTTTAAAATTGTTCAGTAGCACTGATAGTTGGACGAGTTTTGGTAAGATTGGGTGATTATGAACTGGAGCATCGACAAAGCTCAAAACATTGACAATGAAGCCATAACCTATGTAATGCCCCCTACATCCCCCCCTATGTAATGCCCTCTTTGGGCCCTTAGGGTATTTGTATAAATAAAATAAAATAACGCAGAGAAACGCAAAGTACCACTGCCTTCCCCGACTACTTTATTTTTCGTTAGTATCAAAGCTTTTTATGCGGCAGAATAGAATGTCATAACGACGTAGAATTCCCATTAGCACATGCAGAAGATTTGCAGTTTCCTCTGAGTTCACGGCCAAGGCTTTTAACGTGCTACGGATCAGCGATTTCCAGCTGTAGATGGTGTGCTGGTTTTAGGCACACTGCTTTGAAAATTTATTCCTTTAAAGGCAATGAGAACCACGGTCAATTACTGGACGACGGAAGTTATAAGCGCACGGCTTGACGCATTGACTCCGCGGTCGCTAATTAAACATTGTACAGCACAGACCAGGATAAGTCATGAAACCAAGCTGAAGGAGACTTGACAGATTAAAAATTAAGATAAATATTAAAGCCATTCAGCTCTAAATTCACAGAGTCACGCCGCCATAAAGCCCACTCTGATTCCTAACGGCATAAAGAGTTTACTAGAAGAGACGATGCTGGCCTACTTGATATTTCCACACTTTCACTCATTCTCCCTCTCACGGTAGCCTCCTAACTTGCCTGACTTGTCTTGCCACAACTACCTGTTTCGCCATCACTTAGATAACTTCGTTCATGCCATGCGTTCATCACCATTTAAATCCTACACAAACATGAAAATGTATGGTTGACCCCTAAACCCTACCAATCGCTATAACACGAAGAGAAAACGTGCATTTGCTGATGTAGTTCAATGTTTACTGTACACTGACAAAGAGAGCTTGCGCAATGTATTTGACAGTCCTGACACAGTTTATATGGATGCACCAGTATTGATGCTTGGTGCTACATATGCGGAAAACTAAAGTCCATGATCAAAAAATAAACAAACGTTTCTGGTTTCTGTAATAGTTAACGGTGAGAGCATAGTCAGCAGAAGTGTCGTAATCAGAAGAGATTCATTCCTCAACGAAGAGCTGCTGTGCCAGAGCACGTTGCGTAAACCTTGTCACAACCACGCAGCAAGCCACCTCACCTGTCGAAAATAGTAAAAGGGACGCAAGATGGCCACCATCCTGGCTTCATCTTCGGTACTTTTTTCAAGGCGATCTGTGTGTGCCATGGCACAGAAAGAGGATTACCCAAAGCTGTCGGGACCTCCTGCCAGTAAAGCCACCCACACATACGCACAGGCTGCCCCCGGTGCACCGCACATTGTACCAAAACCTAATCACCAGCAAGCCAGTGCCTGGTCGGTGCCACGTAGTCTTGCTTCCAAAACTTCTACTGTTACCCCTACTGTGAGCCTGCTGCCGAGGCTGTGCCGCAATTGTGGGAGGATCTGCAAGACGCCATCATAACCTCGCTGTATTTCACTCTGTGGGTCGTCGGCGAACTGCTCTCTCTGGATAGTCCACTGAATGTCATATGCGGGCCGGTGCTTTACAGAAAACTTCCAGTCATCATGCCTGGTTAAGAGCCAAGGTGCCGCCCGCGTTCTCCGGTAGACCACCAACTCATTGTGGCGGTGGCTCCAATGAGTCATGCCAGGTGAATAGTCATTCCTAAGACGCTGACTGAAGTGTCATGTACATCCCACACACAGTAGTCCGTGTTGATGACCTTAAAAGTGGCCCGCTGAAATTCTGTGCTGTAAAAGTGCGCCTCGGCTCTTGTAACACCACTGTGGTCAGGTCGTACGTGCGGCCCAACAAGCGTTGGAACCCTTCCAGCCTACTTTTTCTTGCTGTTCGTCCGCTGTGTCTTTGCGCAGCGCTTTGTGCGCAACGAACCGTTTCGCTTATTGCGCTCCGCCACCAAGTTTCGGCCCGCGGTTATGCAGAGGGACCTCCTCTTCCCTGCACAGCGAGGCTTTAAAGGTTGTTCTTCAGTTTTTTCTTGAAACGGCACTGGGCAAAGCCGCCTATTGCGCTCTCTGTCATGGACGCCATTTCTATTCTTTTTTTTCCACATCTTTAATATATTCAACGCAGTCCCGTGCAAGCGCTGAGCAGCGCTTTCAACTAGGTCTGAAGAAGTTGTTCCTTTTACTTTCCTCAACCTCTCTTTGTCATTCTCGCTTTTTCGACGCACAACTTTGGCTAAGGTTATCATTTCTAGGCATAATAGCCACCACGGCAATGCTACAGGGAAACACAATGCGCGTCGTGTTTACCCTCTAGAATTCTTTTATATCTCATACACCCCACCCTTTAGACAGACCGTCTCGTATGTGGAGAACATGGTGTTACGGTAGCAGCATTGCAGCCAGAAGACGCAGGAATGCGTTGCAGAGCTATATTTATTATAAACGGATGCTTTGATCTTGTGCGAGACTCGGGCTAAGGTTGTTTGCTTGTGGTGTGCTAAGGCGTTGACAAATTGCATTTCTCCCATTGCAAGTGCGTGGTATGCAACGGACACGTAGCAACGATGTGGTACAGGAGCTATTTGTGAAGGCCGCACTCATAATGCATCACTTGGCTTTACTGCTCTGACTGTGATATCACACCACTGACCTAGAGCGCCGTGAAAGAAAAGTGTAAAATATAAAACGCGCTTTTAGATGCGAAGCAGCTATTTGACTAGCCTGTGTAAGGCAGTCTGTCCGTAAGAACGCGCCGCCGGTGTTGGCGTGGTGCCTATTAGGTCAGTCCACTGCTGTGCCTTGTCGTCACACTGCCCTCGCCGTGCGTGCTGACGCCACTCTCTCCCTCACCTGCGGCGTGCTCACCACAGCACCCGCTGCTCTCGATTGGCTGATCCGTTCACCCGCAACACCTGCCGTGACCGCCGCTGGCTACACCACCGAATCATCGGTAAACGTGAAATTAACCTGACGCACACCTGACGTACGCCTTGAAACATGTCTGTACATGCAACCACAACACCTACGCCAGCCATCGCATCAAACAAATCTTCCAGCGCTCCCCACTGCACCCGCATTAACGCCGTTCAACTTGTGAAGCCACCCATGCGCAATGCTGCTGCTTCGCATCCCATCAGCGTTCTCTTAGGGGCGATGGTTCATGTTTTCTTAGGCATACATTAACCCAAGAAACACATTGTTGTTTATAAAAAGAACTAACCTCATTCTGTGTTCTACCCTACTACAATATAAACGGAGTATTCACCGTAAGTTCTAACCGGTTCTTTTATCTCAGCCAGATATTGTGATCTCGGGGCAGTGGGTAGCGGGCTTGGTGTCATAAGTAGCGGTCTGAGAGATCTTGAATTCGACTCCCGTTGATAGAACTATTTTCTATACGGCACTGATATCTTGGTAAACCTCCAAATAAAACATGTCTTGCGTTCAAATATAGATTAATGGCACAAAATTTTATAAAAAAATAATGACGTCTGAATTGATTGTGATAACAAACGACCGAAAACGAAACAAAGAAGAGGTACACACTTCTCTGAGGACCAGCATGATATTTCAGAGAAGGTCCAGTTGTTATTTATTTGGTTCTAGCATAAGAGAACTCCGCCAAAACTGTGCAATTTCCTGCGAGCGAAATATTCCCTGAATGGAGAAACATGCTTCCGACATTACGGTTCTTTCGGGCCGAGGCTCTTTACAAGGAATCAATATTTGTCCGATTCCCTGAAAGCAAACGCATGCCTGGCGCGTTTGCTGTCATCAATCGAGACGATGTAGCAGGGCGCCTATTACTGGACGTCGCGCTTTCCCAGATGTTTACTGCCAAGCACATGACAAACAAAAAGATGCCCGGTATGCGCTACCCGACTCAGGTGAAGGAAACAGGGTGGCAGCTTGGCAGACAGTAATTCACAGATACCAGTGGTTGATGCACACTGGCGCTTGGTCACGGAGCAAAGCTGGATATTAGATCGTAATGGACGAAGGCTGTCTGTCGGTCTTCGTGTTTCACCGCAAATTGTACGTCGCTCGCGGCGTTTCGAGTGGCTTTGTCGCGACACACGAAGTAATTACTCACGAACGAATGCGGGCGGAAATGACGCGTCTGCCTTTGCAATCGATCATAATGCACGAGTGGGGTGTCAGGACAGCGCTCTTTGCACAAAGAACCAGCATCATGAGGTCTATGCCCGCACAAACAAGTGTGCGCTGAGTGTAGCAGTTAGTCGACTGAGACCGATGATCTTGTTTAACTATATAAGCAAAAATTTCTTATGTTGAGACGAGCATTTAAGCATGACCAAGTGAAAGTATTTAAAGAGTAAATGCACCTTCACCACGATAAATTTTGCTTTTGTAGGCATAGGTAAATGTCCAAAGGTGCAACACGATAAACCTGACGTCTTACGATGCGAAGACACAGGTTGGTCACGCGTGCCTGATGAAACAACCTTATGCGCTCTTTGTCAAACTGACGTTGCATATGATCACTTCTCTTGCTTAATTGTGCGCACGTGCCAAATGTGTGTTCTAGAGCACAGCTTGTTTTCTGGTATATACATTTTCATTGATTGAAGTCGGCGTAGGTCATTAAAGATACATCCCCGTCTGGTAGTAGAGTTAGTTAAATAACTCGAACGTTACAAGAGTACCACGATGCTTAAACTCCCAAATAAAGCAATCTTGCGTACTAAAGACACTATATTTGAGCAAAAGCTGTTCTGATATCAGAACAACGGCCGTTTTTTGCACAGTAGTTGTCGGTCACTTCCGGGGTCTGTAAGAGGTATTGGAATAAATAAGGAGAAACAGAAAAAAATAATTGAAAATCCCCAGTAGAATATCCGCTTCGTTTGTACTGAAACATTGCAGTGTGTTCCTCTGTAGCACTTTTTTATCGTCGCACTCGACGCCATTATTTGCTACGTTGTGAAAGAAATGATCAGCAGTGGACTTTGGCGCTTCGCAAGCACTACAAACCAATTTTCGAATGCCCATCCCCAAGGCGATATATTGCCCCACAAGAAATGCAAAAATGTGAAAAAGAAGTAAAAAAGGCTGCCAGAGTCTACGCAACGTAGTAATCAATAATATGCGAAGCATAGATCAGGAAGTTTGGTATGTGACACAATTAAAATGACCGAACATTACTAAGCGTCTAGAAGCAGTACTCAGCAAACATACGTACAAATATAATAAATATTTATGCAACTATATCACACGAAAGTGCACACAATTGTTTTCCATAGTTTTGTAAGGACGCCAGCACCAACAGATCACCAGTAGTGGTAGCTTGAAACATTGTTCTTGTAATGGTCTGTGATGTCCATTACGCGAGGCGCAATGCTGAAGGTTGTGGTGATTATTTTGTTTTGGCACAGATGAAAGTATTACGAGGTGGATCGATGCTAAGTGCAGTATAGCTGCAGTGCGAGCATCGTGAGCTTACCAGACACGTCCACTGTTATGACATCTGCTGATGTCTAAAACTGGGTAACGTGATCTGACAAAATGTCAGTAACTCACGCCAGAACACAGACGTCAGTTTATTACCAAAGCGAAGTGCGATTTATGGTGCAACGATGTGAAAATCTCACGTAACTTTCATTAGCCAACTTCATCGGGGTCGAAGAACGCTTGAATATAGCTTGCGGCATCATAAGAATACAAATGTAATGTTTCTTTGATTGTTATGAAGGTGGAGTATACATGGAAACCACAATTAGCGTTAACCAGTCATGACGTCTTTGTCATTTATTCACACACGTCATATGTGCTGCTTTGTTATGAAAGCTCGGCAGATCCCACGTACCTTGGAAGTAAACGTTATGTGAAGCATGTGGAAGGAAGTTGACCCTGTTCTAATTTTTAATGACTATCGTCTATCTTGGGGACCTCCGACGCAGAAATTTTGGTCTGTCTGTCTGTCTGTCTGTCTGTCTGTCTGTCTGTCTGTCTGTCTGTCTGTCTGTCTGTCTGTCTGTCTGCCCGTCTGCCTGTCTGTTTGTCCGCCCGTCTGCCTGTCTGCCAGTGCATTTGTCTGTTTGTCCGCCCTTAACGATAGCCTAAATGGCACCAAAAGATACCCCAACCAGCCAACCCCATCCGCCACGCCCCCCAATATTGCTCAAGATTTAGTGTTCTCTCTTGTGCGATCATCAACTTAAAAGCGATTATTGCGCGCATCTGAGGTGCCGCACCAACACAACACTATTCTGTATGCGTTTTTTACTAGAAAAGGCATACATAAGTAATTCCAAGGATCGTAGCGCTTATCACGCTGCGCTGACGATGCAACGCTTGCACGAAAAGGCAAGTGTTTTCAACGCTTTGACAAGACTACACGGTGGTGGCACCTACCCATCGCCTTGCGTTCTACACCTTGTCTCCGAGACAGACGCGCATGCCGCACACTTTCTTTTCCAAGGTGACTGCCACATAGTGCTCATGTCTCGCGTGTGACGTGACTTGATGCGCTTGTTCGCCTCCGCTGCATGATTGTTGCACTCTAACGCATGGCATCCAGAATACCATTCACCAATTTTCTTGCGCAGAACATCAAATAAACGTTTTGCTCACTCACTCCAGACGCAAGACTGTCTTCATCGACGACATTTGCAGTGTAAAGTGCAGATTTGAAGCCAATATTTTTAATGACGCATTGTGAATCAACGCTAAATATATGTACATATGTTGCCGCACAGACATATTTTGTACAGTTTAAGATTCGTATATAAACAGTTTTTTGCACTTGCACAAGGACGCCAACAGCAACATGTGTATTAGCAGCATCAGAAGCAATCAGCTGATATGAATCACTGGTGCTCGCAAAACTGGTAGCTCAGGACACTGGTAAATAAAGAAGCTTCAGCGAATGGCACTTAACTACTATTATCGTTTAGCCAACGTGATGGTTGTTCTTCACCACCCGTAATATTATGGCCTATACTTTGTCGCGGTCTGCGCGTGGTCCGCTTGTGTCTTTGAACGAAGAGACTGCATTTGACTAACTGGAATGGAATGAAATGAAAAACTTTATTTCAGTCCTGCAGGACGCGCCTAGCGCGTAGCGGGCGTCTCCCACGTAGGGACCGACAGGGAGTACCTGGCGGCCGCTTCGTGGGCCTGCTGGACAGCCCATTGCTAGTCGGCGAGAAGTGAGCTCCTGAGGTACCTCTCCCACTTGCTTGAGGTAGAGTCGGGAGGAGTTTTTCTACACTCCCAGAGCATGTGTGCGAGTATCGCTGTGTGTCCACATGATGGGCATGTGTCGCTGGGGTATGCATCAGCATAATAAATGTGAAGCGTGGCAAGGTTTGGGTACGTGTGTGTCTTTAATAGGCGTAGGGTTAATGCCTGCGGTCGGTTAAGTTTCGGATGTGGGGGTGGAGAAATGCGGCGTTTCATGTGAAAGTGCTTTGTAATTTCATTGTACGTAATTGGTGCATCCCGATTGGTATCTAACCCAGCAAGATGAGGTTGCCCTGTGGCAGTGCGGTCGGTAAGTGCGCGTGCTGCATCATGGGCGATCTCGTTGAGGTTGGATAGGGCACCGGGCACCTGGCCGAGATGGGCGGGGAACCAGATGACAGTGTGGTGCTTCAGGGCACTCGGGTCCGCATTGCGCAGGATACGTAACGCCTGGTCGGAGATGACTCCGCGTTCGAAGGCTTTGACGGCCGGCCTGGAGTCGCTGCAGATGAATTCCCGTTTGCTGTCGAGCATAGATATAGCTATAGCTACTTGCTCCGCTACTTCGGGGTTTCGGGTGAGGATTGTGGCTGAGTTAAGAGTCTGCTGCGCGGATGATACCGTGACCGCAGCGAAGGCTTGGTTGTTGCGATAGGCAGCGGTGTCCACGAACGAGACGTTGTCCGCTTCCATGTCTATGCGCTTGAGAGTGGCGGTTGCCCGCGCAAGGCGCCTGCCTCTGTTGTATTCGGGGTGTACATTTCGTAGTATGGGAGCGATCGTGATAACGTCGCGGATTTCACGGAGAATTAGAGTCAACTCTGGGGGGTCCCTGGCCCTCGAGGAGAAGAAGCCGAGCTCGCGCAGAATATGGCTGCCCGCCTTGGTGGTAGTGAGTCGGGTCAATTGCACGCGTTCCTGAGCTTCGGCGATGTCTTCTAGCATGTTATGTACGCCAAGCTCGAGGAGTTTGTATGTTGGAGTGGTGATAGGGAGGCCAAGGGCTCGTTTGACCACCTTGCGAATAAGCGCATTGAGTTGATCGCGCTCAGCACGTAGCCACTTGCATATAGCGGCAACGTAGGTAAAATGGCACAAAACAAACGCGTGTACGAGACGCAGCAGGTTGTCTTCTTTGAGGCCATGGTGCCTGTTGGCTACTCTACGTACGAGTCGTATGGCATTCTCAGTCTTAGTCCTTAGCATGTGTACTGTTTGGGTGTTGGTTCCGCGGGACTCGATGATCATGCCGAGGACCTTGATGGTGTCTATTCTGGGTACAGTACGACCATCTCTGGTGTGGAGGGTGATATGGTGGAGGGTGGGGAGGTGACTAACTGGAGCACACGTGTATTTCTAACGTGCACACAACCTTTGGGATTCCTCGTTTGTTTGTGGAATTATTTAGAAATACCTACTCTTGTGTAATAAGCACAGTAGTTCTAGATGGTTGAGAGAATGCTGCCTTTTTACTACATGAGGGGTCTTTCAGGGATGTCCAATGGCTCTTGTTTTATTTGTCCTCAGCCTTGAGCCATTTTTGTGTGCCCTAGAAGCGAAATCGCGTGTCCTGCGTCTTGCTCTTTTGGTGAGCAGAGGCGTGAAAGTCACAGCTTTTGCTGACGGCCCAACTCTGTGCCTCTAAGGTGAAGATAGTGTCTCACATAGCCTGCGTTTATTCTTTCAACATGGTGACATTTCAGGTGCAGCGCTTGGTATTTGTTCATCAGCTGTCCAAGCTCCAGACATAGCTCCGCACCTCCTCTTCAACCGGCTTCAGCTATTCCCATTTCAGGTATTCTACACTCTCAGGCAAAAGGGTGTTAAAAGTGTGTGTGTTTCGCCCTTTTCGGGACTAATGGGGCTGCCACAACCATTAATCTCTTTAAGGACTAACGGCACCGGGTCTAACAGTTTGTCCCCACAGACGAACTCAAGGAACTAACATTTAGTCCTCACTTTTACACCTTAGTGAGTAACCTTTAGTCCCACAATTCACCTCAAAGAACTAACATTTAGTCCACGTTTGCACCTTATAAAGAAACTGATAATCCCCACTTTTGTACCTTACCTGGCAACCGTTAGTCTTCACAGTTGCACCTTGCCGGGTGAACGGTTGATCCACTTATATATTCCAATCGGATGAACTTCTTGTCCCCAGTTCAAACATTGTTTTTTTGTTTTATTTTCCGCCAGGCCTGATACTTTTTAGCCTGTTTTTCTTTGCAGTGAGCAACAAATTGCGCAGAAAAGAACACGCGAAAAAGTAGTTAGCCACCTATGTATAACTGCTTTCGCAGTCACGGCAACAACGGAAGACAAAAGTCAGACATCAAAATCTTTTATTTTTCTACATACACGTGAAGTTTCTCGATTCTTTTAAATGAATTCATGGTGAAGTGTACAAGTCCAGTCTCGTTGTCAAATCTTGTTCACTTCTTGGGGAGCTCCTCCGATGGAAGCGATAGATGACAGGCATTGCAGACGCCCGCGCACGCAGCCTTCTGCCTGTTGTGTTTCCACGGCTGCACGTACAATAATATAGTAAAAATAGCTAGACACACGCGACAGAGGATAGAGATGCACGCATATGACAAGTACGTGCACGTTAATATAAAAACAAGCGTAAAATATGACACACAAAAAACTTTACCTTCACATTACCTTTACCTTCCCACAGTTCTTCTGAAGCTGCTCTGACGAAAGAGATGGATGACAGGAATCGCAGACGCCAATGCACACAGTCTTCAGCACGGTGTGTGTCCACAGCTGCACGATGGGTATGCAAAATAGTGAGTCACACGTGACAGAGGACGAATACAAATACATATTAGAAATACGTGCAAGGTGAAATGAAAACATACGTGAGATATGACATGCTAATAATTTCACCGTGATGTCACACATTGTCAAAGACTTATTTAGATCCCCATAGCGCAACAGCTTAATAGCGGTGGCCACAGCCACAACTCCGCGAACCACCGTGCCGCCAACAAGTCGGCGAGTCCTAAGCGAGCGACGTCGTTCAGCTCGAGCAAGCGAACGCGAGACCAAACACGGTGCTGCACGCGGAGTGTCTGCCGCCAGCGAACTTCAAACAGGAAAGCGAGTGTACGCTTGGCCGCCGCCACGAACAGCACCATGCTGGTTTGGAGCAAGCGCCGAAGAAATCGACGGTAATGCGGCCCTTTTCCACAAACTCGAGCGAGTGCAGCGCGCACACGCGAGTCCGGCGCCACGGCCAACAGACGGCGCCGTGCTCCTTGCGAACGACTGACGGGAAAGCCAGCTGTAATGGAGACCAATTTTCAGTGAGTTCCGACGCTAGCGAAAGCCCCGCCAGCCCGCGCTTGTGCACTTACAGCACGCGACAAACTACAACCAAGCTCTTTACGATAACCCACAACGTGTTTTCGACAACTATCAACCCAGCGACGAGGTGTCAGCCCAATATCGTCAGCCCGGGGCTCATCACGGCGGCGAAGACAGGCGAGCACTCGATGAGCGAGCGTACGGGAGGCCAATGTCAATGGCGGCTAATTTCCAGGCGGTCGCAAAGCGCAGGCCAACTGCAGACGCCGAAGCTGACCTTCGCGATGCATGTCGTGCGTGCGATATACAAAACGACTGAGCCCTTTACCGGCAAGCGCAATCCGTATCACACGCGTGACAAGTAGAGTAGAATAAAGAATGATAACCTACTTGCCTTAGAATCCAGCGCTGTTTTCTGCCCTGAGTCGGACTGCAGTATACATCCAATAGGCCTGTTGTCTTCTCGGCTGTCATATTGGCTTTCCCAACTGTTGCTGTCGTGTGTCGGCCTTTACTATCTTGAAGCCAGAGATATAGAGCGCGGCGCGGTGACGTGTCGAAACTTGCCCCAGACTTCATGGGTGCAGTGAAACGCAAAAGCAGCAGCCCACGCTCATCCAAGCGTACACACAAGCCCGACGTCATAATTCTTAGATTGTCGAATCCAGGCGGCCGTGGTCGAGCGTTCCGAGTGCGATGCAACGCGAACCTTCGCCGGCAAAATACGGGAAAAGACTGAACCAGCAGAGGAGAAGGAGGGCTGGTCACCTTGGCAACGCTTTTCGCGCTGCCTGCAATCGCCGCGCGGTTCATCCCTTTGGAGCGTGTTTGGAGGCTAAGTGGTTTCGCGCGGCACGCTTTCCTCTGTGGTTGCTCCTCAACGGTCTATCCGTTCATCGCGCGCTCCTGTTGGGCTCCGTTACTCCTTTTTTTGGGTAATTTTGCCTTAAAGTGTGTACAACCACTATGGTGTTTGTAACTCCGTTTGGTGAAGTGCCCTTGAAGGTAAAACAAAATAACAGAGGAGGCACGGCGTTTGACGTTCTGTTTCTTGAGCGGAGGTACCTTGCGCAGACTGTGTTCTGCGGTCACAGTGGAGCAACCACCTTTAACGCATCGTGAGATCTTCTCTGTGTTTCTTCTTTTGGTCAGGGGGAACTGAGTTGGTCCCTCGTGCAGCGTTAGAATGGCAGCGTTCACAGAAAGGTTTTTGCTTTCCCTTCGATGTCAATGCACTGCCGGCGACTGGTCTTGCGCCTCCTATTGCGCCTCGTACAAGTAGAGGAGTTCCCCGCGTGAACACTCGCATATATTTTTAGGCACCTGTCTTCGATATATATATCCTAATGTGCATCTTAACCCGGACCAACAGTCAGTAACACTTCGTTCATTTTATGCAAGAGTTGCCGCATTTTTCGCCATGCCCAGTGAAACTGTCCCGGCGTAGATGTGTTGAACACTCCAATCGTGGACACAACAGCTGCTTTGTTGCTGCCGTTAGTTCTTCCAGCCTGCCGCACTCTCTCTAATCATGTCTGTATGCTATAGCCACACTCAGTTTGAGTGTCGTGCTTATATCGGCACTTGCATGGTGGCAACTCATAGTGTGCGACAAAGCAGATTCACCAAAAGCACTTCTACCTTCGTATAGGTGAAATCATGCATGATGATTGGCTTCCAGTTTGAAATGCCAACTCCAGCAATTTTTATTATGTCAAAATAACCGTGCTCTCACGTTCCTGAGACACTTTTGTCACGTGCCCGATAGCTGAACTGCTCAGCCACGTCGAAAATATTTTTGATTAGCAAAAAGACAGTCATACCGACACCGAACTGAGAATACCACCTATGTATCACGTACTTTTCAGTAAGAACCGTAAGTCCTGCTAGGCCGCCAAGAGAAGGCGCATTGAGAATAGGTGACCATGCCACGCCATGTCTGTGACTCGTCGTTTTACGTGCACAAACTCCTCGGAGCTGTTGGACAATGACAGCTACGATTCGGACGTATCAGGAGGTCAACGAGCATCGACGTTCATCTTCGATTAAGCAGAAAAGTTTTTCGCATCTGCTTGCCCTATAGCGCTTAACGTGAACAGATGGCACCACTTGTCCAGACTGTCGAAGTTTGTGGCTGCGGAGATAGGCGAAAACAAGTATTTCGTTGTCAAGCTAAGGCTCTTTATTATTTTGATGGAAAGTGGCGCAATCTTGTGGACGTTGGTATCACTACGATAAGACATATTACTATTATCCGCCTAGAAAATACCTTTCTCACAATGTGCAGCTTACTAGATACTGATAGATGCAGAACCACTAGATACGCATTCGTTAGTTACGGAAAGCTTTTCAGAAAGTTGAAGTTCGCACATTTGCACTCTTCAACAGGCACAATTTTAACCGTAGTTTCCGTGCGGCAAGCCAACAGCGGTAGATATAACACTCTACGATCGAGACGTGTAGCCTTCAGCTGTTAGTGTTTAGTAGCTGTTATTGTGTGAAGCCCTCAACGCAATACCACTTGCCACTCGTTGCACACCTACCAACATGGAAAAAAATAGCACACTCAAACAAGGACGTGCTCGACGAACACATAATACACAGCAGGCATGCAGACGCTGCACTGGCACCTAAGTTCCGTCATCATGCAGAGCACGATGTCGCACACGCAATGTTGCCAATGATTCTGGCAAGCCAGGTAGGCGTTTTGGGGCAATCTATAACAATATTTCAAAAAAACTATCTGCGAAGCTATAAAGCTTGTAAATTTGCAAAAATAGCTGAAAAGTTCAAATAAATGCACCCGCTGAATTTCTTTGAGGTCCATTGACCTTGAAACATTGCCGGAGTTGGTCTCTAATGAGGGCTGGGCAATCCATGTGCCCCGAATCAGGGTGAGCACAGAAATACAGCAGCTTCTTGCACATGCATAATATTTAAATATTTATTTAAATATTTACTCTTCCCATGTTTGTCGCGATGCTAAATTCAAGGACATGGTTTGACTTTTCGGCTATGACGGCTGTATTCCGGCGGAAGCGAAATGATAAAACGCTTTGATCTAATTACAAGTAGTTGATTGTTGTAGAAATCCATGCCGTTCACATTATTTGCACTGTGCCACTGTAGCATGCCTCATAATCACACCGACATCTGGGAACGTGAAACAGTTAAAAGAAGAAAATTTGGATGATTCTTGCATATTACAACGTATAAGCTGTCACCTTGGTGTTACCATAACGGAGTGCATGGCTCCTAAAATGCTATTTGTTTATTTTGAACACCACCAATTTTTACATCAATTTATTGTTATCCTAGGGGCAAAAAGTTCATTAATTTGAGTAGGTAGGGTGACATCTGATGGGAAAGTTTTCTCAGCTGCGCAAAAGTGCTTAACTAAGAAGCTTGCGAGTGATTGTAGCATTATGCTGCAATCGGATGGCTCTGGCATAGGGACCTCAGAAACATGACTCAATCAGCTTCCGCTGTTTCCTTCATGCGCTAAAGACTGTCGTCTCCTTTATGCTCACTTTGTGAACGTTCGGAGAGAAACAGGGGAGCTACGTAGCTCTCTTATTTCTAAGTAGCACGCGCTTTTGTATGTGTGCTACTGCACATACAAAAGCACATGTCAGTTGGGTGCCCAAGTTCAAGAGGCACGAAGGAAATGAAGATCTCAGGTTAAGGCTAAGACTTCTAATAAAGCTTTGTCGGCATATTTGTAATAACTTCTTAACGACAGCTGAGATCTACTTTCAGAACGAGCAATGCGATTCACCAAAGAAGTTCGATGAGTAATAAGTTGCCGTATTGGCAGCTTCAGGTAAAGTAGAATATTTTGCAGCCTTACGAGTGCCTTTGTTTTGGGCTATTCGTTCCTACGTTCTAATTATTGTATGCCAATACCGAAAATTTATTTGTGTACAATTTTATTCAACAGCAATTGTCAAAGACGTTCACATGATACATGGTTCTTTATCTTAGTCTTTATTTATAACGTAAATGATTACGCTTCTTTTGCACTCCCGTAGGGCTCATAATCAAGAGTCATACGGGGAATAAACTCAAGAGCAGCCTCAAAGTGCGAATATGAAAGCGCGAGGTGACTTAGGCCGTCTACTTAATGTACCATTATTACGAGTTCTGAAAATGGAGTAACGCAACGGTGCCAAGATTTTGTAATGGCGAACAGTTATTACCTCTGGGAGGAGCAGAGCTGTGCCCACGCTTCTGTGGACCATTTCTCCTTCAATAGATTGGTTCTTCTGAATGAACGAATTCGAGACTAGGAGCCACAATTCATTTGTATAGGCTCCGTACCGCGCCGAAATCTTGGTAATGACGCCGTTGTAGGACAGTGCCTCATTTGCGCCGAACATCGTATTCGGCCGGGTGTGTGGAGTTCCCAGTCTCAGGTTTATGAGCGCACAAGCTTCATGCCCTCGATGCACTATGGCTATGGTTCTGTGGCTCTGTTTGCTTCAGAAAATTTTTGAGCAGGTTGCTTGACAAGACGTGCTTGTATTATGCACTTGGCTGCTTCTCCGCGGGCTCACACGCACAGTAATCAAATCGCGAATATCGAGCTCATCAACGCTGCCATTTCGCGCACGCGTTACCTGTATGACTCGGTGAATCGTTCAGTGCCTCCGAAACGCCCCTTACAATGGCATCATAACGTGCATAATTTCATTGAACCACGCTGAGAAAACAAGTTGCGATGAAGAAAATGCTACTTTTGGTAGTAATAACTTTTTCATTTTCTTGTATTGTTGTTTTAATGACGGCATTCGAGTGTTGAACACAGGAACGCTAAAGGAGCCAACCACATTCAGCTAGCTTTGCGTGATTTTCAATAAGACGAGAGCAATGTGTAGACGATGAAGTCGCCTGAGCAGAAGGTGCATTTCTGGTCCTGATGTCTCCTTTTGCTCATTTGAAATGCTTTTGTGAGCGTGAATATTCTATGAAAACATGGTGACGAAAAATTTGTAAAATGTTTGCTCATTATGAAAACATTTCTGATTCATTTCACCAGCAATAATTCAGCATACGGTGAACAATAAGACTAACTTAAGTAAGTCGCCGTAGAACTTTTCTACATGTTACCTGACGTCCTGTCACCTACAGAAAAGCAAGTATTGAAACGATATTATATGATATGACACCATTGGAAGCAGTGAATGAGTGAACCTCTAACAAAGTATCATCTCGATGTCACAAAATGTCTACAAATATACAGCAAAAACGTACAGCACCTGCTGTACTTCCCGGAACTGCATTCATATATGTGCCTTTGAAAGACCACACGATACCACACGAATATATTGTATCACATTGTTTTAGCTGAATTCTGAGGAATATTTTTTGAAGATAGTGACACGTCGATAATCATTCTGTGACGAAATGTGAAATGCGATATTAGGTGTCGGACTCCTGCCCAAAAAAATAGGTAGAGATAAATTTAAGACAGAGAAATTCCTTAGTGAGTAGAAGTACGAGCACACGTACTTACGATCCAAAGGCGAGCGTTATAACCACTCGTCCGTCTAGCTTTTAACCCGAGAGCTTCGAAGAGCTTGTTTAACAGAAATTTAGACATCTGCGTCAGCTTGGCTATTGTCGATTGACAGTGAGAAATCATCACCTAGTGCGTGACGGAAAAATTCGAGAAAGATGCCAAAAAAATAAATGATGAAAATTTCTCTATCCGAGTGAGGATTTATTTCGTGCCGTTTGCGTGGCAAGCACGTGTTCTTCCCCACAGCCACGCGTAGCTAGGAATTGCAGTGAAAATCACTTCTTCTGCTTTGAAATGCCGCTAAGTTAATTGTCATGCTTTACAAACACCCACATACTGAATGCAGGTTTCAGAATACAACTTGTAATGCCACAGCCACATTTCGTGGTAAAAGCGTACACTGAGTCAGAACATGTGATTACCATAACGACTCCATGGCTTAAGGCTACCCACCCATTACAAAAGGCACACAAGTTACTATGCGTATTACCTGAAGACCACGTATTGTGTGTATAGCAGGTTCGAAAACCTTCCACACGCATAATTGCTCGTGGTTTAAAGCATGGAATTCATTACACAAAGCGCAGCCATATACGAAATCTTGACTTACGAAAGTTACCCTCCACTTCATTTATTATTTGAGTCTATCCACAATTAAACTTCTCGAGTAACCTCATACCAGAAAAAATCACAGCATATCCACGGAGGGAATGATGATGAGTGGGGCGAAGCGTCCATCCGTCCGTCTGTCCATCTATTCATATGTCTGTCTGTCTGTCTGTCTGTCTGTCTGTCTGTCTGTCTGTCTGTCTGTCTGTCTGTCTGTCTGTCTGTCTGTCTGTCTGTCTGTCTGTGCATATGCTGTGCTGGCTAGCAAAAGGGACGCGGAACTGCCCTTGACAATAAGGAGTTTTGCCCCTAAAAGTATGTATTAAGTGGTTGTAATGCGCACTAGAAACAGGATATTCAGTTCGAAGCATAAGGGTACCACAACTTTTCCACGCAAAGCATTTCTTTGCATACTGCTGGGATTTTGAACACGTGTCTACGTATCTATCCATTTATCTAGCTGCCTAAGTCTGGGTGCTCTCATGATCAACCCCTTACCTTGTTGTAAATCAAATTTATTAGAGGGGGGTTTTAATGGTTTTGCTACTATGACTTGCTGGCCATAACATGATTAATTTCACAATCACATCGCTACGTCGTCAAGCACTTTCCGCTGGACAGTGGCCCATACCAGCGGCAATGTATGTGCCGAAGGTATGCGGGAATGTGCCACAAGTGATTGACCCGTCATATCTACCGAGAACACACACGGGTAATTTTAACCCATGGCCGTTAAGAAAAAGAAGACATCGGCAGCATGGACCCGACGATGCAAAGAATTGTGCCAGCAGGAATCCAACCCCAACATTTCGCGTGGCAGTGAAGTATTCTACCACAGAGCCACGCCAGGGCTCGGCAGAATTACTTCTCAAATAGACCCCAATGTTCATAAAACGTCAATTTCAGTAGCATTCCTGACCATAGAGTTTTATAAATATTGCATATGCACAGTCACGCGTGACATGAAGGCATGGGCGTCGACCAGCCTAACGTCTAAGTGGCCTATAGCGCCCCAGGGTCGTAGTGTGATACCACCCTTTCCTGTATCACTCGCTATCGACGTGGCGCTCTTGTAGTTTGTAATTTCGGAAGTCTCCCACTAGGTATATTTTTATTTAAAAATACACATACAGATTTGCTTTGTCTCTAAAGTCCAGTAGAGAATGGTGCTGAGGTCCATGAATCCAGCAGTCAAAGTCGGGTAGTCGGCCAGGCATACGACCTGTTTCACGGATGTGCCGACAACGGCTTAATTGTAGAGCAATTCAGGTCCACAGTCAGTGTGAGGCATTTACATCCTGGATTGGGGCGTCAGGAAATGGACATGATGTGCCATACAGGCCTGGTTACTTTTGCGCTAGAACGGCGGTCACGATTGGGTAAGCGCAACCCCAACACCAAGCCTTTGCAACGTAACCTCCTCTCAGCGGGTTAAACCACCAGAAAGATCTTATCCCCACGGTGGTATAAGAGATAATGTGGTACGTTGGAGGCCTTCTTTTTCCTGGAGTATCTGTCCTTGAACGTACTCAGGAAAACGCGGAAGCGCGTTCGATGTAACTGGACGTGCTGTCAAATTAGCTTTTACAAGGTCCGCCAAGGCAGCCAGTAGAAACCACTGAGCCCGTATTAGCACAGATGCGGAGGCAGCAAGATGGGGAATACTGTCTGAGAGGGTTCTTGGTTGATGCTCATGTGATTTTTTTTCTTTTTTTCTCTCTCTCTTTCTTTTCTCTACCCTCTCTCTCTCATCTTTATGCCCCCTTCCTATTCCCCCAGCGTAGGGTAGCAAACCGGGCATGTGCCTGGTTAATCTCCCTGCCTTCCCTCTTGTTGTTTACCCCCCCCCCCTCATGTGATAACCTTCAAATCGCGCTCGACTGTACTCTTTTGAGCAAACCGTCATGTCGGGTAAACGTCACTTGTAGTTAGGTTAAATCCGCTGAAGTTGATTTAAGTAGCAGTGTCCACGGCTACAATCATCATGAGTGTCAGCGCTTACAGCTTACGCCTTCTGGTGTAGTTAATATACATGCTGCTGCTGCCATCGTTACTCAACTGTAAACAGCCAGTCATGCAAAACAAATGCAGCTGCTTAGCCTGTCAATGCGTGTGCTTTACATATATTTTTCGCCACTTTGTAAGGTTTTGTTCGATAAAAAATTACAACACAGGCACTATTACATCCGTATGTTTCAAATAACATCGATTCCCAAGGTACATGGGATGTGCCATTTTTTCTCTTTATTTCTGGACTCGGCTATTCACATGCAAGCGGAGTGCACCAGTGCCTTGTACAGCATATAGTGGCTAAGAGGTGGGAAAGGGAAATGAGGATGAGAATAACACGTCAGGGTGAGGAGAAGTAGAGGGGGAAAGACTAAAACATATCCAGGTACACCAGAAGAGCATCGCATAGTTTTATATGGTGTACCATAGCAACGGTATGGAAAAAGGAGATGAGCATGAAAATAATGGATGCGAGCTTGACCAGAAAGAGTGAAGTATCTCCATACATGATATCGAAGCATGGAATAACCATGCATTTTTTGGCACAGTATAGCCAAAGGCCTGGAAATAGAGATCATGGTGGCAAGTGTACATGTCAAGGTGCGGAGAAGGATAAAGGAGAAAAAGGAAAGCATCTGAAGGCACGCTAGCTGAGCATAGCATAACATTGTGTGGTATAGTAAAGCAACACGGACGGAAAGGGGAGTGTGAGGAGAAAGGGAAATAGAAGGGGAAAGATCTTAGCTCACCAGTTTCTAGTATTTTCACGCTCATACTTTCTCGCAGCAGTTCCTTTCAGCACTGTGGAGGCTGCAGGGCCATTTAGCCAATATTAAGAGTGGTTAGCCCCTCCACAGGTATTCACCCGCACTGCGTCATCTGCGAGGTGTCCCCCTGGCGCATGCAAGCACAGGATCGGCGAGCAGACGGCAGTGCCGAAAAAATAGGGCGTGGTTGTACCCATCGACGCCGATGTCCCCCCCCCCCCCCCCACGCCTCGGGTTTATCCCGTCATCGTCGTGTGGTCTGTGGCTCGTAATTGCCATACTAACACTTGTATTTGCTTTAGATTCATGTCTTGGCTACTACACTGTGATATTACCATAAACCGATATCAAATTATCGGTGCGGTATGCTGAGCAGGCATTGTTTAATAAGCAGCTTACGTCACCAACAACAAAAAAGCCTACATGCTACTTTGTCCTGATCATCAGATGGCATAAACCAATATCTAATTACACCATTCATTTATTTCTGTAAGCGCTCTGGCCGAGCGTCAAGGGCAAGTTCAGATCGAAGTGGGCGGTAGTGTCTGCATGGGTGCTTCCATGTCGATCTTCAACTACAGTTACCGGTGGTTGCCGATACAAAAATAAAGAAACACGCTGCAAACGTGACGAAGAATAAAGATAGTAGTTAATGATGTGCAGTAGCAGATGCAAGAGAAGAAAAAATGTCTCAGCATTGCCAATAGGAATGTTATCATATCTGGATCGAGCCATGATTTCTTGCGCAAGCATGTGGCTTACTTGCCCGCCGTAGCTGTAACACTACTAAACGATAGGGGTGAGAGAGATTATAGTGTGTAGAGCACCATTCTTTTGATTTCGTGTTGCCTTTCATGTACTACAGGTTTTCTCGCCCACTTTAATCCAAGTGCCAGCCTAAATAATCCACACGCCATTGAAATAATCTCAGCGCCAAGCTCTTTAATACATGTGCCAAACAATTAATCCAAGCGACAACATATTTAATCCAAGCGCCAACTCAGTTAGGCTACGTGCCAGTGATTTTAATCAAAGTGCCACCATGTTTAATCCAATCGTCATGGCTTTAAATCAAATGCCAACCAGTTTAGTCCATGTCACAGAAACAGATGGTTTGCTACTTTATGAAGTTTATATGTCGGAATAATCTAAATACGAAATGACAGGAAGAACGTTTCGCTTGCCTATACATGCTAGCACTTATGGAATGAAGTGCAGCGCTCTTTCCCCCTAATTGTTTTGGTTTCATAGGTTCGAAAAAAAATTGCAGCATATCCACGGAGTGAATGATTGAGAGTGGGCCGAACGATTCGTCCGTCCATTCGTTTTTGCTTCCGTTCGTCCATGAGTTCGTCTGCGTCGCCGTCCATGCGTCCATTCGCCCGTCCGTGCGTTCGTCCACGCATCCGCCCCTGCGTCCGTTCATGCGTCCATCCATGCATCTGTCTGTGTGTCCGTTCGTTCATATATTCAACACTCCAAGTACCTGCATCTCATATCTTTTCATCATATATTCCCCGTATAGAAGCACCGCCATCCAGCGGACGTTCCAAGGACTAAACGAGAGGTGGCACACGCACACTTTCTTACGGCTTGCGCTTTGGGTCTACTTGCCACCTTTAAACACCTCGATTTCATGGTATATTCTAGTTCCCTGTATTCATGGCACTGCGGCCCAACGCTCGCTAAACCTTTCTAAAACCAAGGAGGTTACGCCCAGCGAGTATAACGTAGCAACCTTTTCCTGTCAGATAGTGCTCAATGTACATGCCAATGGCTGCTAATGGGAAATGAGAGACAAGGGAATTCGGCTTTTACTTTTTTACGGCTTGCGCTTCGTATCTACTTCCCACCTTTAACCACCTCGAGTTCATGGTATAACCTATTTCATTGTATTCATGGCACTGCGGCTCAACGCTCGCTAAACCTTTCTAAAACTAAGGAGGTTACACCCAGCGAGTATAACGTAGCAACCCTGTCTTGTTAGATAGTACTCAATGTACATGCCAATGACTGCTAATGTGGGTCGTAGCGTACGCGTTAACTAAAAGCCGAATGCTCCTGTCTCTCATTTCCCATCAGCAGCCATTGGCATGTACATTAAGCATTTTTTTATTCTTCAACAACGCACAGAAGATATGTCGCACCAGCACTACCTTGGTGGTCAAAATGGTATACTTGTTACATACTACAACGGCTACGAGGGATGAATGGGTGTTGCTATAGAAGCTTCGTCCCTAAAACAGTGCGTAATAGTTGCATTTACCGGCACTAATTGTATTTGCTCCTAGAGTCCACGTTAGTTTATGCTTCATTGCTTCGTTGCTACTGCATTATTCCGGCTAATCAACTACACCATCACATATGCCGCGATTTATGTCGTCTGGTCAGCAGACGGAATTAGGCTGCTTATTCGCTGAGACGTGCGCAGTCGTCTGCTCTGCCCGCTGAGAAGGATAGAGATCGACAGATGATATTTTTCTGATCTTCAAATCAGAAATAACCAATTGAAAAAGTTATCTTGCATTTATTTGGGTTCAAGTGGAATTAAGTTTTAAAAAAGCATTAAAGCTAATACTGTTGTTTTCATGTAACAGATGACGCTGGTGTTGCTGACGCGTGTTTGCTTGGAAACCGCGTGTTTCATCGGATACGTATAATTTCTTGAATAATAAATAACAGCTAATATTAATGTAAAATCTGACTTCCATTGTCCACATCGAGATCATGAGTTTACGTCCTATATGCACTGCCAGACGAAAACCTCAACGATTGATCTCAATTAAATCTGCCCCGTGAAGGCCTCCTAATTTCTTGATTATATATTTGCACTGACACATCACTGCCCATGGCCAGGTTTTTCATATCTTGGTATGCATTCTGGTACTCCAATAACATTATTCTGTCTTTCGAATAACATGACCTGACCCGGGCATGTAATGCTCTACAAATCCAATTATGAGCTTTGTTGAAGAACACAAAATCTTCGTTACTATGTTCCTGCCTTTTATTTCATTGCCATTAAAATGACTCCACCCGGGCCGAACCCCATCTACAAACTTGTGCTTCGCACAAGTTTGTAGATGGGGGTTTGACCCGGGTGGAGTCACGGCTCAAGCGGCTCGAGCGAACTACGGCTCAAGCGGCTCAAGCGAACTACGGCAGTTAGTTTTCTTTCACGAATACTAGCGATGAATGCCAATAATAATGATTTATTCTACTTTCCGACTATTGTCTTTTATATTGTTGGATCTGCCTTTCAGTTGCACTCCCAATTGACACCCTGTATTCTGCTGTATGTGCATGGATTAAACTGACTGGCACCTGAAATAAAGTTATTGGCTATTGGATTAAACATGGTGGCCCTAGGATTAAATTCACTGGCACGCGACTTGATTTAGTTGGCGCTTGGGCTAAATGTTTGACACATGAATTAAGGAGCCTGGCTCTCAGATTATTTTAATGACGTGCAGATTATTTAAGCTCGATTTTGAATTAAAATGAGTAAGAAAGCGTGTAGTGTTCATAAATTCGTATGTTCCCCAGATATCCTAGAAGAGTAAGCAGATGAAAACTTTGAAGAATTTGTTTGTGTCACCCTGAAAGCCACTTTCAAAAGAAATACACATACAAGTACATAATTCTCAGCAGCTATTCTTGAAACTGCATGGTTCTGTACTCGACGTGCAAAGACAGAAGGAACCGAGTTCCGGGCTTACTTCTTGGCGCGTTGAGCGTGTTCGCCTAACAGGGGCATAACGCATTGAACATCCGGGAATGCCAACTTTGCGGAGATAGTCATGACTGCATACTAACCAGCAATTAACCTGCAGTTATGCAGTTAATCTTACAGTGGACAAACGAATGTCATCTTCGGGCTTTCTACGACTAATGGCATCCCGAAGACGCCACACTTTCTCTTTTCTAAATTTGAAATTCTCTAAAATGTTGCAAAGGTACTGAAATTAATGCGAGTTTGCTCGTCTAGTCAACTACGCATTTGACACTTTGATGCCGGCATCTCTAATGTTTATTTTTTTTGCGGGCAAATAAATCGATTTTTCTAAGAAAATAGCTGGCTTTCCTTGAGAGCTCTTATTAACAATCTTGTGCAGCAATGTTTCACGCAAGAATAGTGAACTACTTGGTGATAATAAATAAAATACTGTTAGCACTTCAGTATTGATACCGCCTCAAGCCATGTGTAATCGGCACTGCAAACATTGCAATTGAATAATGTTTTGTAATAGTGGGTAGACAACTCAACCCTTATTGCAGCGTAATGTAGAATGGCGCTCTATTCGCCAACAAAAAATTGACCCCGTATTGCTGCATAAAATAGAATTTAAACAACCGGGATAAATATAAATATTACAAAACATTTCGATTTGGTTGTCGTCAAGGAGAGCCTCATTTTCAGTGACAGAATCATTCAAAGTCTTCAGCCGCCGGCTTAAGGGAGAGCTGTGCAAAATTTTCCTCCGGAAGGTTTTCGATTACAGGCTTGGACCTTCTGAGACGTCTTTCCTTGGTGGGTCCCTGCCATCGCTCATAAATGTTTGATCCTTTCAAAGCTGTTTGAACTGAGTCCAATTACTGGAAGAGCGACGTCAGTTTCGCTGGGCGCATTGAAGATGCGCGCGTTAATTAGGCGTGCTGTGAATCTGGGAGCGCTGCAAGTCGGAAATCTTGAATGACCGAGAGCTGGTGGATGGCATTGGGGATTAAAGTGAAAATCCTCTCCTACCGCTGCAGTGAAGTTAAGAAGATTAGATAACAAAGACGAGAGATGTGATTCATCCTCGACCCCTACTCAAGTGCTGTTGAAATAGGTCTAAGCCACAGTCTCTTAGATAATTCCTCTTAACAACTTGCTGCAGAAGCAGAAAGGCTTTGCGCTATCTAAAGTCAAGTTAAATAAACACTTGTAAAACACTCCAAAATATCTTTTAAATTATTATCTTTAGTGTCGTAGTTTATATGAAAGTGTTGTAGGGCGTGACAATTTGTAGCGTACCAAATTATTTCTTCAAGCCACTTCAAACGCAAGCAATTTGAGATGGCAATCAGCAAAGTTCAAGGCCCGGGCCCCGATTGAGGAGATACGAAAACTGGGCACACCGGGTGCGTAGGAACTCCGTCAACCACGTCATGTCAGACCAGAAACTCACCCGGCCATTAAAAGTTAAAGTCCCAGTTTCACCACTGCGACGAAGCAATGATTCCGATCGAAATAAATTAGAATATAGGAAACTATAATTTAGGCAAGCAGCTCAACACTTTCAGGACGCCGCTGCAGCACGAAGAAGGACGCTCGAAAAGAACGCATACACTGAACAAGAGGGAACTAGCAACCGTTAGACTTGTTACGTGTTGGTATTTGAAGAACGCGCTGCACTGTTTTAGGAAAAAAGTGCAGAAGCTGATGTTGCCTGATTTTCATTTTTTATAAACTGCGGCACGTGAAATGACCCCCCGCCCCCGCCCCTGCGTTTCCTGCCTACCACGTGGCAAGAAACGCAGGGCGTATCCCATGTTTTTATTTTCGAAAAAAAATTGGCAGATCCCACGTACAGTGGGAATCGATGATATGTGAAGCACGAACGAGGAAGGTTTATATGTCAGTTTAAAATGAGAACAACGTTACGAGGCGGAGGTAAATTAGGCCGTACATAACTTCCACGTCACATATAATATTTTTAGACGCGTCATTTACCTTCATTATCTATTCACGCCACTTGATACCAAATTTGGTATATGTGGAGCTTGCGAAATGGCCGCGAGCGTGCTATGAGCATAGCATGTAGCCATGTTTTACATGAGACGCATATCATGATTATCATGTTCGGACGTGTCATTTAACTTCGCCGTCTATTGACGCCTTGCAATACCAATTTGGTATATGTCGAGCTAAAAAAAAAACGACCGCGAGCGCATCATGAGCGTGGCATGTGGTCGTGTTGTTACATGACACGCATCTCATGATTTTTATGTTTCCACCAGTCACATACGTTAGTCGTCCATTCACGTCTCGTAATACCAAACTTGGATTATGTGAAGTTAGCCAAACGGCGGGGAGAGAATCATGAAGGGCCCAATATACTTCGACGTAACGTTGACAAGCGCACACTCGGCGCAGCGACGCTACGTTAGCGAAACGCGAACACTCTGACGCCGGACGCGACAAGCGTCTGTAGGTGCAGCCAGGCGGCAACCGGTGCGAAATGCGACATGCTGCATTTCTCACCAACGACGTTGTCCAGAATGCACCGCGTCTGCCTAGCTTTGTGACGAAGAGCCGCTTGGCGTGCTCAAACGCGCATGCGTCAAAGCAACACAGTGCAGCGCGTTCTTGCGAGCATATACCAGGCAGATCGGCGACTGGCGTGGCATTGCCGGCATCACGCGACGAAACGAACGATGCTGCACACGCGCACCGGGACGCGTCTAAGTGTATTTGCGCCTTGAGTGTGGCATGTAGTCATGTTCTTACATGACACGCATCTGTTTGCACCAGTCACATACCTTCGTCATCCATCCCAGCGACGTAATACCAAATTTGGCGTATATGAATCTAGCGAAACGGCCCCGAGCGCATCATGAGTGCGGCATGTAGTCATGTTGTTAAATAACACGCATGTCATGATTATAATGTTTGAATATGTCATTTACACAAGTCGTCCATTTGCGTCATGTAATACTAAACTTGGTACATGCGAAGGTAGCGAGACGGCCGTGAGCGAATCTTGAGCGTAGCAAGTGGTCATGTTGTTACATGACACGCATCACATGAATATCAGGCTTGCACCAATCACATCCCTTTGTCGTCCATTCACACCCCGTAATACCAAATTTTGTGTATGTGAAGCTAGCGAAATGGCTGCGAGGGCTTCATGAGTGTGGCTTGTAGTCATAAATAATGTCACACGACACGCATCTCATGACTATCATGTTTGCACCAGTCACATACCTTCTTCATCCATTCGCTTCACGTAACGCCGAAATTGGTATATGTGAAACAAGCGAGATGGCTGCGAGCGCGTAATGAGCTTGGCACGTAGTCATGACTCGTGACTTACATGACATGGATGTCATGATTTCCACCTTAGGGTCTGCCGCTTGTGTTCGCCGCGCAATCATAGCTTACCATACCAGTTTTGCAACATGCCTGGTGAACGAGACCACCACAAGAGCAGCACGACCACAAAATGTAAATTATGACATCCATGACACATGTCATAATTTTCATGTGATGACTAGTCAGATATGCTCCTCATATAGTCATGTAATGCCAAACCAAGTTTGGTATCGATACCATTATTTAAACGGCCAGGAGAGCTAAAAGTCGTAGGCGGCTAGATAGATAAATAGATAGATAGATAGATAGATAGATAGATAGATAGATAGATAGATAGATAGACAGATAGATAGAAACGCTTAAAATCGTGGAAGTTCGCTAAGAAATGCTTCGCATTTAAAACTGTAGTATTTCTTGGGATACTTCAACGGAAAAATGTTGGTCTGCCTGCCTATCTGTGTGTCTGTCTTTTTGCTGCGGTAACCCCATTCAATAGAATCAGGGCCCAGAAACTCTCAAGTGCCAGCAATGGCCATAGATGGCCAAATAATTGACTGCGGTGAGTTTCATCGAGTTGCGCGTATAGTGGAGCTACTCACTCCTCTTTTGGCGGTCAGATAAGCTATTGTGCATTTTTCTTGTTGGGGGCGCTCAACGCAGCTGTAAGTTTTATTTCCACGTGTATAGAAAGATTGTTAGAAGCGAAGTGACTAGGTCATATTTCTTAATTATAGTGCGGAATCTTTTCGTATTACTTCTATTACTTATACAACAGCGGTGACTGAGTTCATGTATTAAGATTATCCAGATGCTCAAAAAGCACCCATTACAAAAGCTTGTTCTTGTTCACCCATTATCTGTGGCGCATACGCACTACAGGCATGATTTCTCATGCTCGTCAGCCGCTGCATGAACAATCGGCACAAAATTTCTCGCTAGTGTTTAGCGGATACAGCGTTTTTATCGATTCACATTACGCTCTGTTTTAAACAAGTTTGATATATGAATGGTAGTTTGTGTCTCAGAATTTACGTGCTGCTACGACGAAGGGAACGTGTCTAAAGTCTGTGAACTATGTGAGCTGTGGCGCTTCACCGACGTGGGCTGTGCAGCCTTCAGCATGAATATTCTATGCTGGCAAATTTCTCGGAGACTGCCTACGAAAACAGAATAATCATGTGCAATGTAGGCGTGCGTACGGGCAAGTTAAAATACACGGATCTCTATCTAAACATATGGCCGTTTTATTTTGCATGCGCTACAATTTTCGTCGTTTCATGAGCCTTTTCAACTTCGCCAGCCAATGAGATGCACACCTTGCGAATGTTTCAGATTGTTTACTTCTTTCTCACATTCACTGAAAATATCTTTACAGCTATACTTCGTAACACAGATCACATCAACACAGCATAAGTTTTAGCTGTTTCTTTTCAAAGTTAGTCTGCTGCAATATGTGCTAATAAATTCAATGCATGGTAGAGCCTAGTGAACTGGTAGTACATATATGCGTAGGCACGTTTTTTGTAAGTTTACTACCAAGCGTAATACAATTGCATGAACCATATAGTCCATCTAGTCGGGCAAATCGCTAGCTTTGTCCTGTGAAAAACAACTTTAAAACAAATGAATTAAAATGCCATCTACAAGACTAATTCACAAAAATAGCAATGTTATGCCCATGCTACCTTTCTTATATGCAGTGTTCGTTTATACATTCTTCTTAATCGTGCATCACAAATCTGTTCAATAGAGTAACCATGATTGTTTTTACCCTTACAACTCAACCACAGCCTCCAAAACACTGCTCATATCAGCGTACGCTTAGATGCTTCATCACTGAACCTATTTAACCCCGCTGCCGTGGTCTAGTGGCTAAGGTACTTGGCTGCTGATCCCCAGGTTAAGGGATCGAATACCGGCTGCAGCGGCTGCATTTCAGGTGGAGGCGGAAATGTTGCAGGCCCGTGTGCTGAGGTTTGGGTGCACGTTAAAAAAACTCCAGGTGGTCAAAATTTCCGGAGCCCTCCACTACGGTGTTCCGGAGCCCTCCACTACATATGGTGGTTTTTGGACGTTAAACCCCACATATCAATGAACTGAACCTATTTCAAGTCAGCGGAGAATGTGTCATCACTCAAAGCAAACTCATGGGCTAAAATGTTAGCAAAGCCTGCTTGAAGACACCTTATTTTTATATTTTTTATGCTTATTATTTTAGTCTTCGTCTCCTGATGACAGATTTTTTTCTTATCAGAAAACTGGACAAAAGAGAGACCATTGTTTCCCAAGCTACTCACATCAAGCCGTAAGAAGCTCAACAGTTGCCATTTTGAGAACCCCATACACCACCAATATATACCAGACGGACAAATGGAAACCTTATGCTGAAAAACAGTGATAGTATATGATATGTTCCAGCTGTACGAACTTGCCTGCACACATTATTGTTCTTTGCTTTATGAATGGCTCAGTTTACAACAAATGTGCAGGCTTCAAATGTTTCAGACAGCGCATTTGATGGGCGCACATACTGTTCTTCACTTTACATGTCAAGCTTTGCATATAGTGTCCCATATAACAATGTAGTAAATGCTCCTGTAATAGTGCATATTTACCAGCACTTCTTTTCCAGACGGTGTTTAGATTGCTGTAAATGTGAAGTCTGTTGCAAGACAATGTCAGGTATAGCTACATAAGTGCTCAAATAAACCGTTACTGACGCTGCTTGCTTGTTGGAATATCTAAGTATGTCAGCTAAAATTGTACCAGATGTAGTGAGGCCAATATGAGGAACCTTGTCTTACAGACGACTCACTGTTAGTGTCAATCTACTTGCAATATCCAGTCCACCGGAAGAGTTTAATTGGTCTGAATGCTTAGCGTGGTGCTCCATTCTATGTGGTACGCATTTGTGGCGCAATTTTGCAAGTATCAACACCGCGAGCTGACTGACATTCGGTACTTAAACTAGGTATAAGTTCCCAGAAACAGAAGGAGGTATAGTGATTATTGAAACTCGCCGAAGACCAGGAGAAGAAGAAGACGAAAAAGACGAAGGCCACGGAAGAGCACGTGTGGAAATAAGCAAAAGAAAAAAAAGAAGGTTCTTGCTCTTTGTTCGCATCGAACGCAGTCAACGCTTGTCTCGTCTCGTTTCTGCGATATGGTGCCCTGACCACGATAGTGGCTTCTCCTCTTTCCACTGGCTACGGAATACTAGGACGAAGGACAGGCCACAGAGGACGAACGAAGAGAAGGCCCAGTGTGAACCGACAGCAGCGGGACGGGACATCGCCATCTGAGAGAGCGGCACAGACACTGAAGACGACACAGCCACGGATGGAGATTCGCCCCTGAAATCTGTAAGCGGCCTTATTAAAAATGAACAGGGAAGTAATTTCGAAGAAAACTAAAACGCTGAGGACGTAATTAACCCACTTAATGAGCGAAGCAGAAAATAAGCTTGATGAGAATGAACACCCTATGGCAACGCTGATAGCCAGCCATATTAGAGGCATCGGCGATATGTTAAAGAAAGTTGACGAACAGATGGAACAGTTCATAGCGACGGAAACGGCCGAAGCCGAGTTTGCAAAGACCACTGAGTACGAGCTAAAACAATTAGTATTCTGGAAAACATCAATACCTACCTTTGTCGACAGGAACAGTGTGAGCCAGTGAAGGAACAGGTCACTTCGAATGACAATGCCAAGCAAGCGCCGCAAGCAAATGCAGTAAAGCTACCGAAGGTAGAAATAATGAAGTTTGATGGTGACTGGAGGAAGTGGCGAAGATTCTGGCATCAGTTTGAATTGGCTGTTCACTAGAGAACAGAATTGAGCGAGAATAAAAAGTTCACGTGCCTTCTGTCATCAATACCCGGGAGAGCGGTAGTAACGTGGAGGGACTTCAATATTAAGACAGTAATTATGTGGAAGCTATCGACATGCTCAAACAGCGATACGGGAAAGACGAAGCGCTTATAGAAATGCGCATGAAGGAGCTAACTAACTTGAGTACAGTGGCAAGCTGCACTGACTATGAAGGATTGAGAAGAGTGTCAGTCAAGGTACAAGTGCATACACGTGGCCTGTAATCATTAGGCGTGAAAATTGAGCTCTATGCATCTATGCCACTACCACTATTGATAAGATCTTTGCCTGCGGAGATGCACATGAGGTTACAACTTAAACAAAGAGAATCGGCTGGTAGGTCTTTAGATCAAGATCAGAATGCAACTAAACATCATGAAGAAACTCTGAAGCACTTGACGAGGTATATAGAAGACCAAGTTGAGTGCACAAAAAAATTGGTAGAGCGCAAGGAAAGCCACGGCAACAAATTTGACAGTAAGCAACAGAAAAGAATGGTTAATTTTCAAAGCACGACGGCAAAGTTTTGCATATTCTGTGAGACTAATACCCACTATTCTGTTGACTGCAGAAAGAATGTGCCATATGGCGAGAAAAAGTGAAGCTGAAAGCGTTTCATAGATGCTTCTGTTGCACGAGGTCTCACCATACCACCAAAGTATGCAAGACGAACGTAAGAGAGAAAATGTGCGGGAAAAGGCAAGCAGCGTCTACGTGCCGGGGAAAAGATCTCACAGCGCAGGGCACAGCAGCCATTCAAGGCAAAAATGAAAATCAGGAAGAGCAAGGGTCAACATGCCAATATACGAATATATCGTGAAGCATTTTTCTGCAGACTGCAATGACAATAGCAGAAGGTAGAAGCGAGTCGTGCTATTGTCGGGTTCTTTTGGACACTGGTAGCCAAAGAACATTTATCCTTAAGAGCTGGTCAAAAAGCTTGGTTGCATGGTCGGGGGAAAAGAAAGACTGACCATAGGCTCTTTAGGAGGACAAGAGGAAAAGACTTTGCCTTAGGTTGAAGTCAAACTTAGAAGAGCATATAGTGGCGAAGAGGTTTTGTTGGAAGCACTCGGGGTTGACGTTATCAAAATATATATCAAAAATATAAAAATATAAAAATAAAGTATAAATATTATAATATATATGTATATATATATATTATATAATTATTATATAAAATATAAATATATATTATAAAAATAATAATATATATAAATATATAAATATAAATAAATATAAATATAAAAATATAAAATATATCAAAAGAAAAAATACCACTCCTGCCAGTTTCCCTGAAGAAGTATGAAGACGACAGATTAAAGTTGGCTGACGATTTATGTACAAGCACAGACTGCAGAGAAAACAAATCCTTGTTAGATCAGACCAGTACTGGCAAATAATGACCGGAGGCATCTGAATACTGGAAGAGAAGATTACAGGAACAGAGGCCATATTCAAGTGGACGGTGCAGGGCAAAACTAAGTTTGCCACAACGTTAATGAAACAGTCAACCGTTATGGCACTTCACGTTGAAGAGGACAAGTCTGACATAGATACAGAGCTAAGGCATTTCTTGGACATAGAAAGAAACCACGTACGAGACAGCGGCATATTTGATTAATCACTACGACAAGGAAAAGGAAGCTGAAATACTAATTGCAAAAAGAAGAATAGCGCCAATTAAGCAAATATCGTTAACACGTTTTGAGTTGATGGCTGCGAAAACTGGTATAACATGACATGACTGCATGGCGATCGTAGGCGACAGGCCCTAACGTGGAAATCATGACAAGCATGTCATGCAAGTTATGGATACACGCCACGCTCGTGGCCCACTCGTGGTCGTTTCGCTAGCCTCACATATACCGAATTTCCTTTTACGTTACGCGACGAGACGACGAAGGTAAACGACACGTCTAAACATGAAAATCTTGATAAACGTGTCATGCAGAACATGACTGCATGCTACGCTCAGAGCGCTCGTGTCTGTTTCGCTAACTTCATATACATTAAATTTGGTTTTACCTGACGTGAAAAGACGACAAAGGTAAATGACACATTAAAACATGATAATCACAATATGGAGGTCATGTAAACATGAATACATGCTATGCTCTTAGCGTGCTCGTGGCCGTTTCGCTAGCTTCACGTATTCTAAATTTTCTGCTACGTAAGGTGTATAGACGTCGAACACAAATGCCAGGCGCAAACATAATAATCATGACATGGAAGCCGTGTACGGCATACTATACATGCCTATCACTGCTGATACTGGTATTTTAAACGTTAGTGGTGCCGTTGTTCCGTGACTATAAACAACATTCTTGCATCTTTTCTATTTACGTGAGTGCTTATAACATTTCTAATTGTGTTTAGTGTGTACTACGTCTGGCCGCCTCATAATGTTGTGCTTATTTGAAAGTGACATATCAACCTTACCCATTCGTGCTTCACATATGATCGATTCCCACTGTACGTTAGATGTGCATTTTTTTAGGGACAAAGCTGCTTAAAGTGGCACCCGTTCGTCCCTCGTCGTAGTGCGTAACCAGTTCTTACGTTTTGACCTGCAACGCGGTGCCGATTGGAGATTTCTCCTGTGCGTTGTTGAACAATACAAAATTCGCAGCGTGCGCGTTAACTCAAAGCCGAATTCTCCTGTCTCTCATTCCCAATTAGCAGCCGTTGGCATGAAAATCGAGCACTATCTGACAAGAAAGGGTTGCTACGTTATACTCGCTGGGCGTAACTTCCTTGGTTTTAGAAAGGTTTAGCAGCGTTGGGCCACAGTGTCATGAATACAGTGAACTAGTATATACCATGATGTTGAGGTGGTTAAAGTTGGGAAGTAGACACGCAGTGCAAGCCGTAAGAAAGTGTGCGTATGCCACCTCTCGTTTAGACCTTGGAATGCCCGCTAGATGGCGGTGCTTCTATATGGGGAATATATGACGAAAAGATGCGAGATGGTGGTACTTGGAATGTTGAATAGATGGACGAACGGACACACAGGCATATGCAAGGATGAATGCATGGACGGGCGGATGGACGCATGGACGGACGGAAGCAAGAACGAATGGACGGACGGATTCCTCGCCCTACTCTCAAACATTCACCCCGTGGATATGCTGCCATTTTTTTCTCTTCACCATCACGAGTGGTACAAAAGGGGGGCACTTTAATGTTCGCCTCTCAAGAGCAGTTTTCCATTTGACAGAAAAATCAAATGTAAAAGCTTTGCGGATATAAATTGCGCTCACGCTGTTTCGAGATATGCGTACCCTGAGTGGTAAATGGTGCATATGAATAGCTCGCCGTTATATGCTCGGCACAAGCATGTACATGGGTCACCTTCTTCGGGGACCGAGGGACGCACAGCCTATGCCAACGTTCTTAAGAAAGTACTGCTAACAAGTGCATAGGAGGTAAAGCCGCAGGCTGCCTGTAGGTAAAAGTGACCAACTGAAATTTTGAGAGAGCAAAATGGCTTGCGCTATAGCCTTTGCTAGATGCGTAGCGACTTTCAATGTACATGGCTTGAGAAATGTAAGGCGTCGTGACAGTTGCGCCACGTGACTGAGGAGAATATCATTGATGTACCTGCAGTGCAAGAGCCTAATATTTCCTACGTTCGTGATGCCGACCTTGCACTGAAATTTTTCGAGATTGAGATATACATGCACCAGGCAAGCCTTTCGCACTTGGGCTGGATGCTTTTTATTAGTTAGAAAGTGCTTCATCACACTCTGACGTCGAACGCGTTGATGGAGAAGGCTGCCTTTTTGTTGTTACTTTTCTTTCCCTTAATTGGAGGTTAATTTGTGTCTATGGTTCCTCCAAAGTATGTGACGGGAATGCTTTTTCTTTCTTTAACGCCGTGGCTAAACACTGACTTGATTGTTAGATGAACACTAATTGAGAGTTTTCGGAGACTTCAATCGTGTTTGTCACGCTACAGATCATTCATATATAAGGAGTTGTTATGAATTCATGTGAAGCCTTACTGCAGGAATCAATGAATGACCACAGTTTTATAGATGTGGGAGGGTATCATCTTCCTCGGTGAGGCTTAGCACTTTGAAGGTGTGTCTAATTCTCGTCTAGACCGTGTGTATGTGCCTATAAGCCCACGGTATATATTCATATTTTCACTGTAAAGCCCATATTTCTTACAGATCATTGCTTAATCACCATTTCTTGGTGTCTTAAAAATATCTTGTAAGGTCCTTCTAAAATGGGCCCTATAAAAGCTTAATGTACAGTTGTTCGCGAGGACTGTTTTGTGAAAATAATCAAAGAGATGGGACAAGAGGCAACACAATATCGACAGCTGCCAATCTTCGCTGAATGGAAAAGTTTCGAATAAACGTTATTTATCAGGTATTTAGTATTTCATGTGAATTAGCTCAAAGAAAAAAAAATGCTGAAAACCGATATCTCTGTTGTTTACTTCATAGCTTCAATAGTTTTGATAGTCAAGAGCTGGAGTTATTATTTGATGAGATAAATGTGGTTCGAGCACAGATACGAAAGCATGATACAGATGTACACAAGGGGGGGGGGGCAATGTTTTGTTGCCGCGTTACTCATTTCACTGAAGAGGAACTCACTAACAGAGCTTTTGTGTATGTATAGCGATATGCGTTTTCCATAATATGCAGCAAATGAAAACACGGGGTGTTTGCACAGAAACATGTGAAGAGCCGCATTCAAAAAATATTACAATAGCTTCCTTGCCGCGGCTGAGCTTCAGGAGAATTTGGAAGAAGCTAATCAGTTTGTTGGCCTCTTGCCCCCTTTACAATAAGATGACTGATTCACTGTTGATGGGCCCATAACTAGAGAACAATTAGGTTGGCAATTACAAAGATGCAGAAAGACAAAACTCCTTGTCCAGATTTCCTTAGTGGGGAATTCTACATATTGTTTCAGGAAATTTTGATACCTTTCCTTGAAAAACTTCTGGAAGAGGCTTATCCACATGGTCAACTTCCTCCTTCTTTCTATCAGGGCCATAAGGCGTTATTTCCAAAAGGTTATTATCCTGAAGAACCCAAGAGAGTTAAAGGCTGTAGACCTGTGTTGTGATGTAACGTTGGCTACAAAATATTTGCGAAACTGCTGACAAATCGGCTACAGACGCTATACACTGAATATGCAGATGAGCAACGAACATATGAGGTTTGAGGTCTCTAGAAACAATGAAATATCTATATAGCATGGTCTGTCCTTGAGTGTATTGATGGTATTATGAACCAAGTAGCCCGTCTTCGAATAGATCTTGCTAAAGTATCCGATAGGGTACAGCCTGCTTTTCTGTTGCGGCTCCTAAGACGTCTGCAGTTAGCTCAAACAATTAGCTCAAAGTTCCTTGCAAGTGTTTAGCGGATACCTCGTTTCTCTCAGAATAATGACGAAGAATAGCGTAGAAAATGCTGGCCTACTACCCAAAAATTTATTAATAGTGCCCTAGTGGGTATCAAGCAAGTGTGCTTGCAGCAGTTACCCAATGAGTGTTTAGAAAAGGCTCTGAAAAGCCACTCGCCTAGCTTTGGCTGTGACTGTGCTGCGCCTTCCGTGCAAGCCTGGCGTTTTTGTTAATCAATGAATTGAACGTAAATTTAAATGTGGCAAAGTTTTCCGCCTCAGCGTATTGCCCATTTGCAATAATATCAGGGACTTGACCGTTATAACATTTTTATAAAAAATATGCAACTTAAAAAAAAACACCTTGCAGGATATCCGAGGCTTGCGTGTATAAGTACCAACGTAAGAATAATAATCGCAACAGCTTGTGTTGTAACGTTGAACATAACGTGAAACGAAAGAAAGTTTTAGGTTGAAGTGGTGCTACCGGTGACAGCGCCTCCCTGTCGAGTTGCGGGTCCTCAAGCATGCGGCGGTATGTTCGTTGAGCCACGGCCACCTAGAGCGGGTGCGCCCAATCCAAGCGGCCGTGGTTCAGCTATCAAATGAAGCTGTAGCGAAGGAGGCTGCACCAACTCAAATTTAGCACAAGAGCTTCCCTTTAGATAAAAACATTCAGGTATGCGTTTGATAAATATTTGCAAATTACTCACTAAATATACTAATACATAAAAACTTGTCGTCCAGCTCAGGACAACTGAACTTACAAGATTAGAATAGAAGTGTGCTTTGGGAGGAATATGGACCGGTGTGCTGGAAATATTTCTCTTGATTATGGTTGTTCTGCCCACTTTGCTAACGAGGATGATAAAGAAAATGGAATCGTTCATTTGAACTTGTCAAAATATTGAAGCACAGATTCAAGAATTAGAAACTTCTCTACTGTATATAAAAATTATGATTTGATAATATTCTCATATTTCTCCTCCTCAAGAGGGATTCTTGCCTCGCACAATCAATACTCACCATTTCTTTTATCCTCTGAATAACAAATCCCTGTAAGATACGAACGTCGTTCAATGAAGATAAGAGCACCTTTCAATAGGTAATAATTAAAGTAAGCCAATATTTTGCGTATCAGCGCTTGTTTTAGTATGTTTCAGTGAATGTGTGTTGCCGGGGCAGGAAGATGTGATACATGACATATATTGCGCTTTCGAAGCTCAAGTCGACCCACTCACGTGCACACATCAGTAGCCATTGGGCGGGAAAGAAAACGCTTTCGGTAAACGAATGACGAGGAAACATGCGGCAGAAATTTTTTTCCGACTGAAGCCAAATCGCACATCAAGTTATCGCTGATGATGTCGTTGTGGGAAGTACCTCATTTGTGGCGCCCATCATATTTTGTGCCGCACCAGCTTCAAACGATCATTCAAACCAAGTTCCCATGTGCCTACAGCTGGATTTCTGCACGTTTACTTGGAATAAGCATCCCTTTATGGTGCTTTATCGTATTGCTCGCTTGTAGACAGGCTTTCTAGTTTCGGATTTCTGTTTAGCGTTAGGCCTTAGATCTGGACCCTCAAGAAAACAGAAATATTTGCCATTGTATTAATGAAAGTTATATACGTCTTGGCCAAACTTCTTTCATTGATGCTTCTGCATTTTTTATTGCACAATCTTCGTTACAGATAACTTACGTCTTTCATTGGCAGAAACACGTTTTGAACTTGAGTGGCTCATTCTGCAAAGCAAAAACGAAACAAAAACAGTCCTGCTTTTCTTGTTGTATCTAGACATGAAGTAGCTTGATGATCACGATGATGAGCCAAGGCGACTTCAGATAACGTTGTCGATTTTGCTACAGTTATTTAAAAAATGTTTCACCCTTTCCTTCATTTGTGGTCGAAATATCAGGCTTGTAAAGAATGACTCTAATGGCTTAAGCGAAGATTCTTTTCGTCTGTGGTAGGCTGTCGCGTATCTGGAAGAATGTTATCGGTGGTGCTACGGTCTGCAGAGAACGTGCGATATAAATTAAATTGATGTTGTGGTTACTGAATGCCAGCTACGGACCGTATCACAGTGGTGCCTTAAACATTTCGGCTAAACTGCGTTCAGGGAAGCCTAGGACACAAAGCGGAAACAGCAAACATGCATACCTTCGCGACTTTGAGTGATTGTGACATTGGTTGCAAAGTTTAAACTGTTATGAATAGAAGCATCCCATCAAATACCACTCATACAGAATCTGGTACGCTAACTTTTTGAAGCTCAGCGTTGATCCGATTTGAAAATGACAAATAAACTATAAAAATGCTAACGATGCCTGTAACTTGTGCTGGTGAGCTAAGCAGCTAAATTTGCAGTCAATTTACGTAGGCTGATTTGTCTCAGCACAGTAAGAGCACAGCCCCGCCGCAGTGGTCTAGTGGCTAAGGTACTCGGCTGCTGGCCTGCAGGTCGCGGGTTGGAATCCCGGATGCGGCGGCTGCATTTCCGATGTAGGCGGAACTGTTGTGGGCCCGTGTGCTCAGATTCGGGGGCATGTTAAAGAACCCCAGGTGGTCGAAATCTCCAGAGCCCTTCACTACGGCGTCTCTCATAATCATATGGTGGTTTTTGGACGTTAAACATCACATATCAATCAACAGTAAGAGCACACAGCTACACGCATCGTCGTTGAAGCAGTCAGCGCTAGCTTCTTGGAATAAATTGCAAAACAAACTTTGGAAGACTGGTATTGGTATAATCCACAGTATACCAGAAGAGGCGTTGAATGGAAAAAATAAAGGCATACTGCATGATAAGACCACTGTAGGCATAATAAGTTAGGATTCAATGAAGCGAACTCATTTATGCCCAAAATCTCTAATGTATTTGGGATTTCAAGGGTAGTAAGTAGTACGTTCATGGCGTGAACAGATGAGGTGAGGATTGCACAGCACAGCACTCATAACAATTACTGACACTTTAAACTGTACGAATGCAAATAAAAATTTAAAAATACTTAACCCAAGTACATATTAAGAACAAAAAAAAATTGGCAGGTCCCACGTACAGTGGGAATCGATGATATGCGAAGTACGAATGAGAAAGTTTGGTATGTCACTTTAAAATCAGCACAACGTTAAGAGGTGGCGGTAAATGATGCTGTACATGACTTCCATGTCATAGTTATCATGTTCGGATGCGTCATTTACCTTCGTCATCTATTCACGTCACGTGATACTAAATTTATTATATATGAGCTAGCGAAATGGCCACGAGCACGCTATGAGCGTGGTATGTTGTCTTGTTCTTACATGGCACGCGTGTCGGGATTATCATGTTTGCACCAGTCATATATTTCGTGATCCAATGACGTCAAGTAACACCAAATTAGGTGTATGTGGAGGTAGCAAAACGGCCGTGAACACATCAGGAAGGGCCAAATATACTCCAATGTAGCATTGATGCATCGCGCACACTGGGCACAGCGACGCTACGTTAGCAAAACGCGAGCACTCTTTAGTCTGACGCCAGGCGTGACCGGCACGACCAACCTCCGTCGGTGCAGCCCGACGGCAATCAGCGTTAAATTCGACATGCTGCAATTCGCACTGATGCGTTACCCAGACAACACTGTGTGTCCCTCTTTTCGAGAAGGAGGGACGCTGGACGCGCTGAAACGCGAATGTGTCAAAGCAACGCAGCGCGGCGCGCGCCTGCGAGTATAGGGCAGGACTGGCGCCTGGCGTGGCAACGCCAGCGTGACACCACAAAATGAACGCCGGCGATAACGCGCACTGCGTCACGTCCAATTGTATTGGCGCCTTCACTGTGGCCTAGAGTCATGTTCTCACATGACACGCATCTCATGATTACCATGTTTGCACCAGTCACATACCTTCATCATCTATTGACGTCACGTAATACTAAATTTGGCATATGTGATGCTAGCGAAACATCCGCGAGCGCATCATCAGTGTGGCATGTAGTCATGTTGTTACATGACACGCATGTGGTGAGATTATCATGTTCGGATGTGTCGTTAACCTATGTTGTCTGTTCGCGTTGCGTAATAGAGTTTGGTACATGTGAAGCTAGCAAAACGGCCGCAAGCGCATCATGAGCATAGCATGTAGTCATGTTCTCACATGACACGCATCCTATGATTATCATGTTTGCACCAGTATCATACCATTATCTTCCATTCACGTCCCGTAATACTGAATTTGGTATAATTGAAGCTAGCGAAACGGCTGCAGGCGCATAATGAGCGTGGCATGTATCATGTTGTTACATGACAGGCATCTCATGATTATAATGTTTGCACTAGTCATGTACCTTCATCATCCATTCACGTACCGTAATACTTAAGTTGACATACGTGACGCTAGCGAAACTGCAACGAGCCCATCATGAGTGTGGCATGTAGTCATGTTGTTACATGACACGCATGACATGATTTTCATGTTTGGGTCTGTCACTTGTGTTGGCCATGCAATCATGTCGTACCAGACCAGTTTCGCAACATGCCATGTGAACGGAACCACCGCAACGGCTGCAGTATCATGACATCTAAATCATGGCATTGACGACATTCATATCATGATTTTCACGCTGTGACTAGCAGGTTATGGTCTTCATACAGTAATGTTATGCCATACGAAGTTTGGTATCGATACCATCACCTAAACGGCCAGGAGAGCTGAAAGCCGTACGCGGATAGATAGATAGATAGATAGATAGATAGATAGATACGCTCAAAGTCGCCGAAGTTCGCTAAGGAGCGTTTCGCATTTAAAAATACAATAAAAGTATTATTCTAATTCGTCGCAGGGTTCCGTGGTGTGCATCACCATGGTACTGCGTCCACGGTACTGTGTCACCAATGCGCTTATGTCGCGTTCGCCCACCATCTTCGCCGTCTCCCTCATCTGGATTCTGCTGGAAGTCATCAGTGATTTCTCAAATTCGTATAGGCAGCATCGCCCGTAGCATTGGTTCACTGCCGGTGTCTTCGGTATTGTCCCCATAACTTCAGTTCACTGCTTAAAAGCTTTAGCGCGAGTTAGTTTAGGTGTATGTGTAAAATAACGTCACCGTCAAACAAAAGCGATTGAGCGCACATTAAGTGGCGCATAAGGACAGCCTCCATAGAAGCCTGCTTCTGTTCAAAAGCTGGGTTGTTTGGAGTAAATAAAACCCACACCAACGCAGCCCGACTCACTGGCTGATGTCACGTTCACGGAAAAATCAGTGATGTCGTTAGTGCAGTGCGCTGCCAAAATTCGAAGATTGTTGGGTGAAATGGCTGCGTCGCAGCAGGAATTCCGCTGAAGCCCGACTCCAGGTTCGCTAATGGGGACCAAACTTACGGTGCCACTCAGCCGTTTAGACCAAAGCGGAGTGAAAAACATCTCATTCATAACTCTAAGTTAAAGCAAAGAAGCTGATTACTTGCAGATTCGTTTCTAATGTGAGTGTAATGACACCGTAATAGACAAGTCACTATTGTGTGCTCAAATTATTGGGCGCCTGCATCTTCCTTAGCTTGTCTGGTGTTGCCTCTAATAATGCCTAAAAATAGCTAGGTCTACGGTTTGTCCGTTGACTTAGATATTTCTAAATAGTACTTGCTTGCTGTGTGAAAATTTCTGAATTGAATGTTTTTGCTGCATTTCTACAATTCATACCCTGCATCTATGTATCACTTTCTGTTTTGACGACCGTTTTGCTTTTTCGTAAAGTTTTATTAGAATACACTGAGTGGTTGTGTCGGTATTGCATTTGCGTATTTGACTTGACTTTTGTATCTGCAATATTGGAATGAAACCACGCTTCAGCATTCTCTGAAATGGGACATACTCCCAAACACAATTAAGGATATGAAATTTAAGGATAAAGTAGTGTACTCTTCAAAGCGGGAAGAAGAACGCCAAGTATAGAGGCCGTGCAAGAATTTGCTGCGTGTTCAGAAAATACTGTTAATCCATAGCACCCACTAAGCCTTTAGTCAAGGCTCTGTAAAACGCGCCAGTTAAACATTAAAGCACAACACGCATCCTGGAATCCGCAAATAAATCTTGAAGTCAGACAGAAGTCATTCCCTCTTTTCTCGACAAATCGTGCCTTACATTCAAATGACCGTGCCATAAATCCAAGGTCTACTGCCATTAGCTGATTTTAGCATCGTGAGCCACATATATGCAGTTACTACGGCCGCCGTGGGGTTCCCCCATATGTCCGCGTGTATATTCACAATCTCACAAAAGGTAAACCACTTTTTCGAAAACCAGAATTCAAAATCAAATGTTCGAGGTCATGGCGTGCACTGATAAGGGGAGACAACTTCTTAGCCTTTTGAAATTACCCCTTCTTTACGTAGCTTTTGCACTCTCTAGTACTAAAAAAAAAACGAGAGCACTTGAAGTGTGCGACGTATACCTATAATTCAACCCGCCACAGTGGTGCAGTGGTTATGGCACTGAACTGCTGCTTCACAGGTTGTGAGATCGAATCCCGGCCACAGAGGCCGCATTTTTGATGCAGGCGGAGATGCTTAGGCCCGTGTACTCATATTGAGGCGCGCGTTACGGCAAAAATCACATGATGGCTGAAATTTATAGAGCCCTCTACTACAGTGTTTCTCATATTTAGATCGTGGTTTCAGGACAAAACACTCCCAGAAATATTAGTACTATTCCTCAACTTCGCTGGTGCTTGACGGAACGAAATACTGTAACAAGCTATTCGCGAAGCATTAAGCCCTTTTAACGAAGTCACTCCGGGATCTCTTGGAAAGAGTGATGCGGGCTCCTTTAACAAAGACTTCAGGCCTCATTGACAAACGTACCCACAATACTTTTCTCGCAAGCTTTAAAATAAAAGCTAAAGCGATTTGAAAAAAAAACTAAAGCCTGTAGGGGGTTTCGCAGCTGCGGCTAGCCCGAGGGCCTCTCTGAGAAGAGGCGGAGACAGACCGGCCACCCAAGAAGCCTTGGCGAAGAGCACGTGGCGCACAAGACAACATGCTTCGCTGTCCGCCCTTAACTCCCTGTTGGACTTCTTGACTTGCCGGACACGGCAACGGCTTATGTGCGCAGCGAAGGTAGCACCACCGCCGACACTGCCGACACCACCGCCAGAAGATGGAGGCACACTGGACGTGCTCAGGTAGACGACCATGATCATCTGCGGGAACATGATGGAGCGCAGATTCTGCTGGTGCAGCATCGGTCCCAGCGAGTCATAAGCCGTTGTCGTTGTCGTATGTCGCTGCTGTTGTTGCCATCTTGACCATTCAAGTGTTGGTGGTGGCCACTCCTCTAGGTAGAAATTATTGAACGCCAGTGACCTCCGCAGACACGGGAGCGTGACGTTCCCAATGAAGATCCTACCGCGCATGTCTCCTGCGCTCGGTTCTCTCTCTCTCTCTCTCTCTGGTGTTGCGCTGAGGGTCAAACACGCTGGTGTGATTGCTCACGTGGGTGGCAGAATCCTCCCCGAACGAGTCTAGCTGTTCGGCCAACCTCTCCAGGGATTACTGCAGCTGCGCCATGTCTCGCAGCCTGCATTATTTATCCGCTTGATGCTTCCTTGCCCAAAACTCCTATGTCAGCCACTCGTTCTTTCTCTCAGCCGAGAACACCACCTAGTTCTGTTTTTCAAGTTCTGCCTGTACAGTCTCTCTATAAACCTCTCTTTTCGGCAGACTGTCTTTTAGGAGTGTCTCAGATTCCGACACCAGACTGAGAACCTCTTCTAGCTTGAATACATTGGCCGACAAAGACTTCAGGCCAGCCTTGAGCCCTTGGCTCTGCGCCTGGTTGTCCTTGCTCTCTGCGTCTTCTTGCTCAGTTTCAACATTGGTGCTTGCACTTGACTGGCTTCTCGGTCATCGTCCTGCTGGGCATAGGCGAGCTGCGCACGGAAGTGAAGTGCCTGCATTCGTAGCTCGTCCAGCTGTGAGTCTTGGGGTATGCGCTGCCATTGAAGCTCTTCGTCGTGGTTGTGTCTCGTGTTTGCTGGTTCACTGTCTCTTTCCAGCAACTGCCCTTCGAAGTCGGTTTACTGCTGCTGTCAATTCTTGGGGCGCTTCTGAGGATCTTCAAGCAGCCTGTCCATGCTACTGCATCCGCGCGAGTCTTCCACCATCTTTTGATTAACGTAGAAAATTTGAGCCTCAATGTTGTTGATTTTGTCCCTCCATGATGCCTTGGCCCCAAGAAAAGCTTCTTTTTTAGTTTTTTCCCGCAGAGTACAGACCTTGTACTCGAATTCAGAATTTTGGTGGTTTTTCTAGTCAGTCATGGTGGTTGCCTTCGACTTGTAGACGTCGTGCGTGTGCTTGAGACTATCATGTTCATCATTCAAGCTTGCTAACTAATACTTCAGCTGGCTGATGCGGATAGCCTGCTGCAATGCATCTGACTTGAGATAATCGCGACGCACTACATGGCCGGAGTGGATAGCAGGATGCCGATGTAACAACGGAGGTACTGATACGCTGTGTTGACACGTCGCGGCTTGTCGGCAGTCTTGGTCCCAGAAAGCAAGAAATCACAGCGTATTCACGAACGGATGATGATGAGTGGGGCGAAGCACCCGTACATATGTCCGTGAGGTTCCGATGAGGAATACCTTCAGGCAGGCCCGCTTCAGTTGCCCAAGCGCCTCGTATCCAATATGACCATCCGAGGTCACGAAGTCGGAAGCTGGTGGCAACCATCGATATCCATCCGATGGTTCCCATCAGATAGATATCGAGAGGCCATCTTGAGGCTGAGTCTTTCAGATTAGGCTGAAAATATATGAAAGTTTCAGGGCTACGGAGAGCCCGAGAACCCCTCCGGGAAGAGGTGGAGAGAAACCGCCAACCATATTTAGTACTCTCAAGCTCGGCCTCAGCTTCCCGCTGCCAGTTGTTGCAGCGTGCCATGAGCACACCCACGATCGTCGTCCTCCTTTTCTACCTGCGATCGGCACGCTCGCGGCCTCCGCTCCCATAAGCTGCAAGGTTCATTTCACCGCTCAGTGCAGTAGACACTTTTTAAGCGAACAACTGTAAGTGTGAATAGCGCAGAGATAATTTTTACTGAGGCAAAGGGGGGGGGGGGGAAGTAAACATGATGCATTGTGTGAAGAATTCTTGCGCCAATTACGCACAATTGCTTTGGCAAAAAAAAGTCTCAGACCAGGGACGAGCACAAAATAGTAACAAGGGCTGCTTTCCAAGACTATTTTACACTTACTTTAAAAGAGATTCTTTAGGTTTCCGTAAAACGCTCTAATATTTGGAAAGTGCTAAAGAATATTGAGAGGGTAACGAGGGCTTTTGTATGGCATCATGAACATATTCTGCGATATATACAAAGGAAACCTCAAACACATTTGATTCTATTAGGTGTGACCACATTTGCCTAATAACGTGTCATTCGCCAGGTTTAGCACTGTAAATAATTAGCATACGATGCTTGTTTACCGGCTAAGGATAACGTCTAGGAACATTTAAAGTAACGAAACAGCACCTGCACTAAATACAGCTGGAGTTTTGGAAAGCAGCGTGTGCTTCGGTTTCCTTGGGCAAGTTCTACTTCCCGAAAGGAAATGATAGCTTGCGCTTGAACATCCCTGCATAAGAGACATTGTTCGCAACGTCTATTTTTATTTGTCTGCCACACAACTTCAGTACAGAAACCGATAGATTGCGCGCCATGCCGCCATTGAAAGTGCACTGCGCAGAAAACATACAATAGGCGCCATCTGTCGGTTTTCCTACGCCAACGCACCGAAAAGGTGTCTCTTGAAGACAATAGTCGAAGTAGGCAGTCGAAGTACGCTGTACACGTTAGGTAGTGATATTCACCTTTGCCAGCATGACAAAGACTCGCCAACACTTCCTTTCGACACGAGAGGAAGTGTTGTTGTTCGGCCATGACCCTGTGCTCCCTTTAACACGCTTCCGCTAAGCGGAACAACTTACACTTCAGAGTGAATTCGGGAAGCAATAACGAAGGCCCACGACCCGGGTCATGTTGCTCGACCATCACAGTGGATTCCCAGCACAATCATTGGCGCGTATATGACGCCCGCTATTTCGAAGTCTCCTAAGCAGCTGGTACTCGGGTCCTGCTTTGGTCCCCCTCGTGGCACGCTGGACTTCGGGAGAAGTTACTCCCACGCTATTCATGCCCTTACCGCATATTAAGCTAAGTGACTGACGTCACCTCCGGAATCACCCCTACCGACCCCTTTATCATTCACCCAATACTGATGTAGTGCATCTTTTGCAGCTCGAACCATAACACGCGACTGCCCCTTCATTAGCACCAGGTCGATGCTCCAGCTAGAGGAGGAGGAGGAGGAATAAACGTTTATTTTCGAAACGGTGTAGCGGTGTAGGTTCCGCGTTCACCTTCAGTGGGAGGTCTCCTCATTCCAGGAACCCTGTGGCCTTCGCTGCCTCCTTCGCCATGGCGACGAGACGTCGTTGTTGGTCCAGGTCCTCCAAGGTGAGCTTGGCCTCCCACGTTTCGAGAAGGTGTTTGTTTTCTTTACCAGCATCACTGGCGTTCGGTGGAGGCGATAGATCTGTATTTTTATTGCATGGACACTCGAGGATCAGGTGGGCCAACGTGTTAGGTACGGCGCAAATCGGGCAAACATATTCGTGTAATCTCGTGTACAATCGGTGCTCGAGGAAAGTTAAATAACGGTCTGAAGAGGGTGACGAATATGACTGCGAAGAAGACGTTGACAGACACTACGAACAGTGCGCCATCTCTCCAGCCATTGAATTTATTCTGTGTGTATATCGCATAACAGCCCGGAAAGCCCCGGTACGTGTCGTAATCAAAATCATTCAGCTCCTGCATCAGCGTATTCGAACTCACCCGGCAGTGGCTTACGCGTTCTACTCGCCATGAGGCCTTGCTTTTTTTTCTCTCTTAGCCAGATTTTTCAGTCTTCGGACTGATTAGCAGTTCTTTGCTCGTATATAGTGTCAGTGTGGCAATGCACAATTTTGAAAGCTTGCTTCGCAGCTTTTCCGTTCAACGCCAGATAGTACTTGACGTACTTCACGTCGGTAAGAAAGCACCACTGTATTGTACCCGCAATAGTACGTTTAAAGTGTGTAATTTCAAGGCGCGCGAGCAACTAACACGTAGCGAGCGCACACGGTACAATAAATACACACTTACTCCGATAAGAATAAAAGTTTATTGTCCTTCCGTATGAACTACACTTCTAAAAACGCGACACGATGCCCACAACACTAAAAATGAAAGTTCACGTGTGCTCTAGCTCAGTTTACGCAACGAGTAAGAACCAACGTAGTGTTCAGCGGAGACCTCTGCATGCAAATACCATGCCTTATTGATCAACAGTGAATCAGACATACATGAAAAGTGCCGCCAGGTACATACGGTGGTGCACGCGATTCCCACTGAGTATACACTACAGCTGGGCATCCCACAGCTTTCCCAAAACACGCAAAAGAAGCAGCAGTTGTGCATTGACTTGCTGCCGGCAGAGAACACCTAGCACTCAGCCGGCGCCGTTTTGAAGGCTGCTGTGGCGGCTGTTCGCCGGACGTCGCGAATTATTTACCTGCTTTTCCGCTAGAGGTAGTGCGAGTGCTTGCGATGTGGCTTCACGAATATGACGTCATGGCTTCTCCTATATTTTTGCTTCCTCCATGATGGAAAGCATGCACGAAAATGCGGGTGTTTGCAACGGTTTGCTAAGACGACACGGTGGTGGCACCTACCTGTCGCCTTGTGTTTTTCATACCTTATCATCTCTGAGACAGGTGCACACGCCCGTCTCAGAGCTGTGCGTTTCGTTTTCCAAGAAAAATGCTAGATAGCGGATGCCCCACCGTGGTGGTCTAATGGCTAAGGTACTCGGCTGCTGACCCGCAGGTCGCGGGATCGAATCCCGGCTGCGGCGGCTGCATTTCCGATGGAGGCGGAAATGTTGCAGGCCCTAGTGCTCAGATTTGGGTGCACGTGAAAGAACCCCAGGTGGTCTAAATTTCCGGAGCCCTCTACTACGGCGTCTCTCATAATCACACGGTGGTTTTGGGACGTTAAACCCAAGATATCAATCAATCGGCCAGATAGCGCTGATGTCTCACGCGTGACATGATTTGATGCGCTCGTTCACCTCCACTGCACGCTCGAAGCACTCTAATGCAGCGCCTCCAGAATAGCATTCCCCGAATTCTTGTGCAGAACATGAAATAAATATTTTGTTCAATTTATACACGCGCAAGACAATCGCCTTACGACGACATTAGCAGATTAACATGAAGATACGGGGCCAATTTTTTTACATTGTGGTTCGATATCTCTGCGAAGCTAGATTGAGACGTTAAATCAAAGATGAAATCAGGAAATGGCTGCATGTTTCGAGAGCGCTATGCATTGGTCACTAAGGAACAGAACAAATCCATCTTGAAAACACCGCGAAAAAAGAAATATTGATCGTGCATGGTTGGGGACCATTCGATGCCGGCTGTGCATGATGACCGCAAGTGCTGCCGCCTGCAGCAGGTGGGTGTTCTTTCATGCATCCGCTTGGTTCTCTTCTCGTTATCGAGACATCTTCAGTTCCTTGTACAGAAGTAAATGATGTTTGTGGTTACGGCAGTTCTCGTCCTCTCGCATTTTAATGTTTAATAAGAATTGCGCTGCGATCGATGAGATAAAGAAATGCCAGTAACTGTCTTTGTTTCGTTAAATTGAACACAAATAAGTATTCCTAAAAATCGAGAACACGATTTAGTTGACGGAGAAAAAATAATTCTTTCAAAAGCATCATATAAGTGACCATGCACTTCCACAGTAGGCATCGTTCGAGGGTACGCTGTCTGCCCGATCATAACATGCCGCCAACTTTGCAAAGTGCAGCGGTGGTGGTTGTTAAAGCAACGTCGCTGCTGGCCCAGTTTTATACAGTGACTCGGTGCTTGACGCCCCCCTTTTTTTCGAAGACTATTGGCGACATCACTACGCGGCCAACTTAAGTGCGATAGATTTCAGAAAACTTGGCGTGTGGCACATTGCAGGATGAAGAAATTTCTATTGTCGCTGGTTGTTGAATTTGTGGAAGTGAACTCACGTGATTGTTTGCGAAAATAGCCCATGTTTATCGTCTGCGAAAATGGCCCATGTTTATTGCGACATGTAGTGTCAGTTGTAAGACAGCGACTATGTTAATTCATCTTTACGGACGATCAAACAGTCACTATTGTATGTAGTGTGTGCTGCAAAATTAGAGGTGCGTCGTGTTTGTGGAAGCATTGTGGTGCGTCATGTCTAATAAGATCACTTGGTACCACCGGTTGTCGGTAAACTATCAAGCTTCGACATTTTAGAGAACATAAACATTGGAGGGCACTTGAACTACGTCTGGAGAGCGGAATGCGTTAGCGTACTCAGGTCACGTTTGCACTGCCTTCTTAATTGGTAGCCGCAATTTTCTTATCAGTGGAAATTTCTGCCGTTCCACAAGGAAGGAAATGTCGGTACGTATAAAACTGGCCGTTTAAACCTATACTAGAGCGTCTACTGCAAGTAAAGTTGTGAAGTGCCTGCTTCGCCATAAGCCTTCCTCTTGCGAATTAGCGAATCACCCACTACACGCCCTAATACACCAAGTGTACCTGCGCAGCTGCTCACTTGGTGTCTTAGGGCGCGTAGTGATCGCTTTGGCTGACGATTATGATGAAACATGTGTGAACGCTTTGTGTAGAGAGGAAGAAGAATATGTGCCGCAGTGGGTCACGCCTTTAGGAAGAGGAGCCGAGCGCGAGCTGTGGCCCCGAGCGTTGTGTATCCTGCGTCGGTTCCTGCCGCCCGGTTCCCGCATCAATAGACCTGCTGTGCAAGCACTACTTGTGCCAATAAACCCCGTTCCATTTGTAATAGCGGGGGAGGGGGCGATTAATGCCTTCACTCTATGTGTATTGCACATGTATTGACATATAACGCGATTTTATGCTTGTTCCTCACAACATTACACGACAATCATGCAACAATTTTTTTTCGGGAGCATTTACAAGCAATGGCGTGGCTCTGTGACAGAACACCTGCTTGCAGTGCGTCTGCCTCTGTTCAATTCTTCAACTCTCACGTGAGCGGCACCTTTTAATTCCTTTTATTTGCATCTCTCCCAAACTCTCACTCGCAAACGCCCCTGTGTTTCTTTTGTTCTCGTAATTAATGATGCCGAGACCGAGGCTGACACCAAAACGAACTTCGGAATATCTATGATAGAAACTCCTTAACGCTATCGCTTTGAAAATGTAATGGACGTGAATGTGTGTGAGTGCGTTCGTCTCCGGCTGAAAAGTACGACGACGCGTCGGCTCCTAGCATATTTTGCGATTGCCGATGCGGTACGTACTACAGTTCGCCATGCCGAACACGTGAACCCATTTGAGGTGTCGCGTTTGACTGGTGATCTGACACGTCTTGATGCACATGAGGCAACCTACGCCGTTGTATTCTTGTCAGCTCACAATTTACGGCTCGATCTTCATAAAATGACAATGCACAAGCAAAGTTTGCGTATGAATTTTGAAGCAGCAAAGTGAGTGTTACAAGCTGCCACACTAGCGTCGCAAGCGCGAAGTCGGCGACGGGAATGACAGCTGGTTGGTTCGTTCCGTACGCAAGCAGAGACAGTGAAGAGATCAGAGACGTGAGAAAACAAAACAAACTTTACTCTAGTGATATTGCAGCACACGGGATCTAATACAACACTTCAATACAACTAACAAAATACATCAACACTTGATACAACTAAAAAATACATATAAAAACAATAAATCAGCTTACGCGAGAGAACTATTACAAGCTACACAAACTAACAACAATAGAACTACGGAGTAGAATGTTCGAAGATATAAACAGGTGAAGGCATACGTGTGATGACCGGCAGCGTTGTGTCCCCGACGATCGGATGCGAGAAGTCGAAGAGAGTTCTGGCACGACTGCGATGTCAGCGGTGTTGCAACGCTGGTGGCTCCGGGAGGCTAGTGCTTGCAGGTGACTTCGAGCAGGTTCAGCTAACTCGAGGTGAAGTCCCGATGTCTACGTTGCTGACGTTAATATCGCGTCACAACTAGACAAACGGCTAAGTTTAGGTGGCCAGCCGATACAGAGCCACACTAAAAACTTCTAGAAGAGATGCTTGTTGATCTGTTTCTACACCATGTTGGTCAGCGACTAGTCTGCCTAGCAGGGCAAATACCTGCGCTTAAATCCCCCTCGTGTCTCCTCGCTCTCTTCCTTGGGGACAAGAGACCTCTACATGGGTCCAATCATGCGCGTTAAATTGATGGAAACTCCGCCCCGAAAATATTTTGACCCAACCCCTTTTTAATTGGGAGAGGGCCCTCAACTAGCGAGAGTGACAACCTGTCGGGTTGTTGTCATACGGCTTGGCCACCAGAGCGTTTCCCACGCTTTTCCCCGTGGGAACGGTCAAACGTTTGGCTCTCAGCCGGTGCGTCTCGTAGTCTAACCCTTGTTCGGGGTATACCGCGGCCTTCTACAACCTTGCAGACGCCGCCACAGTTACAAAAGGATTAACCTTCGGTGGCGACGTTCTAAGAAGAGCACCCTATTCTGCACTTCTCGGCTCCCTTTCATGCGCCCGCCGCTCTCACGGTCAGTGGGGGAGTACGGCGCCCGTTAATTGCCGTGACGCGGTGTCACCAAAAATGGCCGTCCGTGACATCGCCCCCCACTTTCAGAATGTTATTCATAACATTTGTTCACACGGAAGGGAATTTTTTTCGACAACAAGGAACAAAACACCACCAACAAGGGAGGCATGAGGACTGTCCCTCTCATACACAACATAAATAGGAAGAGTGCATCAAAGTAACAACAAAAGGAAAAACAAAAAATTGTTAGAGTACCAGCTTCAGTTACACGCAACAATATCAATGCGCCATACAAACAAGACGAGGAAATAGCCGTGTACGGCAGCCATCAATACAGAATACACTGCACGAATGTATACTACGAAACACAACGAAACAGGTGCGCTCCTCTACTGTAGTGCAATCCTTCAATGTGCATTACAACAAGTAAAAAACCAATGCACCAAGCAAAAAGAAAATAGCTGAAAATACACTTCTTATACAATGAAATACGCACATACAAACAGAAGACAACCGACGAAAGGAAAATAAAATAACATGCTCATAGACCTCAAGAACTATATCCGGCTCAAGTAATCGGCTCCCACGTTTTCGCTACCCTTAATATGTGTAATGGTGAACTGGTAATCTTGGAGTAGTAAACTCCTTCGAAGTACTCGAGCGTTCAGCTGTTTTGCCCGTTGGATATAACTCAAAGGCTGGTGGTCTGTCTTTGTTTACGGCCGCCAAATATTTGTCTACTACTGAAACACTAAGCTATCCAGCTTTCCTGAAACTTTGGCCTACGCTGTGGCCAAAATACTCTTCGTTCGCTCAACCTGAGAAAAAGTTTACTGTTTTGATTATATGATCACTTGATCAATCGTCTTCAAAGAAAACCAACAACACTTGCACTGGTTTATGCTAAAACCGTGCCCCAATGACTCTCAATTCTTAATGCGCGCAACGACAATTGTACCGTGTCACGCCAATCTTAATCAATTTACGAAATCATTCGGTTTATGCTAACATCTTCCTCAAATGCTCATTCATGCCATATCCCATGGCAGTGAAGGCGTACGATGCCACACTAAACCTTTGAAAAGACTAGAAAAATGACACATTTTCTCGGTTTTTACCTTATGCAAATTTTCGCACTCATGATTAAACCAATTTGATGCTAACTTTCAGCTTTCGGCTCGGCGGTTTTCCTTCTGAACAATTTACACCGCATCACGTAACTTGCAAAAATTATGACTGAAGTCTGCATCTGTAAAGCAACACTAAGTAACCATGCTTAGCACGCACGTGCAACAATTCTTCAAACTGACCGCCCCCTTTTTCTTAATTAGATTCGCTTGAATCGCACACGATGGGGTCGCGTTCCCGGCGGCTTTCGAGCACGCCAGAGGTTACAAAAAGCACGAACGCCAGGCTGTGTCCTGCTGTCACGCCTCATTCTGCATTTCGGCCGGCTCCCCTCAGGAATGTGCAAGGGACGCAAGAAACAGGGGGGAAGCCTGGGTAATAGTGTCTTTGTGGTCGCCCCCACGCAGTACTTAGCCGTTGTGCCTTTTCGACTTTGAACCTTCGGGCAAGGCCGCTTTCCCGAAGTCATCGAAATGAACCACGCGTTTCGTTCGGGTGACGCACCTCCTTTTCCCCCTCTACACCTGGCTTGCCAGCTTGTGCCTCCATGAACGCCACCATTGACGTTTCTTGAAACGGATGAATGGCCTAGCCTTTCGTCTTTCTCGAGATAGAGTGGGATCTGCCCTAGGCTTACACAGTGCGGTGCGCTTCCGCTTCTTTCGTTTTCGGCGATGTTTGCTTGCCCCCTTTCTCTCGATGTCATCCTCATGTCGCTTCGGGACCTCAGAAGTTGGGAAGCTCCTTGGAGCTGGTGCTAGGTCTTCCCTCCCGATAACGCTTTTTGAACTCTGCGTCACGACGGACTGTCGGGCCAAATTAGCTTTCTCAACACTGATGAAGCTATCAACTGGGCCCTCTCCGACAGCATCACTGCATTCCTGAAGCGTCGCGTCCTCGCTCTGATTCGCCACTGTGCTAATCATGCCTACATTTGACGATGTCGAAACGTACTCTTGAGGCACGAAGGAGGTTTCCAGCATCTTACTGGGCACATTTGGGCTGCTGGCACTCTCCTCATCCACGCAAGGAGCGTCTTTTGACATCGTCTCTACCTCCAGACCGGCCAAGGCCTCGTTCTCAGCATACTCTACCTTGATGCATTTTAGAATACGCGGGCCCTTTTCTGGCACGATCTCTGGTTTTAGCGCTTCCTGCCACACTTTAACGTCCATCGCTTTCCGACGCGCCTCGCTTTCAGACTGCTGTCTTTCTGTTTCGCGCTTTCTTTCAGACTCTTGTCTGAGCTGATCTTCTTTTGTCCAGACAGAAGTTCCGAATATCCGGAACATCTCTGCCTTAACTACCTCGTAGTTGTTCGCGTTCTGCTGACTGAGTCGCGCAACAGCTTCATTTGCCTCGCAAGGCAGAACCGTAAGTAGCCCTTGGCACCATGTGTCTCGCTCAAATGACAGTTCCTCGCCGGCATCGCCGTGCTCACTGCTGGATCGGCTCACCCGGCTACCCTCACTGAGGCGAATCTTTAATTGCAGTAACTGCACTTCCCGTTCTCCGGCTTCCCTTGTCACTTCCCTTGCTGCTTCTCGTTCTCTCGCCCTTTCTTTGCGCCCTCTCTTTCTTTTCTTTGCGCTCTCTCCTTTTCTTCGCGTTCTCTCTCCCTTTCTCTTTCCCTTTCCTCCCGTTCTCTCTCCTTTTCTTCGCGTTTTCTCTCCTTTTCTTCGCATTCTCTCTTCCTTTCTTTTTCCTTTTCCTCCCGGGCTAGTGCGCGCTCTTCTCTGGCTAACGCCTGCCTGTTCCTGCTGCTCCTTAACCCATTGTCTCAGTTCGGCGCCCTCGAGGCCTAACTGTTTACCGTGCGTGATCCACTTATCAAAATCCATACACTGCATACTGCAACTGTCACTATAACGCCACTATAAAACAGCACAATCATATGCAGGATGCAACCGCTTCAACTGTGCGGCTTTATCACCACGCTGTCCGCACGGTTCTCGTTCACCCCTCACTGTCTTACTCTTGTACGGAACGTCCTGTCTCGTGGACGCCAGTTTTGTTACAAGCTGCCACTCTAGCGTCGCCAGCGCGAAGTCGGCGACGGGAATGACCGCAGGTTGGTTCGTTCCGTACGCAAGCAGAGACAGTGAAGAGATCAGAGACGTGAGAAAACAAAACAAACTTTACTCTAATGATATTGCAGCACACGGGATATAATACAACACTTCTATACAACTAACAAAATACATCAACACTTGATACAACTAAAAATACATATAAAAACAATAAATCAGCTTACGCGAGAGAACTATTACAAGCTACACAAACTAACGACAATAGAACTACGGAGCAGAAAGTTCGAGGATATAAACAGGTGAAGGCATACGTGTGATGACCGGCAGCGTTGTGTCCCCGACGATCGGATGCGAGAAGTCGAAGAGAGTTCTGGCACGACTGCGATGTCGGCGGTGTTGCAACGCTGGTGGCTCCAGGAGGCTAGTGCTTGCTGGTGACTTCAAGCAGGTTGAGCTAACTCGAGGTGAAGTCCCGATGTCTACGTTGCAGACGTTAATATCGCGTCACAACTAGACGAACGGCTAAGTTTAGGTGGCCAGCCGATACAGAGCCACACTAAAAACTTCTAGAAGAGATGCTTGTTGATCTGTTTCTACACCATGTTGGTCAGCGACTAGTCTGCCTAGCAGGGCAAATACCTGCGCTTAAATCCCCCTCGTGTCTCCTCGCTCTCTTCCTTGGGGACAAGAGACCTCTACATGGGTCCAATCATGCGCGTTTAATTGATGGAAATTCCGCCCCTAAAATATTTTGACCCCACCCCTTTTTAATTGGGAGAGGGCCCTCAACTAGCGAGAGTGACAACCTGTGGGGTTGTTGTCATACGGCTTGGCCACCAGAGCGTTTCCCACGCTTTTCCCCGTGGGAACGGTCAAACGTTTGGCTCTCAGCCGGTGCGTCTCGTAGTCTAATCCTTGTTCGGGGTATACCGCGGCCTTCTACGACCTTGCAGACGCCGCCACAGTTACAAAAGGATTAACCGTCGGTGGCGACGTTCTAAGAAGAGCACCCCATTCTGCACTTCTCGGCTCCCTTTCATGCGCCCGCCGCTCTCATGGTCAGTGGGGGAGTACGGCGCCCGTTAATTGCCGTGACGCGGTGTCGCCAAAAATGGCCGTCCGTGACAGTGAACATGCATGCAAGAAAGCGTGCGCCGGATGTATTGTGTGCTGTGAGATCTTCTTAGCTGAAGAGTTGTTATTGAACGAAACTCCCCCGAACGGCATCGATTGGGTCTATAACAGAAGGGCAATTAGCCATTATGACGCATTCGGTGGCTTAGATTTGGAACACTGCCACAGGGATGCTTCTGATGTAATGTGGAATTTCATCCTAACTGCTAAACGAGTAAAAGTTTAATCTTGTCTTTTAAGTATTCCTTATGAAAATGTGGTAACATATAACTAACCCATTTGAGTTTTTTGTTACCAGGTGAAAATTGTTATGTGTCATGTTTCGAGAAGAACGTTTTCGCCATTTTGAAAAGTATTTCAGCACACATTTCAGCGTATCACATTGTGAGCAGTGAAATATTCTTTGCATAATATGTTAGTTGTTGAGCAAAAAAAAGTATTTTGTGATGGAAAATTATGAAACTTGCGTAAATTGTTATAGTATGATGGGAAACAGTGCAATAAAAACAATTTATGTGCAAAAATATTCAGAAGAAACAGAATGCGGAATAAACATTTTGAACGCAAGTGATAAAGGAAAAGTATAAAAAATAATAAATATTACACACACTGTTTCTATTACCAATTCACAAGTGTGCTCGTGCCTTTTTCCACAAAATTTTTGTTTTTCTGCGATACAAGCTTGAAGGTGTTCCTATATAGTTGAATACGCTTGATGTGAACAATTATTCTATAAATCAGATGTCCAATGAACTTCACTAGCTAGTCTAGCGTTACCTCCTTTCGTGAGCTAAGTCTCTCCGCATAGATTGGCGATCCAATATATGCGTTCAAGCATATTTATTAGTGTTTTGCAGATGACACAGCAAAAGAACAACATCACGCGCAGTCTTGAAACCTCTAGCTCCGCTGCGTAGTGCAGTGCTGAGATGTTTGGCGGCTTTCCTGTCTTGAGGAGAATCTCCGCAGTCGGCGTCAATGCACCGCTTTCTGGCGACGTGTGGACCTCGCACGTAACCACAGTAGCTCTAAGATTGGGCATAAACGTGAGCAGCTGTGCACTTGTGGTGGAAGAGACCACGTGATGCCACAGACGAAAGCAACCCCTCAACAGCTGCGGATGTCCCAGGGTGACGCGAAACATCATCGCTATGAGAGCTTGAAGCTAAGGGGCTGTCATATTCAGACTCAAAGCTCGTCGTCACTCAAGTTAGGTGCGGTTTCAAGACGATTTCGAGCAGCACACGTCACGTTGCAGTGCAAGCGAGCATCCATGCGCGCGTGACGGCGAAGCCATATATTAGCGACTAGTGACTCTGAATGCGGCTCTGTGTCAGATATAGCAATACAAGTAAAGCCAAAGACACTCGCAATTAGTCAAAAAGGCCGCTTTCACACTTGCGCTGTACCTTTAAAAACTTTATTTGTGCAATAAATCAACCCGACTCTAAGGAACAGTTCTCTAGGAAATTGCTGGCATAAATTTTAGGCCATTATTACCACTAAAACACTGTCATAATGCGAACCTGGCACTCAATTTTTATATTTTGCTTGTAAAAGTTATTTTTATTACAGGAATTTCATGCTATTGAAGCATAATCATTATCGGTACGCACGTCTGTCAAGTTTGTTAGCCACGTGCATTCTTTCAACAACACCCACACAATGGTTCACGTAAACGTCTGTCAAAAATCACTATGTTGCAAAACTGGCAAACTCAGACTGATTCTGAAAGTTCAGTGGCTGGACTAACTACTAGAAAGTGCTGGGTGCGCAAAAAGCAAATTCAAGATGTCAAAACTGACGAATGAAAGCGTCGTTCACCGGTGATTGATTTCAATAGGCGTGGTAACGAAAGAGTTAAAATTGTTTCAATCAGGTTACTGCAGCAGCCTTGAATACGAGCTCACAAGCATATAACTGGTAGTCCTTGTTTATTCTAATATATGTTATTTTCATTGCATTTCTATACTTTTTAATCACTCAGCATTCTTCAAATATTCTTTTTTTCAAATTTTCACCTAAGCATTCTTTGCCAATCGCCTAGAGTGAGTGTTTGAAGAAAAAACAAACAGGCTAACTAACGAACCTCACATTAGAGCGTTCTGCAGACGAAGGACGTACAAAAATGGAGAACAGGAGGTGGCATTACGAGCAGCTTCCAGCGTTTGGTCATCGCGAATGTTGGTTTTAAGAGGCACACTACGATACATAGACCCACTGTTTTGAAGTGTTTGGCAATCCTACGATATAAAAAACAGCACCCTTATTCTCTCAGATGAACGGCATGCTTGGTTTGGAATAGGCCAGACTAAGACACGGTGAAAGAGGTCCAGGAGCTAACATAACTCTGTTACATCTACTCTAAATAAAGCCGCGGGCTTGAAGTGTATTTTCAATCGCGCACAAGAGTAGTTTGTGGCAGAAGTTACTGGTTTTTCAGCACTTAAACACTCGAGTAATGTAACAGAGATAGTGTATGCGTAGGATATATCTCTTTTGTTCTAACGCTTGGAAGCACAAAGGCGGAAGCGTTCTTTTTACGGGTTAAGAAAATGAGTGAAAGCATAAATTAACGTGATACCATGAATTAGCAAGAAAACGCAAAAAATTAAATTTTATGCATAAGCCAGTGAGCACTGTTAGTGCGATCGACTAGCTATCTTGTTAGCTTAGATAACAGTTCGTGAGCCTTAAGAAGGCTGATGTGATGGCGTTATTACCGAGGAACGTAAAAAAAATCCTTGGCTAATACCCGCACGAGCAAAAGATCCTAACTTCGAACGGTTTGTTAAAAAGACAAAGATGTATTGAGATTTTTATTCAATGGGCGTTTTTTCCACACATATTTTGAGCTTCCCGATACCTGCCTTTGTCACTCAGCCTCCTTTCTCCCCGCTTCAGAGTGAATGCGATCCACCATTCGCAATTGCGAGTTATATGTATCTGCGTTCGTTTGAATAGCGCTAGATGACGCTGTCTCCCCCGCACTTACTCTTCCTAAGAGTCTGCTTGGCATAGAGTGAGTATTTGTAAGATGAGATTTCCTAAAGGAGGAGGCACATGAAAAAAATTGAAATGGTGGAGCAACGTTTAATTGAATGTGAAGATACTCAATTGGATATATGACTCGGAGTTAGCCTAGATACAACTCTGCGTTTCAGGTATAACACAGAGAATACAAACATGCGATCGAGAGCAGTAAAGTACCGTTACCATATTGAAAACAGAAAAGCTAAATTGCCCCCGCAGGGGCGCCTGCGCAAGTAGGCGTTTGGTGTGTAGCGACACCACGGACCCGAGCTAACGGGGGAGTTTCTACTCCCTCCCACGCCTAGCCGTGCGTGGCTTTGCCGTGTCCGGGGAAAAGGGGATCCTGGGGGTTGAGCCGACGCTGGGTGATCGGACCGTTAAGGCCCCCCGGCAGAGGCAACACACCCCTTTGGCCCCGGCTTCACGTAGACGGCACCCCTGGGCTGACCCACCCAGGGGAAATCGGCAGTCGCCTTTTCCTATCCCTCTCTCCCTACATCTTCGTCTTTATCTCTCACTTTTTATCTATCCTGTCTTCTAGTCTCTTCCGTTTACTTCCAAACTTCCTGGCGGCTAGGGTTAACCTTGTGTAGTTACCCAACCTTGGGTAGTTATATCTGGTTATAGCGGCGATGTATGACTGGCGCCTTCAAGTGTTCTACCTTGTAGCGTCCCCTTGTTGGGATCGGTGGTGGGTGGTCACCATCGCCGCCGAACATGAAATGCACCACATGGCAAAATCTTTCCCCCCTCTCAATGATCGGTCCCTGAAAAGGAACCGCACCGATGAAATCTCTAAACGAACCGGAAGTGATTGTGACCACTTCCCACGATTTCTAGTCATACACTCTCTGGCAGACAACGTCTCTGTTGCAGGACTGTCTGTTTTCCTGATAGCTAAAACCCTTGCTAACCTAATAGGCAAAAAGTATGATGCAAAGAAACTGTCATCCGGTGATCTTCTTGTTGAAGTAAGCCAGAAACAGCATGCAAACACTCTCCTTAAACAGAAGCAGTTCGCCCACCTGGACGTGTCTATCACCCCCCACCGCAGTCTTAACACTGTTCAAGGCGTCATTTCACAACGTAATATGATGCGAGAAACTGAAGCTGACCTCCTTGAAGGCTTTCGAGAGCAAGGCGTAGTCGCCATCCGGCGGATAACCATCAGGCGAAACAATGAAGAAGTGGTGACGCCTCATATAGTACTAACATTTAACCGCTCCATCCTGCCAGAATCCGTGAAAGCTGCATTCCTTCACTGCAAAGTCCGCCCCTACATACCCAATCCTAGAAGGTGCTACAAATGCCAGAAATATGGACATGGGTCGAACACCTGTCGCGGAAAACAAACATGTGCAAAATGTGGTGATCATGAGCACCCTACCGAGAGCTGTACCTCCACGCAAACAGAGTGCCCTAACTGTCACGGGCCGCACGCAGCATACTCGCGGACATGTGAAATTTTCAAAAAGGAAAAGGAAATCATCCAGATTAAAGTAACGGAAAACATCACATTCTCTGAAGCCCGAAAGAAGGTGTCGCTCTTCTCCGGAAGAACGTACGCTGACGCAGCGCGCCGGAGGGCCGGGCGGCGTCTAGTAACCGTGGGCACGCAGTACAGCTTTGCTGATGCGTGCACATCTCGGCCCCCCACCAAGCAGCCGCAGGCTGCACCAATGTTCGAAGTCTCGCAGGTCCACCTCCATCAGACCTCGGAGACAAAAGAGACAATCCAAACCCCGCAGGTCAACCTCCGTGAGACCTCGGGGACGACGCAGACAACTGAGAGGGCACCTATCCCTCTTGAGAAACCTCCGTCAGCCTCCGAGTGTTCACAGGGGGCAATGGATGTGACACCGGCGTCCTCAGCGTCTCCGATGCTCACGGAATCCACCCTATTGAAGCAGAGCTCAACAGGACGCCTCAGAGGGAAGAAACACCCTCCAGTCCAGGCGCCTGACAAACGCGGCAAAGTCTGAATAACCCTCCTACCTTTCTTCTTTCTCGAAAATGGCTGCTGAGAGTATCATCTACTGGAACTGCCGAGGTCTACTGAAGAACCTGGATGACATTTATGAAATACTTGCGCAACACCAACCTAACATACTTTGCCTGCAGGAGACACACTTAAACTCAACACACACTAACTTTCTAAGAAGATATGCGGTATACCGAAAGGACAGGCATGGCACTGCCCATTCATCCGGCGGTGTCGCTATCGTGGTGCAGAAAGCACTAGCGTCCCAAAACCTCATTTTGGTCACCGACTTAGAGGCAGTGGCAATACGAACCCTTATCTTTGGACGAATGACAACTGTGTGCTCATTATATATCCCTCCAGACTACCGCCTGTCTACTAAAGAGTTTGAAACTCTAGTCGACCAGCTCCCGCTTCCATTCCTTTTGGTTGGAGATTTTAATGCGCACAACCCCCTATGGGGATGCAGAAGAACTGATTCTCGAGGCTCCTTAATCGAAAACTTCCTCTTGTACTCCGGCTCCTGTATATTTAACAAAAAAGAACCAACGTACTTTAACGCAGCATGCAACTCATACACAGCCATAGATCTTGCTATCGGCTCTCCTTCACTCATGGCAACCATAGATTGGTCTGTTATTCATAACCTCTATGGAAGTGATCATTTTCCTGTCTGCCTAAAACACACAGGAAGTACAAGTAAGACGACTACAAATGTATTCAGGTTTAGAGAACAGGATGCTGACTAGACAAAATTCCGAGAACTTACAGAACTGTCCCGTTCTTCTATTGAAAACCTAGACATTGATGACTGTAAAGCATTGGTCGTACTTCATATCATACAGGCCGCAGAGCGATCGATCCCACAGACATCTGACAAGACGCGAAACAAACGACGGCCCTGGTGGAATGCGGAGAGCAAAAAAGCTCGCGAGAACCAAAACAAAGCTTGGACGACATTTCGCAGGTACCCGACAGCTGACAACCTGATGAATTTCAAGCGTGCAAAAGCAAATGGTAGGCGTATCCAACGAGAGTCAAAGAGGCAAAGCTGGCAGTCCTTCCTCTCGTCAGTTAACTCCTATACTGATACGCATAGGGTGTACAACAGAGTAAGAGCACTTCAAGGGCACAATACTCATCCCGTCCCTCTCGTCAGTACTGCTGGTGATACGCTGGAACACCAGGCAGATGCCATAGGCCAACACTTTGAGTATATCTTCAGCTCAGCACATTATACAGAGTCCTTTAAACGACACAAGCTTGCTGAGGAACGTAAGCCCATCCGGGATAGAAGGCCATCTGCTGGAGGCTACAATACTCTGTTTACCATCGACGAATTGAAGGCAGCGCTGGCAACATGTGGCAACTCAGCTGCAGGCCAAGACAAGATTACATATGGCATGCAGAAACACTTACACGAACACACGCTTGATGTCATTCTCTTACTGTTGAACAGTGTGTGGTCCTCCGGGCGTCTACCCAAGGCCTGGAAATAGGCAGTTATAATACCCATCCTCAAACAAGGAAAGGAAGCCACACTTGTCGCTAGTTATAGGCCTATCGCCCTGACTAGCTGCTTGTGCAAGGTTTTTGAAAAAATGGTAAACCGCCGCCTCATGTATTATCTTGAATATAATGGCCTCCTTGACCGCCGTCAAGCTGGATTCAGATCAGGCCGGTCGACAGCTGACGAACTCGCAGCATTTGAATCCTACGTCAGGGATGCCTTCATTCACAAACAACACTGCCTTTCTGTATTTTTTGACTTGGAGAAGGCTTATGACATGACATGGCGTTACGGCATTCTCCGTGACTTGCAATTCCTTGAAGTGTCAAAAACATGCTGAATACAATTCAAAGCTACCTCTCTGAACGTACGTTCGTGGTCCGTGTTGGAAATGTTCTTTCAAGGCGGTTTACACAGGAAAGTGGTGTCCCCCAAGGTGGCGTACTTAGTTGCACACTATTCATCGTAAAAATGAACTCCATAAACATTATACTGCCTAAAACAATTTCCTACTCTGTATATGTTGATGACATTCAGATCAGCTTCAAATCATGCAACCTAGCCATCTGCAAACGTCAGATTCAGTTGGCAGTAAATAAGCTCTCAAGCTGGGCAGACAAAAATGGTTTTAAGTTTAACTGTGACAAGACTGTCTGCCTCCTCTTTTCAAAACTACGTGGTATAAGGCCGCCCCCCAACATTTCAATGAATGGACACACCATCGCTACTAAGAAGGATCATAAATTTTTAGGTGTTGTGATGGATAAAAAGCTCAGCTTTTTCCCACACATCAAGCAGCTGCGACTGAAATGCTTGAAAGCCTTGAACTTGCTCAAGATTCTCTCGCATCAGTCATGGGGTACAGATCGGGACTGTCTATTAAACCTTTTCAGTAGTGTAGTGCTCTCACGTATTGATTATGGCTCGGTTGTGTACGAGTCAGCATCGAGATCCACACTTAAGATGCTCGACCCAGTGCATCACCATAGGCTTCGTCTGGCTAGTGGCGCCTTCCGAACCAGCCCAATAGCCAGCCTGTATGTTGAGACAGATCGGTGGTCATTAGAACGACGACGGCAGTTCACAAGCATCAAGTATGCAACCAAGGTGCTCTCTCAAGTCGACCACCCATCTCGCGAGCTATTGCAGGATACATCAAACGCCCACCTGTTCTTGAGGCGACCATCAGCCACGCCAACGTATCCCATTAGAGTGGCCTCACACTTTGAAAATCTTAATATACCTGTCTCCAATCTTCAACTAAGTTCCCACAAGGACACTGTGGCACCATGGGAAATGCGAGCTATCAATTGCGACTTGTCATTCCTAGAGGTAGGAAAGCATGGCCTCCCAATCGCAATCGATCAGCATTTCATGTACTTGCAGGCAAAATACAGGTGTGCTGAGTACTACACTGTTGCTTCCAAGTCCTCAGCCGTCGCATGTGCTGCATACGGCCCAGCGTACTCTGAATCTGCAACAATGAATGAACATACCAGCATATTTACTGCTGAGTGCTATGGCATACTGCTAGCTGTAAGGCACATCTTAAAGAAGAAAGAACCAGCCTCCATCATATACACAGATTCCCTCAGTGCAGTGACTGCGTTGTCTTCCGCAAAGACACATAAAAATCCAGTGACTAATACCCTTCTAAACTGCCTCATGTCAGCCCACAGATCCAACCTGAAAATCACGCTATGCTGGATTCCGGGACAATGCAACATAGCTGGCAATGAGGCAGCGGACCAACTTGCGAAGTCCGCTGCACTCCGCCCAATAGTAGACGTAGCCGTCATCCCATATGAGGACTTGAGGCCGCTAATCAGAAACCGAATGCGTAAGCAATGGCAAGATGAATGGAACGCAGCAAATGCAAACAAACTGCACTTAGTAAAGCCAAGAATAGGAAGATATCTGACTGAAAAACGTAACAGGCACCAAGAGGTTGCACTGTGCAGACTCAGGATCGGTCATACACATGCAACACACTCGCACCTTTTAAAGAACTCTCCAGCACCACATTGTGCAAAATGTGGTGATGAGCTGTCTGTCGTTCACATTCTAATTACCTGTCCGTACCTCGAACCAGAAAGATTTTTTCACTTTTCAAAGTTGTACAAATGTCACATTCCGCCTCATCCACAATTTTTTCTTGGAGACGATCCCTTGTTTCCCCCAAAAGTAGTCTTAAAGTTTTTAGCTAGTGTAGGCTTCTTACATTCCATAACATATTCTCACTAATCTCAGCCTCCTCTCAATCCTGAGGGAACCGCTGAGACTTTTTTTTATCAAATGTCATGCAGCGTGCACTCCTTGTCTTGACAAGGACTGTTGACGACACGGCATGACTTTGTAAAATCCATAAGCGTAGCCCGTTTTAAACCCATCACACATAGTCACTACACCTAAGTTTAAGTTCTATACACTACTCTTTTACTCTTGCCACCCTGAGTAGACTTTTTATAATCAAATCGACCAAAAACCGTGTGTTTGGCGCTCTTTGGCCTGAGTTGCCCTTGCGCCACTAAAATCTACCATCATCATCATCATCAAAAGCTAAATTGCGTGAAAACTAATAGTACTCAACTTGAAATGCGGAACCTTAAGCTATATAAATTATAAAAATTTGTTCGTCAAGCTTGCAGTACCTGATTTATATTGGCAACACTGTATGACGAATGCAAGTGGAGCCTGGCGACTCGCAGGTCACCGCAACATTTTGAAGGGAATGCTCATATAATCCGTCCATCCATCCATCTGACCCCGCACCCTGCCACTCATCCTTCTATACATCCGCCGTTCCACTAAAATGGTAATAATGTCAACACGAATGGCGATAGCCTACGGGTTCTTGCAGATACAGAATGGATGCACGTGACACGTGCTGCCACAGTGAACGCGCATGCAGCCTTTTCTTGATTACTGCAGCCCTTTCGCACTGTTAGCAGCTGTTAGCAGCTATTAACCCACCTGGTCAGAGATCCTCACACCCGTCAACCACAAGGAAGCGAACTGGTTCTCCCAGTGACACTGAAGACACTGATCTCTATTCTATGTCGGAAGAGGACGCATCCGATGACAGATTTATATCTGTCCGGGGTAAGAGGGTGAAGAGAAGGACGGCGAATACATCAGCATCGGATCCTGCAAGTACAGCGACTGCATAATCAAGACCTGCGCACTGGCCGCACATCATCATCTTCATGCCGGAAGATCCTTCAAGCAACCTACGAATCCTGAACAGGCAGCCCCTTTCCGTTGCTCAGCAATGTGCGGTGCCACATCAAATTAACGACGTAAGAGTAAACCCAAGGAAGAATATTCTCACCATAGACGTGCACGATGTCAGTGCGCTAGGACAGCTGCAGCAAATGACTGAGCTAGGCGGCATTAAAATGCTGCCCTTTATCTCGATAGAAGATCAATAAATGGCCGGTGTAATTTATGACATCGACATTGCAATTCCTAATGTTGACTTGTCTACCCTCATCAAGCCTGCAAACGAGGGAACTGTCATTACGCAATGCGGCGCCTTGGAAATACGCGCTGCGTAAAAGTGCTTTTCAAGGCAGATTGCATACCGTCCCACGTTAAAGTTGGATATTTCCGACATCCGGTTCGACCATTCATCCAAAGCCACTGCAATGTCATCAGTGCTTCCGGCTAGGACACGTCAAGGGCGTATGCCCAAATTCACAACTCTGTTTCCATTGCGCTGATCCTCAAGCCGAAGACGCCTGTCGGGCGACTACTCTGAAGTGCGCAAACTGCAGCGCTCCTCACGCTGCCTCGTCGAAAGACTGCCCTCGAATCCAAAAGGAGCACGTGGTTCTCAAACAAATTGCCAGAGACAACTCGACACAGAGGGAGGCAGCCTAAGTAGTCCGGGGTCGGCGTCGACGTCGGCATCATCGAAAGTCTTCAAAGAAGGCACATTGCCGAAATGCTAGTTCCCACTCTTTGGCGATTCCACACAGTAGCGCCTCGAAAGGACCCACCACTTCTACGAAAGAAGCGGAGAAGCCCCCTACTCTGGAGGAATGGCCCACGCTCCCAACCTGCTCTTCTGCCAAGGAATCTCAGCAGGCTGCGGCCACACCAGAGCCGTCTCCAGCCATGGAAGATTTGCCTAAAACTGATCGTCAAGTGGACTCGGTGCTGAGTTCCCTCATAGAAGCCTTCTGAGCGATATTAGTCGACATGAAGACACCATCTGCTCGAAGCGCACTTGGAGTATTGGACGCCCTAAGCCCAATGCTTAAATCTCTCAACTAGAAAGAGGGCTACTCACACCTCATCACTTCGTAAAGAAGCCAAGGCTGCATCCGGCATCCAATGAAACACTAGAGGACAAAAACCACGCCTTCCAGATTTTCGTCAGTTTGTGTTTACCAACGTGTTTCCATTCGTCATTTGTGAACCCAATTTGTCGAAACCTATAAGACTTTTGGTGTACGAAGCTGTCATATCTTCAACAAACGGTGCATGCAGCAAAATCATCGTCTTTGTTCGTCGTGAACTGGCGTGTGTTGTGCAACCAATTGGGCCTCACGATGATAATCAGTATAACTGCATCACTGTGAAAAAGAACAAACTCATGTTTACTCTCATAGGCGTTTATATATCGCCATCGAATAATTTCGATTCCAGGAGATTTGCGGATATTTTGAGAGTGTGTCCTGTACCATGGGTCATCATAGGTGATTTCAGTGCGCACCATCACGCATGGAGAAGTACGCGGACAAATGCAAGAGGGCGCAGGTTAGCAAACATCGCCTACAAGTATGGCCTTACTCTCCTGAATGACGGCAGCCCCACGTTTTTCCAGCGGTGGCATACGGCAGCTGTCTCGACCTTGCTTTTGTCTCCAACTCTCGCGAGATACGTCAAGTGGTTTCAAGATGCTGAGACACGAGGAAGTGATCACATTCCAATCTACCTTAACATCAAAGGCTTGTGTAGTTGTGGTCCACGGACGACCATTCGAGCAGTCCAATGGACCAACTTGAAATCTGACATGAAAGATACTTGCAGTGATGGCCTACGATCCGGGTTAGAGCAAACAATTAAGAGCACAATGCAAAACGTCACTCGCATGGTGACGATATCTTTCACACCAAAATGATTTTGACATAGAGTTGGAGCGACTCCGAGCACTTCGACGCCGGACGGAGCGTCGGTATCGGCGTACAAAATCAATTCATGATCTCAGGGCAGCCAGGAGGATGCAAAAAAAAAACAAGATTCGGCGTCGCATGGATAGATTAGCGTTGGAACGATAGACAACGTTTTGCCAGTCACTAGACCCCCGCAAGCCACCCTCACACATTTTGAAAACGGTGCAAGGTCTGCGTCACCTTACGGAACAGCGTTTTCCATTTAAAGCGCTCGCGCTAATTCAAAGGAGGCAAGACATCGATGTCGCAAAACATTTATGTGCACAGATCGCCAACCAAGCCACTCATACAGATTCTCCAGTGAGAGGTGACGTTCCCCGTTCCCGTGACTACCGCATGGACCTCCCTTTTACAATGGAGGAGCTCGAGGCAGCACTAGCTCTCTGCAAGCGTTCAACTTCTCCGGGCCCAATTGGTATTCCGTACCGAGTCTTTTGCAACCTTGGGGAAGGTGCAAAGAGAGAACTGTTGAGCCTTTGCAACATCTTGTGGCAAGATGGCAATGTTCCTGACGACTGTAAAATAAGCCGCTTTTTGCCGATCTTGAAGCAGGGCAAATTTCCACTTGAACTCGCCTCATACCGCCCAATAGCACTGGCCAGCTGCGTAGGGAAGATGATCGTACGGATAATACTAGGCCGCCTAGAGTGGTATTTTAAATACTACAAGATTTATCCAAATTCCATGGCGGGTTTCCGACGCGACCGCTCTTCCATTAACAATGTCGTTGATCTAGTTTCATACGTTCAGCACGAAAGATTTCGTAAGCGACTATCTAAAGCTTTGTTTCTAGATGTGAAAGGCGCGTATGATAATGTACTACATGAAGCCATTTTGGGTGCTCTTGTGGTAGTTGGCCTTGGTGGTCGAGTCTTGCGGTGTATTTTGACTTACTTGGCTGCAACATCATTCTTTGTGTTAACAGAAGACGGCCCAACTAGGCGACGCTATACTTCCAGGGGTATTCCTTAAGGCAGAGTTCTTAGCCCAACGCTATTCAATCTTGCACTGATTGACCTTGCTGAATACTTGCCAGGTACCATTAAAATCTCAATATACGCAGACGACAGCTGTGTCTGGGCTTCGGCAGTCACACGTCCTCAGAAACGTTCCTGGCTTCAAAGAGCCGCAACTATGATTGCCAACTACTTGTTAAAACAAGGTCTCAGCATATCACGATAAAAATGCGCGCTTGTGGTCTTTACTCGCAGAGCAGTGACCCATTATGTCATCTCAATCGGTGGGCGACCGATTTCTTACGCCAGTACCAACTGGTTTCTGGGCATCATTATTGATAGGGACCTCTGTTGGAGTCCGCATGTGGCCTATATGAAGAAGCCCCTGACCGCTATTTCCCTTAGAAGTGTGGCAGATTGGGCTAGTTGGTATGGCATGACGATAGTTATAGCGCGAGAACAAAACGACGACACAGAGGCAAGAAGGACACGAAAGACAGGAGCTCGTGTCTTTCGTGTCCTTCTTGTCTCTGTGTCGTCGTTTTGTTCTCGCGCTCTAACTATCGCATCGCTATTTCCCAATTTTTCAAGTTCCTGGCTGGAAAGACGGGGGGGGATGTCAGTAGAAGCATTGATGGAACTCTACAAAGCCCTGTTTTTCGGTTTCCTGAGATATCCCTTGCCCGTGCCAAGAAATACTTGCAAGACCAATGTTCGTGGTCTACAGGCAGTACAAGCCCAAGCACTAAGAGTGTGCCTCGATCTGCCCAGATGTACGTCAACAGCAGCAACAATTGCAATTGCTGGTGACTATCCGATACAAACTCACATTGTTGTGGAAGTCCTGAGAAAGAACATCAGACACTTCGCACGTGCTCCCTGTCATCACCTTGTATTGTTGCTTTCATGGAGGCACCAAGCATCGTTCGCTAAAATGATTCTGAAGTACAACGACAAACTTCCCTCGGGCTTCACTCCTGCATCTAAACCATCAATGCCCTCTTGGTGTCTTATTCGACCCAGAGTGCATCTTAGTGTACCAGGGATCCGGAAGAAATCTGAGCTTTCGTCGCCCGTGCTGAAACAACTGTCTCTTCTTCTTTTCCACGAGAAATATTCAGACAGTGTATATATATACCGATGGCTCCACGAATCGCCAGTGTTCGTCAAGTGCAGTAGTTGTCCCAGCAAGAGGTGTTACCATCAGCTTTAGGACTGACTACTCCACGGCATCTACAGCAGCGGAACAAGCTGCTTTGCGCGCTGCACTTTGTGTGGTCCATCGGGAACCACAGCAACAATGGTCAATTTTCAGTGACTCAAGGGCTGCCCTACAATCAGTGTTCTCAGCACTGCGTCGTGGGCCGTACGAACAGCTTGTTTTCAAAATTCGATACCTTCTACACACTTCACACGAAAAAGGGCATCATGTGACGTTTCAGTGGCTGCCAAGTCCCTGCGGCGTCATAGGGAACGAACATGCCGATACTGCCATACGGGCAGCTCTTCAAGGAACACGAGAAGAAGCCATACCACTTTCGCGGACCAATGCTGCCAGTTCTTCGACGACTTGTGCGTGAAATCACCTTTTCACTATGGTGCCCACCAAGCAACGAGACGAATCGTCAACAACACCTGTCCTCATTGATGGCTCTCCGCATGTCTACTGGGCTCGACCGAAGAGAAGCCACCCTTCTTCATCGCTTATGTCTAGGAGTGAAATTTACAAAATCTTATTCCTTTGTCATAGGAATGACCGACAACGTTCTGTGCGATGCCTGTCATTGCGAAGAGGTGCTAGAGCACATCCTGTGCCACTGGCCGCTGTATGACATCTAGAGACAGTCACTGGCGGCCGTTTTTGCGCGTATCGACAACAGCCAAATGTCTGTGGACACCATTCTGTCAAGTGCCCGAGAGAAGACATTGCAACCACAGGCGACAAAAGCTCTGTTGAAATTCTTACGCGACATGGACTTGAACAAGCGGCTGTAACAGCAATGTCAAACACCGCGAAAGACAAGACTGGATTATGACAGTGTGTGCGTGCGTGCTGCCGAATGTGCTGTGTATCTCTCTTCCCTATCTGCTCTCTATCTTTCATCTCCCCCATCCACCTCCCAAGTCCAGGATAGCAAATCGGCTGCTTATAGGCTGGTTAACCTCCCTGCCATTCTTTTCTCCTATATTCTTTTTTTCCAGATGATCCATTCGTGAATGAGGACCGATTCTTCGGTTATTGTAATAGCTTTACTGCGGCGCTTCGAGCTACTTCACGAGTCAATTGAATATCCCATCAAATTAAAGAACGATAGTAATGATCGTATCCTGACAATGCACGCTAATCACGTTTACGTAGCCATAGTAAGGCGGGTAGGCGCTACCACCTTTTATGTCTCGCAGTTTCTTTATGTTGTGAAACGGCTAACAGTTTTTCTTTCCTGAGCATCCTCTGCTTTGCGGGGTTCAAAAAACCTGATCTGCCAATTGATTGACAAGCGACGTGGTTCACCTTTCTGTATTGCCTTGAGTTAGAGATGCGCAGAATTCCACCAGCCATCGCATGATGTCCATTGAGCTACGAGATTTGACGCTTTAAATCATCTCACTTATTGCAAAGGGACTAAACCATCAGTCGAAAATCACCATCATTACCTCACGCAGAAAGTGTGCATACACATGGTGCATGCATGGGCTCGCGCACAAGTAGTTGGCACTTCACCATTATTAATATTATTTGATTTGAGTGCATAAAAAACACGACGACAGGGGAAATACGGAGGGAACAGGCTCACAACTGCCACCTATGGGCACAACGCCAGCCTGCCCCTTCGGGAAGGGGATATGGTGAATAATGACGCAGTGAGAACTTCGCGAGTGTTCACATCAGGCGCTCTTAGAGAGTTTCAGGGGCCTAAGTTACGCGCGCAGACTTTTCTTCTGTCACGACACAGTTCACACCTGTGGCTACCGAGAAGCGAGCCAAGGCAAGAAAATGGGAAGGTGATGCGAATGACAATATTGCAACTTACCATTAAGAATGAGCTCATCTTGAATGGGGTATTGAAGCGCCTGTATAAACCTTCATTAAAATTTAAGGCTCTTGGATTCCTAAATTTTAACTGCAAATGCATTGGCATGCCCGTGTCATCAGCGTTCCAGATACGTCGTAACCACCACGGAAGTTAGGTCAGCGCAAGTTCATTTTGATTGATCATAAAAAAATCAGAAAACAAAATTTGTCTGAGTTACTCGACCCATAGAATCGAATCTCTCGCACCACGACTTCCAGCATGAGGGCGCGACGCCTTGACGGTTACTCTAATGACGAGAACAGAATACAAGTTGCGAAAATGACAATACATGCTTTGCACCTAGGCAATGGGAGTGCCGTCTCCCAGGAGAAGTTGTGTGAAGTGCCAAAGCACCATGGCAGCGTCTGAGCGCAGCAGAATGCACTTACGACTGCGTTGCGTTGGAAAAGCAAGAACCGGCTGGAAGCCCTGTGCTTTCCCCCAATACAAGCGTACCCTAAGAATATCACCTTTGAGATTCATTAATCGGAGTGCGAAAGTACTTTCCGACTTGCAAAAGACACTAAGGAGTCGGATCAAAATGCTTAACCGAGATGTATAGCTATGGGTGTGAACAAGAGTGCGGCAACGCCTGTAGGAAGCTGTCATGTTGGCGTATATTTACACGCAACTGCAGGTGTGTAGGCAGAGGTTCTTCTTACAAATAGTAACTAAGTATTCCTTTAACAGCACACATGTCTGAGCAGCCGTGCTATGTATGCCGTATTAAGATTCATCAGCGGGTAGGTGCCACACACATAATAATTAAAACTAACAGATAACATAGGAGACGTTCCTACTAACAAACCCATGTAAACGGGACGAAGTAAAAGTGCACGAGAAGTGAACATTCCACGGGCAGGAACTGAACCTGTGACCTTCGAATGATGCGTTCGTCCTCTAGCGTAGAGTTTAGGGCTTGCTGTTCAGAAATTAGTACTCGTAAAAGCTTTTCGGAATAGAGATATTGAAATATGTAAGCTATGCTGGATGCCTAAAATGCAGATATTGAGTGACGTTTGCACTAGAAGTAATGGGATGTTCTGTAGATATTCTTACAAAAAACAGAAAGGAACGTAGTCATGAATGCAAATACAACAGTGAATATATTAGATAACATTTTTGGATATTGCAATCTAGGGGGCATAATAAAACCACCGTAGAAGCGACAAAGAAGGAACGAGAATGATTTTGTATAATCAAAAGATTCAAAAAAATATTCAGACGATGACGAACTCAACTTCTGAAAGTATATAGTGAGTTTGAGGTTTTAACCAGCACAGGCAGAGTGATCCACACATTGATTGCAGAGAAGCCTACTTTTTTCCCTAATGTATGCGTGCCCGTAGCAATAGGATGTTACTTTGGAGGGAGAAACGGAGATTGTTATCAGAAGTTGTAAATTTAATTCCGTATAATACACAAGAAATTCACATCACGTACCATGCGGTAAGCGATTACTGCTATGTAGAAGGCAATACTATTTGAAATGGGAAGAATATTTAGTTAGGAGAATGGTTGAGCCAAATGAGTGTGATAGGTACTGTGTGTTGTGACACAAAGTGCCTGCTTTTGGATATGCCCTAATGAAATCAACTGAGTTCTATATATTCAAGTCCGCAAGATTCAATGCAGTCGTTCAAATCACGAAGGAACGCAAAATAGAGACAGGTTAGAGTATGAAGCCTGAAATATAGCCAGGATCTGAGCATAACTCACATTCCATAGGCAACTTTTCCTTTTATTTGATTATTATGCTCATTGAAGTGTAAAAAAGAAATGCCACCAATATAAATATGCAATTTCAGGTGGGAATATTGCATAGTTATTGACATTCGCATAGAGTGCGTTGTATCTTCTCGTTAAAAGGTACTTGGCCATTGTTATCTCTAAGCAGTGCTTGCTTTATATGCCGCGAGTTCGATAGCCATAGAACGCACTGATTAGAACATGTTGGTGCCTTCTGCGTATCAAACGACACGTCATTCATGAATTCTAAACGACTTGAGAACGACGCTGTAGATATCGACGTCTTCGGAAACATAATGCATAACCAGCATTCTCTTTTCTTTCAGCGGCATGCGTCCCGTGCTTGCTAATAACAAATGAGCGTATGGCAAATTAGATTGTACTCAGAGTCACAAGGAAAGCTTGTGAATTTGAACTGTAAGTTTACAGTGAGAGTTGTGCAGATGTGTAACAAGCTTTTCTCGACGATGGTATGAATGGTATAATCACCACTTATCACTGTTACAGCACCATATCGAACTTCTTTCTTTTTTTTGCAGTGCTGGAAAAGCACAGATCTTGATATAAAACTACAAAAAATTAGTTTTCATGTAACCTAAGTCTAAATATTAGTGGTCTACCTAGTCTAATGGGAAGTTTTTGATAAGTTTCATCGTCATGTATGTGCATCCGTTATTCTTTTATTTATTTATTTAATAATACTGCCAATCTCAACAGAGATTATAACAGGGAAGGCATATGAAAACGAATATTTGTTTACACAGATTCATATTGATAGAAAAAACAATAGCCGGTATTACAAAATGAAATGCAAATTATAGGTTATACATTGCCGTTAAAAAACACGGACTCAAACAATTTTAGTAATAGCAAAACAAAATCATGAACTAGGTTATTGTTGAAAATGACCGCGAAAAGATAATGCATGCATTTGTAATATGCGGTAGGGAAAACAAGTAGGCATTTTTATTGAACAACTTATTAAATAAATTTATGAACAATAAACTAATCGAAAAACATGTCACTTGAAAACAACAATCATAAAAACAAAACTTTTGTATTAGCAATATGACACTGACTCGTTTATTTTGTATGTTGATGATGTGATGTTAGTGCGATTTGCGAGGCAAGCCAATCGCTTTCAATCGCAGCTGTAAACAAGTTTATGGATGATTCAGTGCTAAAGGTGAGTTTCAGCGAGTTTCAATCTTTATTATTTAGAGGAAAAAATGAGTATTTAAAGCAATTAGTGTTAAAAGAGTATTCTACAAGAGTATGGGAATGATTATGACGGGTTGGTCTGCCGTGAAAAAAAGATAACTTGAAGTATCTATTTTTATTATGTTGTGGAGTAATTGAAATTTTAGCATTAGTCTTCTTAGTTTTGTTCGGTTTTGTAGTGTTAAAAGGTCAGCGTTATTGAGTAGGTGCATCGGTGAGTCCGTCAGTCTATACTAAAAATAAATCTTATTGCTTTTCTTTGAACCGCTTCTATTCTATTAATATGTTGGAGGGTATACGGGAATCAGACAGGGCTGGCATAATCTAATACAGATCTGACGAGGGTAGTATAAGATCTTAGTTTTGTATGTGGTGGCGCGAGTTTAAGACGTCTTTTCAATAAAAATAGTCTTTTTATGGCTGTGCTAGTATTATTATCAATGTGGATATCCCATCTGAGGTCGTTTAATATCGTTATTCCTAGATATTTGTGGCTAGAGACTGTGGCTAAGGGGCAGTTGTCAATCGTGTAATAAAAGTTGGACCAGTATTTTTTGCGAGTTATTGTCATGGAGACACATTCACCAATATTAAGGGACATTTGCCATTTTTTGCACCACGTGGGTACGTCTTCTAGTTCTTGGTTAAGAATTAGGTGATCCGTAGGAGTATTAATTTGCTGGTAAAGTATGCAGTCATCTGCAAAGAGCCTTATCTTTACTTCAATTGAAAGGGGCAGATCATTATTGAATATTGTGAATAATATCGGTGCTAAAACGCTGCCCTGTGGCACGCCTGACGTGACTGCTGCTATTCTAGAGGTGGTGTCCTGTAACTGTACAAATTGTGAGCGATTGGTTAAGTAATCCTTAATCCAGTGAACAATGGTGCTATCTACAAGAGTAACCTCTAATTTACTTATTAATTTTGCATGATAAACACGATCAAATGCCTTTGAAAAGTCTAAGAAGATGAGGTCAATTTCTTTATGGTTATCAATGGACTTGGCTGCATCGTGTATTAATTCTAAAAGTTGAGTAACCGTTGAAAAGCCTTTTCGGAAACCGTGTTGTACAGGAGACAGAATATGATTTTTTTCTAAATAAATACTTATGTGTTTCAATATCATATGTTCTAACAATTTACACACAGAACAAGTTAGTGATATTGGCCTGTAATTTGAAACCATGGTTTTGCTCCCTGTTTTGTGTATTGGTATAATTTTTGCGGTTTTCCATACTGCGGGGATAGTGCATGATTGCAGTGATTTAATAAAGATTACACATAAATATTTTGCTACCCATGCTGCATACCATTTAAGGAAGATGTTTGATATGTTGTCAGGTCCCGGGCCCTTCTTGGTATTGACATTTATTAGTAGATTGAGCGCGCCTTGCTCGGTAAATGTCAAGGGTTCTATTGGTGAATGGTCTGAAGATTGTATGGGTGGTATTATTCCGTCATCTACGGTAAAAACTGATTGAAAGTAATCATTGAAGGAGTTGGCGAGATCACTGTTGTCGTCAAAGGAACGCATGAGCTCATCATCTTTTTTGGGATTTATATATTTCCAAAATTTATTTGGAGTGCTTATCAAAAACGTGGTAAGTATCTTTGCAAAGTAATTATTTTTAGCATCTTTTAGTTTACTTCTCATATCGCTAACAGCTAGTCAGATAGTGTCTACTAAGAGTAGTTGGTGTCGTGTTCAGTTTTTTCCTTAGCCGTTTTACCTTTCGTTTCGCATGTATCACGTCACGTGTTATCCAGGGAGTGGTTTAGTCGCCCAGTTTTTTTTCCTTTTTGATCGGTACGTAGCGTTTTATGCATGACGTCACGATGCTTGTAAATCTACTCCAAAGTGTTTCGATGTCAATGGATGTTTTATCGGTAAGTGAATCGACTGTATCATATTTGAAAGCAAGACAGTCGATTATACTTGTGTCGTCAGCATGGGTAATGTCAGAATAATAAAGCGACGCCTGTTGATGAGATTTATAGTCATTCACAACTACAGTGCAATAAATCAGGTTATGATCTCAGATGCCCTACATTATTTCCATTGTAGTAGTTTCTTGCGGGAAATGATCACTTAAAAAAACGAAATCAACAATGTTCGATGACGATGCGTCGCGTGGGTTGGGTCACTATCTGATGTAAATTGAAATTGAGCATGAGATCACATATCCATTGTGAGCTATCGGACTTGAAATGCATAGCTTGCCAGTCTATTTCTGGCATAATAAAATCATCCAGAAGGATTAGTCTGACATTTGATATATGACTCTGCATATAACTACAAAGTGAAATAATTACGTCACTAGAAGCAGATGGGCTACGGTATACACAACCCACAGTGATGGCACGTGAACCTAGGGATAATCTGCAAAATATTGCTTCTACACCTTCAACTTCTGAAAGAACCTTGAAAGAGAATTTTTTATTGACAAAAAATGGCGACGCCACCACCACGTGTGGGCCGGTCTTTCCGTATTATGGCGTAGTTGGGGCTACCTATTTCCTGATTATAGATATCACTTGACAGCCAAGTTTTGGCAACTCCTACAAAATCGGGTTCTAGTTCCAGTAATAAAGATTCAAGCAAATCAGATTTGTTCACTATACTACGTGCGTTTATATTGATGAAGGTTACTTTTTTTTGTGGGGCCGTATCTTCTGCAGTTCGTCTTTCAAGTTTTTTTTTTGTTTTGCAGGGGCATTTGCGCCATGGCTTACGGGAACGGCTTTATTATTTTCCTTATCCCAGAAAATATTTCACCATTAATCCGGAGCTTGTCATAGCTTAATGATACTTTTTCTCCTGCTTTTTTTCTTGATTTACCATAATTCTATAGTTTTTTCTTATGCCACGAATGCGAGCTGAGAAGTCCTCACTTATGGAGTAATTGCTGCCTTTTTAACTCGTAACAGTTCTGCAATACAGTTATTTTGTCGCGATGGTCAGCAAGGCGCAAAATAGTTGGCCTGCATTTGTTAGCTTTTGGCTTTCCTAGTCTATGTATCCTTTCTATGGCAACTGTCTCGGCTTTCAGAATGTTTTTGACGATACTGTCGTTCACTGTTTTATCCAAGGTGCCACTGTTTTCTTTCTCACTTTCTGGAACACCATATATTATGAGGTTATTCTTTTTAGACCGATTCTCAAGATCATCAATGTGAAGTTCAAGTTTTCGAACCACTTCCTGTAGGGCACATATTCTGGTTTCGCAGTTTGCTATTTTGCTGTCTAGGGCACTAGTATTAGCCAGCTTCGACTCATTAGCAGTAGAAGTAAGATCATATGTGTAATGTTTATAGGCGAAAGAAATCTTTGCTCGACTGGAGAAAATAGTCGTACTTTGATTTAGCGCTGAAAATGATTTTGCAAATTACTTTTTACGTAGGCAGTCATAAAGGGGTTCGTATTTCTACTAGGCGCCCTTCTTTCATACGTCAGCTGAGTCTGTTCTTCATAATCAATATGACTTACCTCGGCGTAAGGCCTAAACATTTTGAACACTAGTGCAGCAAGTAATATCCGTGATATGAAGCCATATTTTCTGTTGTGGGGCTTCAACCAATATGAAAGGAACATTAAAGAAACCTTTGAAAAAAGTAATCAAAAAGAACGCAAATTGAATATGCCATTTCAAACTGACTGACCACAGTGGTGGAAGCCTTTGACAGGACGTACGGGAAGCGACTAGTGAAGTGAAGCCTGCTTGACTAGTTTGAGTGGGTACTGTGAGTCCCTTTGATCTGCTACAAGCGCCCTATGCAGCATTCCGTAAGGGTATAGGACAGAAGCTGTACAAAACAAAGCCACTAAAAGTTTTACGGGCTACAGAAACGTACTACACTGGCTGCATCGGTGAAAATTTAATTACTCTAAAGCAATGCGCAATACGTCCAATTATTCGACTGGGAAAACGCCAGATTCATCGCTTTGAACCAGAACCTCTAACTGAGCCAGATGCTGCCTCAGGGCTTTGAAGCTGAGCGACCGAATGGCCGGAGGACCAAAGTGACTTCCATTAGAGAGCGTCATACGTTGTCAATTAGTACGGCCTTGCTTAATCTCGCATACATCTACGGGAGCGAAAAAAGCTAGTATAGTGAAGAGTAGTGGCTTCAAACGTTAACTCGAACAACTTATGAAAGTTCAGCACATTTCTAATGTCGGAGCGAAATGTTAGTCGTTCGCTGTTTAGCATAACTTCGAATGAACTCTTGGTAAGGCCTTCGTATACCAGAGCTATTATTGGTAACCATTAAAAGTAAAATGCGCACTTATACGTCAATAATTTTGCCTGATGACAGCGCACTTTTTCAATCTAGCAACAACCGAAAACCGTAATCAGCAACGTGCTATGCTGTTACATCATGAGTTATTCCAATGAATGCTTCAATTTCTTCGCTGAGAATTACAACCTTGCCACTCTGTCTTTCAGAAGTTGATCCGTATTTCTGCTTTGCCCACATTATCTTAAACAGTTATGAACCACAAATGTGACGTTTGAAATGCAAATCAAGTCGTTTGAAAAATAGCATTGTTATTTCGATTAGGACGTGGGGCAGGCCAGTACAATATTGTCTGCTTTATGGTCGTTGCGGAAGAAGAGTGTCAAAATTTACATCTACAAGGGGGACATGATCTATGCCACTTACGTTAGCACAAGTCTACCATCGCTATCCCATGTATGAGGTAGTGGTTACATCTGCAAGTACTTTTATTATGAACATTTCTCAAGCTCGGCTGAGGACGAGTCCCTGAAAGATGCGAGGAGTGGTGGCCTCTTTCAGGCTTTCTCTGTTACTGTATTTGAGAAAGCTTCGCAGACATGCCTTTTCAAACTGAGATCTGAGAGGCAAACTCGTGCCTGGATGAATACAGAGATCAAGAGGTCCACTTAGGAGAGGTGCGATACGAGGAAGCAGAACTCCAGCATTTTAGGTGGCAAGACTTTGCGCCCCCTCGTTACCCACACCTTGTGTCCCCTTGTGATCCTGCGCGCAGGCAATTGTAGTGCAAACTCCATTTTTCTGCCCGTGCAGGAGACTGCTGCATATGCCTAAAGCTGTGATACATTCTGTATTTTACTCTCGGTCATTAACGCTTCACATCAGTCAGTGCAGACGACGGATGGCGCTACGTTATTCAGTATGGTGGAGCAGATAGCCAAAAGTTTTGCTTCTGTAGTCCTGTCGTATTTCATTATGCATGTGCAGCGCTTGGCTCCAACGCTTGGAAGTTCGTACTGTGCTCGAAGGTTTGTACAGCAGTAAATATGGTTTTGGTTTGTGCGCGGAATGTGTCGATGAGAGAGCCGCTGTCTGGCTGCAGTGTCCCGGGGTTACATACGAGCTTGCCTCGTGTCCGAAATGGGGGTGTCGTGCCGTAGTATTTATGGGCGCCAAGAGTTATAAAGTAGTCTGAGTACTTCTGGGAATTTCCGCTCTCATCATGCATAACTTGTTGAACCTTTCATGATTACTGCTCAGACTTCTAAGCAAACTTTCACTGGGTGACATGGTCGTTAGATTCCCAAATATCGTTTAGTTTTTTAATTCGGAGGGGCCTCTAATAGTCCAAATATTGTCAGGATAATATTTTGGCTTTCTTTGCAGCAGTATCATGGGGCCCCATGAGTGATTTTACCAACTGCGATTATTCTGACTACGGTAACGCATATTAGCTGGTGTACTCGACAAAATTTGTTGGCCATACGCTTTATTAGGGTCAGTAGTTTGGGTGATCTTTTTCTGAGCTCAGCGGTTCACGCCTCTCCCATGTTACAATTGTGAATGCGACTTGATGGGGTCCTTGTGTCAATTTTTTAGCCTAATTTGGCGGCTTTGTTAAGCGAGAGAACTCACATTACGTACAGGCGTCATTGTGAGCAATAAAAAACACACACTTAACAATGCCCTAATCGGAACACCATACGTAATTTCCATGGAAGATTCCTCCAAGGTCGAGCAGGAGCAACGCTCCAATATAGCTTGTTAAAAAAAATGCCACGGCTTCTGAAAGCGTGTTTCTTATAGCTAAATCACATTTTCTTTACGTTGACGGCGAGATAAAAACGAAACTTTAAGATATTGCCTTGAAACCAAATTACTGAGAAAAAAATAGCTGATGTATTGAAGCTCTGGTAAGAAAGGTATATGATCATAAGCCTATAGTAAGAAAGCGGTTCAACTCCCTCCCTCCTGGTGATCTTTTCAGGTTGTCTGAGCATTTTTTAGACACCGGCCCGGCCCACCGTTGAATGAAGTTCTTGCTCAGACCTTGCTTGACCGATATGCAGAAAGTCATTTCAAATATTCCACCTGCCCGGTCTATTGCGCATTCCAACGTGCCTCCCTTCAATGTGTCCCTCATCTCTGTTCTGCCGAGCATGCCATGAATAAAGCAGCACCACAGAGACGATAGAATGCTGAAAGAAGTGAAACACGTGTTGCTGACTTCTAAAACGTACATATTTGACGTTTTTTTAAGAAGCGCTAGGTGCAGCTATACTGAGATTGAGCAAAAAATAAAAATAAAAAGAACTTTTTTGCTTCTGACGTTGTGGTGGGGCGTTCTCCAACACTTTTTCGCAGTTTGTTCCTGTACCCAAATTACCTCCAATCTACATTGCGGCTAAAATCTACACAGTTCTGTATCATCGGTATTCTGGATTGAAGTATGTATTTCGCTCCTATAGGGTGGAATATTATATTTGGGCCTGAAATCGCTCGTAAAAGAAGTCCAACATGATTTGATTGTATGGTATAATAATATTTTTCGATAAAATTAGGAACAACCATGTGCTTCTGTCGGGCGTAATGGGAATTATTGTAATGACCAGACTAAATATTAACTGTCGGGGTTCAACGTCCAAAACCACCTTATTATTATGACGGACGCCGTAGTGGAGGGCTCCGGAAATTTCAACCACGTGCATCTGGCGTTTCTCGACGCGCACCTAAATTTGAGCTCACGGGGCTCAAACATCCTCGCTTCCATCAATAGTGCGGCCGCCATGCCCACTAATCGATCCCGCGACCTGCTGGTCAGCAGCCACGAGTTCTCTATAGCCACTAGACCACCGCGGGTGTTGACTAGACTTCGAGTGCATGCGGTCTTCAGAGTAAACGGTGGACAATTCTGCACTGATGATTGCGTTTTCTTGTCCTTGGCGTCTATTGAAGGTCACGAAAAGTGCCCCAGCTTTTCCTCTTCTGCTGAAGTGCCATGCCGTTTCGGATAACTTTTGCTGCTTTATAAATAGGCTAGTGCCGAATATATTCTGCACAAGCCTATATATATATATATATGTAAGTGGTTATAACAGAAGAAACGAAAAGTGGCAACCCGTAACCGTCTCTCATTACAAGGACACCTCAACAGGTCAGCACAGGAATGGGGTATGGGGAATAAAAGATATAGGGAGGGAGAAATTGGAACAGAGAAAAAAAAGAGAAGCGAGGGTCATTCGATCTGCTTCCCGCAACGGACTCACAAGCCCCCACGCGCCATGCACAGCTGACTAGGAAAGCTACCAAGGGCCGGAGAGGTATTGTCATCGAGAGGAGGACAACGGGTTGGATTGGCGAGTCGTAGAAAGCGCGTGAAGCACTTGCCGAAGCGCGTAATCTCTGTACGGAAAAAATTGTGGTCCGTAGCACTCACTAATACGAGTACAGTGGACCTCGATGGGGAGGCACTAATGTTCCTTCAGTTCACAAGCGCTCAAATAGCGCAGAAGTCTTGAGGAAGGTGATGAGGGCAGCTTGCGCGCGCTTCACCAGGCATGTGTGCGCACGGGGAAAGAGAATCACATCAACAGTGCTGGTGGAGAGTCCCAGTTGGCTATAAGCATCGAAGAGTGATCTGCGCACGTCCAAATACTCCTCACACTTTTTTAGCCTGTAGTATCTTGTATTTCAAATATATCATCTTGAGGTGAAGGTAGGTAATGCTACAGTGGCGTTAAAATCAGAAAAAAAGCCGAAAGGTTATAAGGAACCTGAAAATCATTCTCTTATTCGAGATTTGCCACGCAACATTATGTCCTTCACTAAGTTCTACCTAGCCCGAAAAAAATAATCGTGGAACGTAAACACGATACATGACGTTTGATGTTTGGTGGCGCAAGGGCCATTTCATGGCCAAAGAGCGTCAGTTCATTTTACTAGAGATATAGACAATGATTGTGATAACCGGCTGTTTAAGGGCCATAGCGAGAAAGAGAGAGAGATAATAAGGATGAAAGAAAGTCAGGGAGGTGAACCCTGACTGAGCCCGGTAGGCTACCTTGCACTAGAGAGAGGGTAAGGGAAATAAACGTTAGAGAGAGAGAGAGAGAGAAGGAGAGAACTGTCACTCATGCCGTAGACAAAATGGCAGTTACGTGCTTAACATCACAGACGGGGAGTCACATCCGTGTCTTAATCAATTGAGCACATTCGTTGCAATAACTTGTGTGCACGGTTCCATGCACCCAAAATTTTGCCGATGGTGAAGCCATGATGGAGCTGCTTGCGTTCTCGAGCAGCAGACTTCTGAAGGCCTGCGGGAACTGGAGTGATGGTGTCAAGCAGTTGGAACACGCTTTGAACTGTCAGTGTCAGCATCTTGCTCAGCACCACGCGCATAGCACTGACCAGGGTGCTAACCATGCCGATAAGTTGTGCTTCGTCCGTCAATGATGAAGTACCGATGAACTGCCCCTCACTGTCAAAATCTGATGCCTCTCATCAGGCGCATGAATCTTTGGGAGTTCGGGCCAAGCGTCACCTGCAATGCTGGTAGAGGTATCACTTTCCTTTAAAATGGCGGCGTTCTGACTGGGTAATGAGGATCAAGCGACACCTCCACTGCTAGCAGAAGCGTCTTTGTTCTTGGAACCAACACCACCTCCACCTTCCCCGCTCTGACCGTGCTTGATAGTGCTTGGCCAGAGCGGGAGAGGTGGAGGTGGTTTTGGACGGGCTTCGCGAGGTGATGAGGTTTTGGTGGCTTTGGTGCAGCGCCAGTGACGGGACCGTCGTCGCGCAATGAATGCAGTTGCTTCTCGGTATGAGATGTCATCTGGGGCCCTTTTCTTCAGTATTGTTAGCTCCTTTCGAATAAAAGGACAGTCCTTTGAAGCGGCATCATATGGCCCATTGCAGTTGGAGCACTTCAGAGTCGTGGCCTGGCACGTGTCCTTGTTGTGGTGCCCAGTGCATCGGGAACAGGTAATGCAGTTCGTGCACACACCACTTACGTGACCTAACTTCATGCACTTTCAGCACTGAAGTGGTTTCGGTATAAAAGGGTGAACTGCGTGTCGGAAGTGGTCCACTTTTACGTGTGATGGAAGTGATTCGCACTTAAATGTAATTCTTACGCATCGTGATGTCCCGATACGACATATACTTGTAATAATGGTATCTTTCAAAGCCGGCTTAATCAAGACTGGTAGGTCCGAGTTGGTAAAGGCTTCGGCAACATCGTATATCACCCCGGTGCTCACTTGTTTGCCCAGCGGTATATGAGAGCAGACTTTCATCCCGTTAAGTTCCGTTACTTCACGTAATCTGTCAAGTGCAGTCCATGATTGACGTCAATCGCTAGGATGTTCTTGCGGCTCTTCACTCTCACTTCCTTTACTTCATTCGGCACCAGTGCCTCTAGCTGTACAGACACGGCTTGCCGATTAAGGCGTCTCATTTTGTCAATAGCGAGAACTGGCATGAAAAGGATGGTTATTACCTAGGTATTCCGTGAAGATCGCATGGTGAGCTCACTCGACTTCGGTAACGTGCTCAGAAATGGTCTCTTTCCCTTGTGGTTTCTCACGAGCTCAAAGTTGTCATCCTCTGATTCATCACTGCTGACGTTGTAGAGTTCGGTGTCATCACTGTTAGTGCCATTCTCGGATATGTATTGCTTCCTGGAAGCGACACCCTGGGTCATTCCGGTGTCGGGTAGTCTTCCGGAGGGCTCTACTTCTACTTCCATCGCTCACCTGCAGGAGACCACGCTTGACAGGTGAAATGAAAATTATTCACAAAAAAACCATGGAACTAAAACATTCGGCATTCTGCCACACCGGCACTTCGTCGTCGTCCTCCATAAGAGCCATACATTTTCTCGCGCTAAAATGGGTAAAAACATACAAGTAATAAAATCATGACCATGACGTGAAACGTGTGTAGTGTTAATGAATGACAAAAGTTTGTGATAATAAAAACGATGGTGGACATGTATGGCATTATCACAAGTGCCTCACTCAATGACACCCTTGCGTCCAAGGGCCGTGAGGCAAGTGCTTTATTGAGTGTAGCCACCGCAGCGGAGACCTCTCTGGAGAGGTCGGGCTATGGAACGCCCTGGTATATAATATGAAAAGTACGAACTTCTCTTATAGAAGCTAACAATGATTTATGTGTAAAAAGTGGTTCCCTACCGATGAACATTGCAGGATGGAGCGGTATCTGTTGTCGGTAGGCTAACGGAAAGTGTTGTCTTCTCAGCGTGTCTCGTGTCTAATTCTTTACACTGGATTAGAATGTGAAGTACGGTGAGTGCTTCTCCACATCTATCACACAAAGGTGGATCGCCCTCAGACAAAAAAAAAATGAATGTGTTGTGTTTGTATGACCTCTTCTTAACCTTGTAAGGATCACTTCTGAGTGGCGTAATTTTGATACTGGCAGCCAATGACCAAGTTGCGGCTTGATGACTTGCAATTCAATACCTGTGTGTGCCCCAAGTGCTCTGCCAATAGACCCTGTGCCTTTGTTTTAGAAAAGGTTTCAAGTCGAGTGCAGGAACTGGTATCAATGTATTGGAAGCGGTTTTGTTGGTGGATCCAGCTAGCTGGCTCACCAGAACGTTGCCTTGAATTTCGCGGTTTCCTGGCAACCAGCAGACTGCAACATGCTGCTTAGATGAGTAGAAGGTGCATAAGAGCGAATAAAGCGAGACCAGAACAGGGTTTTCGTGCTTTTTGAGAGTTTTCAGAGTTATTACTACGCTGAGTGAATCTGTATATATTATTGCTTTCTGTAGTTTTATTTGTTTATAGTGTTTGACGACCGCAAGTATCGCATAAGCTTCGCCGGTGAAAATGCTTGAATCAGAGTGCAGAACGCCGGCTTTCGAAAAGGATGGGGTTGTGGATGCATACGAGACAGAAGTGTCGGACTTTGAAGCATCCGTGAAGAACTCAGGGCGTGTTATTTATGTTGTAGTTCTAGGAAGTATGTCTGGATATGTGCAATTGGTGCATGCTTCGTAACCTCCAAGAAAGACACGTCGCAATCTATCACCTGCCATTGCCATGGTGGCAGGAAAACTGCGGGAGCCATCAAACGATGTTCAAGTGGCACACCGGTTTCCTTCGCAAGGTCCCTAGAAGGCCGTTTCTCAAACACAGCAAGGCTTGACATGTAATAATTGTGGAATGTGATGGGTGATCTTTCACTCCATTTGCATTAAGATAGTATTCAAGAGACATGTAACATCTCTATAGACGGAGCGACCATTCGTTCGATTCCACGTACAGGCTTTCTACGGGGCTAGTGCGAAAACCACCCGCAGTGAGATGAATGCCTAGATGATGAACAGGGTCAAGCGTTTTAAGGGCAGTAGGTGTCGCAGACTTATATGCTATTGCCCCATAATCTAGGAGGGTACGTATGAGGCTTTCATACAAATTCATTAAACAGTTCTTGTCACTTCCCCACGTAGTGCGTGACAACACGTTTAGAACGTTCATAGCTTTTATGCACTTGTTTTTTAAATATTTGATGTGTGGTATGAAAGTTAGCTTGGTGTCCAAGACTGGGCCTAAGAATTAGTGTTCGGTATTAACGGGAAGACGTTGCCTATGCAGTTCAATATTGGGTTCGGAATGAATGCCTCTCTTTGTGGAGAACAAGACATGTGAACGCGATAGCAAAGCAATAGGACAGAGATGAAACGTATTGCATCAGACCATGTCGGTCGTTTTTGTTATGGTTGTTGACGCAGCGCTAATTTAATGGCTGTTGCTGAGTTTGATCAAAACATGTGCAGGATTTTCCTCACCTTGTATTAGAAAACTTTTATTTAAAATGATGCTGGCTAAAGAACACCATATATTCAAAATTTCCTGAATCCTTCATTATGGCATGCTTGATAGTCGTACTATAGTTCTGGCATGACAAACGCCTGGTAATATATACTATATATTTGAAGTCGACTCTGTTTTATACTCAGTTTTTACGTAGAAGACAAAATACCTGGAACGGAGCAAAAAAAATATTAAGGACACTTTGTAAATTTTGAAGTGTGTTTGGCGATAACGCCGAGGTCATTCGATTTACTAAGCCATGTCGTTTTCCTCATTTTACCACACCCAGTAGAATAGCACGCAAACAGGGCTTGTGCATGATTTATTTTTTATTTTGAGTTTTATTGCAATATTCTGACCTCGTGGAATTTGTTCGCAAGCGAAAATGCTCGATCAAGAACCCCACGTGGTCCCACGTTCTGAATCCCTCCACTGCGGCGTCTCTCGCAATCATGTGGCTTCGTGATAATACACCCCAACCGTTATAAGTCTTACCATTTTACGTGAGAATAGAGTATAAGAACCATTGGGGTTTCGGATCATGAGATCACGATATAATTATGAGCGGTGCCAGGGTCGAAGACGGCCGCCCTGGCTACCTTAACTTGTTTACATATCAATCTAAGGACGCGGGTATAGAGAATTTCGGGTATAAAGAACGCTGCCGCAGTTGACGAGTTTATAACTGTAGGCTCAGCAGTCGAACACATTATGCACTTATACTACAGTTGTGGTCAAGGGAGCAAAACTAGAGCTCAACTATTGCGCCAATACTGCTTCACAATTTACTAAGCATCCTTCTGACCTAAGTATGTTTGGTGTTTTAGCTGGACGTAAATTTAACAAATTTGTTCTTTACAATACAGGTAGATTGCTTAGTGCGGCATTCCCTAGTCATGGAAGTGTTATGTTTTGAGGCTGAAAACAGAACTATACCTGGTAGGAAAGTATAAATGCTTCAGCTGATGCACACATTCGTAAACGCAAACTACAAGATTTCTTTCCGCGTACTGCATTTACAAAATAGGTTAGAAACTTCACCCGCAACAACGTAAATGCTAGCAAATGCCGTAACCCACAAACACACGGACTCAGGTGATTGAACATAAGATTGTTAAATTACTCAGTAGCTACAATTACTGAACCTTCATGAAGCAAAATTATATTTTACACAGAAAACTGACCTTTTTAATCGCCATCATGACTAGTTTATTCTTTTGACTATCGTCTTTCTAGAAAAATAGTTATTAGCAATCAAGCAGTCTTGTATAACTACTTAATTTTGTTGTTTATTTTAGTTGTTAATCACGCTAGAAAAACAGGCACATTTGATTGTAACAATATGTTTTATTTTTTTATTTATTTATTTTTTTTTATTTATTTAATACTGTAAGCCTTTCTCAGGCTCATACAGGGTGGGCGAGCAAATATACACAGTCGCGTACAAACCAAGCAATATCGCACATAGCGGAAGAAACAGAATCACAAGATGATGGTGAAAATAAAACTTGTACGATGAAAGCAATTGTACAAAATCATGGACAGGTCACAAAACATCGAGGTATCAGCAGGGGCTACTGTGATCAGTGTGTTCGGAAGCGCTCACAAACATAAAAAAACAAAAGTTGCTTTTAGTCTTCATAAAACAGGCTTTCTAGATTCCGAACAAATGAATCTACAGAGGAATGATTAACGCATTCACGTGGCAATTTGTTCCACTCTTCCACTGCTGACGGGAAGAATGAATATTTAAAAGTGTCACAGCGTGACATAAATGGTCTAATGCACTTATTGTGGTTGGTACGACGGGAGTGCTGGTTAGGCGGCTTTATATAGTTGTCTTTATCTATGTTTAAACCGTTGTGATACAAAAGAAAAATAAACTTTAAGGAAGAGACACGGCGACGGGCTGCAAGGGTCGGCAAGCATGCCCGCCTGCGCAGCTCAGTGACACTGTCATGCCTCGAATACTTAGAATAAATAAAGCGAAGGGCCTTGCGTTGGACGATTTCTAATTTGTCGGAAAGATATTTTTGGTGGGGGTTCCAAACAATGCTGGCGTACTCGAGGATCGGCCTTATGAGAGATTTATATGCTATCATCTTTACATTAGGAGGCGCCAATGCTAGTTTTCGACGCAGGAACCCCAGCTGTCGATAGGCTTTTGTGTATGTGCTGCTTATATGTGCGTCCCACTTCAGTTTACTTGTAAAGGTAACGCCCAAGTATTTAACAGCGTCGTTTCTTGCAATGTTTGTGCCGGCCAAATTGTAACTAAAATGCTGGATTGTTTTTCTGCGAGTTATGCTAAGGCAAGCTGTTTTTGACACGTTAATTTCCATTCCCCACTCAAGACACCAACATGCAATATTAGCTAGTGTGGTATTAATTCTAAGCTGGTCATCAGTTGTGCGGATAGTGGTGTAGATCACGCAGTCGTCAGCGAATAATCTCATTTTAACGTTAGGCTCAAGGCACATATAGATATCATTAACATATATTAGGAACAAGATGGGTCCTAAAACAGAACCTTGTGGTACTCCGGAAAAAACTTCCAATGAATCAGAGGCTGTGTTGTTTACGGTTACATACTGGCTTCGATTTGATAGATACATTTTTATCCATGCTATTATGTTACTGTTAATACCAATAGACACAAGTTTGTCAATCAATTTACTGTGAGGCACCTTATCAAAAGCTTTGGCGAAGTCTATAAATATGGAGTCGGTTTGCAATTGTGAGTTAATAGTAGTTACGAAGTCATGCGTTATTTCCAAGAGTTGAGTAACGGTAGACAGGTTTTTACGGAATCCGTGTTGGTTTGGGTGCAATAAGTTGTTGTCTTCTAAATAAGTAATTATTGCCTTGTTGATTACATGTTCCAATAATTTACAGCAGCAGCTAGTTAGCGAGATAGGCCTGAATGTTTCTATGGACAGCTTGCTCCCGCCTTTATGAATTGGAATAACCTTTGCACACAACCAGTCGGCAGGTAAAGAAGCTGTTAGCAGGGATGCTTTAAAAATTGCTTCAAGGAAGGGACATAGTTGCTCTGCGTAGCGTCGAAGGAATACATTTGAAATATTGTCAGGACCCACTGATTTCTTAACATCGATCTGCAACAGCAGGTTCAGAATACCTTCCGTAGTGACAACGACATCGGGCATTAAAGAAGGTTGCACCGGAGCAACAGGGCTGCTTGGTGCGCATGCTCGTGTAAATACCGACTGAAAATACCTATTGAAAGCATTGGAAACGGTCTGCGCGTCCTTTACGATAGTACCCTCAATTTCTACTTCAGTTGTTGGGTTTTCAGGCCGTGCCAAGAAACGCCAAAATTTTTGCGGCTGATCCGTCATGAAGCGAGATAACGTATGTGAAAAAAAAGTTTGTCTTGCATTTCTAATTTCCGCCTTAAGCTGAGATGCAAGTTCCTTTAAGATGATTGGATTCCTCTTTTTCTTACGCATTCTCTGTACCCTTCTTTTAAGGTGAATAATACGGCGATTGATCCATGGTGTTTTTCTTTGTGTGCGTTTTAGTTTCGTTGGGATAAAATTTTGTTCACAGTACGTAATTATTTTTTTCAGTTGAATCCACATACCATTAACACCCTCACATTCCTCTAGAGAAAAAGTCTCTAGTGCTGTGTCGAGGTAATCAATAACACAAACATCATTAGCTCTAGTGTAGTCTTTCACGGCTATCCGTGAATTTGTGCCATCGGGTTTGGTATTTAGGCATTCAAGGTTAAAAGTTATGATTAACATTTTGTGGTCAGATATTCCATCTTCTACAGTGGCTTTACCGGATAGCTTATCGGAAAGAAAAGCTAGGTCTAGTATGGAGTGAGTGTTTCCTTGAACTCGGGTTGGTTCCTGGACCAACTGGGACAATGAAAAATTGAACATTAAATCGTATAATAGCTCGCTGTTGGCGGTATTTCTAGTACTTGTTAAGTTTTCCCAGTCAATCGCGAGATTGAAATCTCCAGTAAGTATTAATTTGGTACGGGGGGTAACCTTATCAACCAGATAGTCATGTATTTGTAAAAGGTAATCATCAGACGCATTTGGCTTTCTGTAAATGCCACCGATCAGTACTGGAGCATCGTGAGCAAATATTGTGCACCAAACGCTTTCATGATTCGCGATACCCTTTTCTTTACGATATTGCAAACCACGTTTTATTGCAATGGCGACCCCGCCCCCGCGACCGTCACGATCTGACCGTCACGATCTGATTTTTGGTGCAGAATGCACGCGAACTTGATATAAACGTATAGATCATTTCGATTGTATGTCTCTTAGAAATTGCATATATCTTACTTGTGTACATAATATGCATATAATGCATTATATTATAAAGATTTGCTATTTTATAAATAAATATGTAAAGTCAAACAAATATATCTCACTAATGAAAAGTATAGCATGTATTATCACCGATGCGTATACTTTTTTATTTATCAGCAGATCAAAAACCCCTGAGGAAGTATTTTAAGCCTTTGTTTTCGCCTCCTACCGAAACATTTTGTGTGTTTTTGCAAATGGATATTGTTTATAAACAGTCAAGTAATGGGCTTTAATATGAGCGAAAATTATGAATGCGGCCTCGTAGATAATGTTTTTATATTCGTTAAGGTGCAGGCAAAAAAGTGTACGAGCCAACACTCTCGAAGGACCCCCCACTTACGTGTTCAGTAACGTAATTGATAATTTATAGCGATCACGCTTTGTTGCGTTCAAGGACGTCCTCATAGGCTCATGAAGCACGCCTTAAAATTCGTGATTTTCTAATTTCACGAGCAGCGTGTCAGGATTTATTCTACTGAGTGACTCCAGAAAGTGGAGGCAGCACTCATGCCACCCCCTCTACCCCACTTCCTCGCGCCGCTCACGCGAACAGAAAGTCTACACGCCTCCTCGCGCTCACGAAAGAGGTGTGAGACTTGGCGCATGCGTAGTAAGGGTGGTCCCGCCACACGCACACCGGGTTGGGCTGCATCATAAGATGTTTCGCATCTAAACAATTACGCCTTTTCCCGCTTAAGGGAACCATGTGTGGATTTGAAGCAGCGAAGAGATGGGGAACGGCACCCACGAAAGCACGTTCACATCGCCTTAAGCAGGTGCCCCAACATTCAGACCTTCTGCCGCACTACAGCGGCCGGTGGACATCGCATGATGCCGGTGACCCTTTCGACCATTCCCTTTCGACAATTCCAGTTGTCCCAGATAAGAACCAAGATTCCTACGCCCGATATAGTAATGTTACAATTCTTTACCTTCGCATGCATTGTTGGCATGAAATCCCTGCGCGAGATAGGTGGAAGCCATGCTTTCTTCTGCGTGTCGGAGAAAAAAAAAAACGCGTAGCTGTCGGACACTTGGCGTGACGTAGCACTCAAAGAAAAGAGGATGTGAGGATGGCGGAAGAATTTTTAGAAACTGTTGGAAGAATGCGCTCCTTCTTCGTATTTTCGGGGTGGTTCAGGAGCCCATGAAAAAACGAGGTGACTTAAAACCACTATCACGTCGACGTCACTTCGCTCACTTAACGTTAATCGTAAAGTATCATCGCACGCTTCAAGATGACTGCTTTTCTTCATGACCAGTATATTGTCACGGGGTCGTGACGCGGCCGAAGACAGGAAACTTCGTGTTGGGATTTAACTGTTTATTTGGGCGAACCTGTGCCCGGTAAAGGGAAAGTCTAATTACAGAAGCAGTCTTGCGCAGATAGCAGTCTCGGACTGATAGCGGCGAGCGCAGCGTCGGCCTTCGATCAACAACTGACAAGCGGCGAAGCGCGCCGGCATTTATACTCTTGCCGTCGAATGTTCTAGCGTTATCGCTGGCGGTGGCGTAGCTTCCAGAACAATCTGTACCGTTCGCACAGTGGGCGTGATCTTATCGAAATGATCTACTACAGTCCGGAACCTTCTAGAAAACTGCAGGCGCGGTTTGCGCTGAGAATCGTGTGGTGTTTTAGGACGATAACAAAAACTTGGGAAATGGAACGTGGCATTGCCCCCCTCTGAAAAAAGGCATCGTCCCGGTGCTTTAACTAAAGATGAAAGTACAGTAATAATGCAAGAAAGTACAATGAATAAATTCCGATACAACAATAATACAAAAAAAACACTGGTTCAGTTTGTTAACGCGCATGAAACGGCTTGAGGCGCGCGACATGTACGACTTCAGGTCGCGATCGGCGTCGTTGAGAGTTCGTGATGCCGTCGGGGACAACCTCGTAATCAAGTGGGCCGAGACGTCGAACCACCCTGTAAGGTCCGAAGTACCGTCGCAGAAGCTTTTCACTTAGTCCACGTCGGCGTATCGGCGTCCACACCCAAACACGTTCACCGGGCTGGTATTCCACGAAGCGTCGTCGAAGGTTGTAACGGTGGCTGTCGGTGGTCTGTTGACTTTTGATACGGAGACGCGCAAGTTGTCGGGCTTCTTCGGCGCGTTGAAGGTACTCGCTCACATCGAGGTTTTCTTCGTCGGTGACGTTGGGTAACATGGCATCGAGCGTCGTTGCCGGGCTCCTTCCGTAGACCAATTTGTATGGAGATATCTGCGTCGTCTCCTGCACCGCCGTGTTGTATGCGAAGGTTACATACGGAAGAATGGCGTCCCACGTCTTGTGTTCGACATCGACGTACATTGACAGCATGTCGGCGATCGTCTTGTTAAGCCGCTCGGTGAGGCCGTTGGTCTGTGGGTGGTACGCTGTCGTCCCTCCGGCAGTGGTTTGTTTGGCTGTATGCCAAGATCGCTTGAGTTAAGTCGGCAGTGAATGCCGTTCCTCTGTCGGTGATAAGGACCTCCGGGGCACCGTGACGTAGGACGATATTTTTGACGAAGAACTTAGCTACCTCGGATGCACTGCCTTTTGGCAGGGCTTTTGTCTCGGCGTAGCGGGTGAGGTAGTCGGTAGCTACCACGATCCACTTGTTTCCGAAAGCCGACGTCGGGAACGGCCCCAGTAGGTCCATACCAATCTGCTGGAAAGGTCGGCAAGGTGGATCAATTGGCTGCAGAAGTCTCGCTGTCCTTGTCGGCGGTGTCTTGCGTCGCTGACAGTCCCGGGATCTTCTCACATAACGAGAGACGTCGGTGGTAAGACGTGGCCAGTAGTACCTTTCTTGTATCCTCGCGAGCGTGCGAGAAACACCGAGGTGCCCTGCCGTCAGATCGTCGTGCAGGGCCTGCAGGAGTTCTGGTCGCAGAGCTGAACGCACCACAAGGAGGTACTTAGCTCGAAGCGGTGAAAAGTTTTTCTTTTGTAGAAGACCGTTTCGTAGAAAGAACGACGCAAGTGCGCGCTTGAATACCTTCGGGACTTCGGCGGTCCGGCCTTCGAGGTATTCTATTAGGGCCTTAAGTTCCGGGTCGGTCCTCTGTCGTTCAGCGAAGTCGTCGGTAGTTATCGTTCCTAAGAAGTAGTCGTCATCCGGGTCGTCGGGTAGCGGTTGGTCTACAGGCGCACGAGAGAGACAGTCGGCGTCGGAGTGTTTTTTGCCGGACTTGTAAATGACAGTAATGTCATATTCTTGAAGTCTCAGGCTCCATCGTGCGAGGCGACCTGAAGGGTCCTTCAAGGTGGCTAGCCAACACAATGCGTGGTGATCGCTCACAACTTTGAAGGGCCTGCCGTAGAGGTAGGGGCGAAATTTTGACGTAGCCCAGATGATGGCGAGGCACTCCTTTTCTGTTGTGGAATAATTTGCTTCTGCTTTGGATAGCGATCGGCTGGCGTAACTAGTAACCCTTTCAAGTCCGTCAGCCTTCTGCACACGAACGGCGCCAAGACCTACGCTGCTTGCGTCAGTATGTATTTCTGTCTCGGCGAATTTGTCGAAATGGGCAAGTAACGGAGGCGTCTGGAGGCGATGTTTAAGCTCCTGGAAAGCGTGTTCCTGCGGCGTTTCCCACTTAAACTCCACGTCGGCCTTGGTAAGGTTAGTGAGAGGATCGGCGATGCGGGCGAAGTTTTTCACGAACCGCCTATAATAGGCACACAGGCCCAGAAATCGGCGCACGGCTTTCTTGTCAGTGGGCGGCGGGACGTCGGCGATGGCGGCTATTTTCCATGGATTGGGATGAACTCCAGACTTGCTGATAACGTGCCCCAGAAACAAGAGCTCCTCATACGCGAATCTGCACTTTTGTGGCTTCAGTGTGAGTCCGGAAGTCTTGATGGCTTGAAGTACAGCTTCAAGGCGCCGAAGATGCTCGTCGAAACTCGAGGAAAACACGACGACGTCGTCCAAGTACACAAGGCAAGTTTGCCACTTCAATCCTGCCAGTACTGTATCCATAACGCGTTGAAAAGTTGCAGGCGCTGAGCAAAGGCCGAAGGGCATCACCTTAAACTCGAAAAGGCCATCCGGTGTTATAAACGCCGTCTTCTCTCGGTCTCTTTCGTCGACTTCGATTTGCCAATAGCCAGTCTTGAGGTCCATTGACGAAAAGTACTTGGCGTTATGGAGCCGATCAAGTGCGTCGTCTATTCGTGGGAGAGGATACACGTCCTTTCTTGTGATTTTGTTCAGGCGGCGATAATCGACGCAAAAACGTAGGGTCCCATCCTTTTTCTTCACTAATACCACGGGGGATGCCCATGGACTCTTGGACGGCTGGATAATGTCATCCCGCAGCATTTCATCAACTTGTCTCTTCATGGCCTCACGTTCTCGCGTCGAAACCCTGTACGGACTCTGACGGAGTGGTCTGGCATTTTCTTCGGTTATGATGCGATGTTTCGTGATTGGGGTCTGCCGAATTTTCGATGACGACGAAAAGCAATCTTCGTATTGCAGGAGCAGGGCCTTGAGCTGTTCTTGCTTATCGTTCGGAAGTCTGGGTATGACGTCGAAAGCTATGGGAGGGGCTTGGTTCCTCTGAGCAGGTTCCGCAGAATCGGCGAGGGCGAAAGCACTGGTGGCTTCGACAATTTCTTCGATGTATGCGACCGTTGTTCCTTTGTTCACATGTTTGTACTCATTGCTGAAATTCGTGAGCATAACCGTTGCTTTGCCTCCCCGCAGCTCTGCAATTCCTCTTGCGACGCAAATATTTCGGGTGACCAACAGATGCTGACTGCCTTCAACGACGCCTTCCAAGTCAGGTGATTTGGAGCGCCGACTGAAATAATGACGATTGAGCGAGGCGGAATGGTGACTTGTTCTTCCAGCACATTCAAGGCATGGTGTCCCGACGGCGTGCGCGGCGGTAGTGCTTCTTCTGTGGATAACGTTATCGACTTTGTTTTTAGGTTGATGACAGCACCATGGAGGCATAAGAAGTCCATGCCAAGGATGACAACTCTCGAGCAACGCTGTAGGACTACGAAGTCTGTAGGATAAATACGGCCGTTAATGGTGACTCTCGCTGTGCAGATTCCTGCAGGCGTTACGAGATGACCTCCGGCTGTGCGGATTTCAGGGCCTTTCAAAGCTGTCCTAACTTTCTTTAACTTCGCGGCGAACGACCCACTGATGACAGAATAGTCGGCTCCAGTATCGACGAGAGCGGTCACACTGTGGCCGTCGATAAGAACGTCGAGGTCGCTAGTTCGCCGTCTCGCATTACAGTTAGGGCGTGGCGTCGGGTCACGGCTGCGTCGGCTTGTTCCGCTGCTTCCCTGTTGCGTCGTCAGGCCACCTTCGGTAAGTGAGCTTTCGCCGTCAGGGGTTTGCCTGTTTGGCGTTGTGTTCGGAAAGCTCCGTCGCGGCGTCGTCGTCGTCGGAGGATCTTCGGTAGTTCGTCGCACAGCAACCGCACCTCCATCGGTTGCTGCCCTTAGTTTCCCGGATACGGGCTAGGAGACCGGCCCCGCGTTGGGCCAGTGTACTGCCGGAGGTACGGTGACATGCGGCGGCTGGGCGACGGCGAACGGGAAGGACTTCGTGGTGTCCATTTAGTTCCTGCCAGGTAGTCGGCGATGTCACGTGGCCGATCTCCTGGCTGCGGACGCGGTGCATTGACGGCGAAGCCACGCAGTCCCATCTGTCGGTATTGGCAACGGCCGTATGTGTGCCCGGCCTCGCCACAGTGGTAGCAGAGCGGGCGGTTGTCAGGTGCACGCCAAACGTCCGTTTTCCTCGGTGCACTGCGCTGGCCCGCTGGGGAACGGTAGGACGTTGGTGGTGGTGGTGGCGGCGGTGGCGTCTGGCGACGGAAGTGCGACGGGCCGGCGTTTTGGCGTGGACGGGGAGGAGCGTCGTGGCGCACTGCAGAGGCGTAGCTCATAGTTGCTGGCTCGGGCGGCGGTGTTTCGGGAATTCGAAGCGATTGCCGGACTTCTGCTCGCACAATGTCGGCGATCGAATCCACTTGAGGCTGCGCCGAAGGCAACAGTTTGCGCAGCTCTTCCCGCACGATCGCTCGGATCGTTTCACGCAGGTCGTCGGAGTCACTGGCTTGAGCAGCAGCGCATTCTGGAGTCAGGCGACGATTATACTGTCTGGTGCGCATGTCCAGCGTTTTTTCGATGGTGGTCGCCTCGGATACAAATTCTTGGACGGTGTTCGGTGGATTCCTCATTAGTCCCGCGAAAAGCTCCTGTTTGACCCCTCGCATGAGGAAACGAACTTTCTTTTCCTCAGGCATGTCTGGGTCAGCGTGACGGAATAGGCGGGTCATCTCCTCTGTGAAAATTCCAACCTTTTCATTTGGTAGCTGAACCCGGGTCTCGAGTAGAGCAACGGCCCTCTCTTTGCGAGCGACGCTCGCGAACGTTTGCAGAAATGCGCCGCAGAAGACACCCCACGTTCGGAGCGTGGACTCCCGATTCTCTAGCCAGGTCCTTGCGGTGTCTTCCAGGTATAAGTACACACGACGGAGCTTTTCTTTGTTGTCCCAGTGGTTGAGGGCGGCCACACGGTCGTATGTTTCTAGCCAGGTTTCCGGGTCTTCAAACGGTGAGCCATGGAACGTTGGCGGTTCCCTGGGTTGATGAATGACGATCGCGGGCTGGGACGCTCCGGTTGTCATTGTCGCTGCCGTCGAGGTCATGGTCTTGGTTGGTCTTCCGCACCTTGTCTGGTAGAAGGCCGTACTCCGGTGGGAGACCTTGCTGTCGGCGGCTCGTTCGCTGCTCTTGGTTGGCGTCGGTATTTTCTTCGCGACGGGGGCTGGGTTCACGGCTTGACGGGGGCGTCCGGTACATGAACGAAGCAGCACCTCCACCAGATGTCACGGGGTCGTGACGCGGCTAAAGACAGGAAACTTCGTGTTGGGATTTAACTGTTTATTTGGGCGAACCTGTGCCCGGTAAAGGGAAAGTCTAATTACAGCAGCAGTCTTGCGCAGATAGCAGTCTCGGACTGATAGCGGCGAGCGCAGCGTCGGCCTTCGATCAACTGACAAGCGGCAAAGCGCGCCGGCATTTATACTCTTGCCGTCGAATGTTCTAGCGTTATCGCTGGCGGTGGCGTAGCTTCCAGAACAATCTGTACCGTTCGCACAGTGGGCGTGATCTTATCGAAATGATCTACTACAGTCCGGAACCTTCTAGAAAACTGCAGGCGCGGTTCGCGCTGAGAATCGTGTGGTGTTTTGGGACGATAACAAAAAAATTGCCCGCAGCTTCCCTCGGGGGAACACTGAGGAGGATGCGGACCATATAATTGGTTAACGGGGTGTTGAAGTGCGACTTACTTGGGTCGATGGCTAAATTGGTTAACGTGGTTGTGAAATGGGGTGTTAAATTGCGACTTACTTGGGTCGATGGCTAAATTGGTTAACGTGGTTGTAGGAGGGGGTGTTAAATGAGTGAACACGTACACACGTATGCGAAAGGGCGGCGCTGGTCGAAGGGACGTCGATCATTGTGTTTGTGGATTCGTTGGAATTCATTTCACCGCGACCTTGGACGTCGACGCGCCGTACAAACCAACCGACGAGCGGCAACTGAGCGAGCGAGCGCCGACCTTGAGTATATATACAGCACGACGGCGCATGCCCTGTCAGCTGTTGAATGTTCTCGAAGCGCGACGCCACATGCGCGTCCACTGGAGAATCAGAATTGTAGATGTCGAACGCGGTGTGTAGAGGAGGAAGGGTGCACAGATGGTGGAGGAGTGAAGCGCGCGCGGTGTGTAGAGGAGGAAGGGATGCACAGATGGTGGAAGAGTGGGCGACGGCGCGACGGCGCATGCGCGCGCGTCAGCTGTCGAATGTTTGAGAAGCGGTGTGGACGGCGCGGACGACGCGGACGGCGCACTACAAGGCGCGAGTATAAGATGCTCCGCATCTAAAACCTGGGAAATGGAACGTGGCAATATATAGAAAAGCAGCAAGCATGACTTGCTGCTCGTCTTTTTACGCTAAATGATCCATTCGACACCCGAACATTCAGCGGATCCCATACCACCTAAGACTTAATTTTCAGGCCTGTGGTACTTTCCAGGATGGCCTGAGTTTCTCAGGCAGGCGAGCTCGCTCTGCGGCAGCCATGACACAAAGACAGCGCGGAGCACGTGATATCAGCGTTGATAACAATGGCTACAAGAATGCGCGTGGCGTTGCAAACGCACGTGGGAGATTTGCGGCGGTTATCAAAGAAACACCACGTGCGAACAGGTCAGCGGCGTCACTCAGTCGACATATTTACAGTGCAGCGACTTCAGCCTGATTGCCACGCTATCTTTTTGCCAACTCTACGCGTGCGTCCCGCAGGCGTGTTCGTGGGCGTATGCCTTCTTTTGGACAACTTCTTTCGTTCCACCTGTAGAAGGGAAATTTCCGCATCGACAGCAGCAAGGCTGCAGACGCAGCACTCTAGTGCTGCTCGTTTCGCTCCTTTCAAATATTGCAGATTAATATGAGGACGGCTGGTCACCAGGGGGCACTCGCATCATGGCGGCAACGCAGCTGTGATTGGATACGTCGTGAGTGTGGTCAAATGGAGTACGAAACATCGCAGCCGCGTGGTGATACCACTTTTAGTTCTGTGTGCACGTGTGCATAGTCTACGCGATAAAGCTGACAGATAAATTGGGCCGCTCGGCGGGAGAAGTGCTTCTGGGTAAGAGAAAACGTGGGGGGCGTACCCGATTTTCGCGGTAGGCGTCTGTCAATCAAAATGATTGACGCATGAACTCGGATACAAACTCGTAATCTGAGAAGTCCCAAGTTCTACTCGTGACAGTGATGAAGCTGTTGTGACTGTGAAGCGTTTGATGCCGTGAACGCTACGCGGCAGATTCTTTGCATATATAATAATTTGGTGAGCTTACACTATACTTGTGCAAGGCTGGAGCCATAGGGAAGCTTGTGATAAGCTAGCTTCTTGCAGCTTATTTGGTTGGTCGTATACTCATGTGCGTGGTCGGCTTCTAAGTCAAGACCGCGTCAGCTTCGCCCTCCTAATTTTATTGTATTATTAGCTGAGGCTTAACGCCCATTACACAGAGCTATGTTGTCTTCATTGACAAGGCTTCAATTAAAAGGTAATTATCTAAGGAGCAATCAGCAAGGCCGTGAGAAAAATGGAGCTATTAAACGTACTTTTTATTATCAGGATACTAATTGTCATCATATTAGTAAGTGCTAATTAGCAAGGATTTACAACAAGATTGATATTACACCTCAAAAGAAAAGTACAGCGCTAAAGGCGACGACGAGCCTCACGTGTCATGCTTTACCAAATGCAAAATAAACTAAATGAAGAAGTACGGCTTGCTAAGCGCTAGTATTTTCAACACACTTTGCCGAACTTTATCCGCACAGCACACCAAAAATTTTGGTCTTTTTAAAGCGAGAAAAGCAATTCAATTGACCAAATCGTTCACACAGGCCTCGTCGTCGTCGATAAGAAATGTATCGCGGAGCACTTTAATTATTATTTTCAAAGTGTATTTTCTCATTCTGATACCGCTATAAAGCCTGATCGCATGCCATGGCACTCGAACCCTGATATCATATGTGAACCAGAGGTTGTGTCAATGCTGTTGAACCTTAAAGTTAAATCCTCTCCAGGACCAGATGACATACCGAGTGCCTTTCTGCGCAGGTATGCTGAAGCACCAGCTCCCTTTCTAGTAATCATTTATCGTTCCTCGTGTCCATCAGCTACTGTTCCTGCAGGCTGGCTAACTGAACGGGTCGTTCTCATTCCAAAAAAGGGTGGCTTAGCCCAACTAACCTGTTATCGCCCCATTTCATTGACGTCTACATGCTGCAAGTTAGTCGAACATACTATTGCTAATGAAAAAACAAAGTTTCTAAATGATAACACTGTGCTGTCTCCTCACCAGCATGGCTTTCGCAAAGGGTTATCCCCTGTAACACAGCTTACGACAATCAGTCACTACCTTGCTAGTACTGTTGACAAGTCAAACCAAATTGATGTTATATTTTTGAATTTTAAGAAATCATTCGAACATGTTCCTCATAGTAAACCCGTAAAAAAATTGCAGTCAATTAACCTTCCAGCATACATTATTACCTGGGTAGCAGCTTATTTGTCTAAACGCAAGCAGTTTGTGTCGATGATAATTATTTTGTAATGCACTTTCCATAACCTCTGGAGTTCCCCAGGGTAGTGGTTTAGGGCCATTACTGTTTCTAATATAAATAAATGACATTGTTAATGAAATTTGTCCCCCAGTACAAATTAGGCTATTCGCAGACGATTGTGCTTTGTTCAACAAAGTTTGTTCCCTTAATGATCAGTTATTACTTAACTCTCTCCCTCAAAATATTTTGTCGTGGTGCAAGCGGTGCGGCATGGAACTGAACACTGGAAAAAGTGTTTACATATCTATAAAAAAAGTTAACAAACTGTCGTTCATTTACAACCTAGGATCCACACCGCTCACCAAAATAAACCAATATTGTGTACGAGACGATATCATGGGTCGAACAACGCTTTATTGCCTATAGTGACGAGTTTAAGTAGGCCAGGCGGGTGACGTCACGCTTACGTAGGAGCGACAGCTTGCGCTCGCTATCGCGGCCGTGCCAACTCGGTTACATCTTCCTTTCCTTGGGGCAATATAGGTCGCTCTGGCATGGGGTACCGACGAGGCTCGCGACGTTCCCGAGTGCTTCTCCGTGGTAGTGGCGGCTCTGGAACGGGACCCGAGCCTGGCAAGCCTGAGGAAGGTGTTGTGGTAGTGTCGGGGCATGGTAGCTCTGGAACCTCCCGGAGATGTTCCCGTGTGCGTCGCATTTCTCGGCCATCTTCTGTTTTTACCAGTACGGAGCGTGGAGCTCCCGCTGATCCCAGCACAACGACCGGGGACCAAGTCCGTGTGTGCGTGTCGTACAATGAGGCCCTCTGACCCGGTGAGAGGGCGCGCAGGTCCCGAGCACCTCGATTGTAGTAGACCTTCTGCTTGTGGCGAATCTCCTGGAGACGGGAGTGCACCTTCCTGTTGGGCAATGGTGCCGGCTTCAGGTGGCAGGAGGGAACCGGGAGCAGTGTTCTCGTCTGTCGACCCATCAGCCTCTGCACAGGTGACATCAGAATAGCATCACGTGGAGTATTGCGCAACTCAAGCAGAACTAAATGGAAGTCTGGGCTGTTATACGAACACTTCTTCACCAGCGTTTTCGCTTCTTGAACTGCCCTTTCGGCCATGCCATTTGCGCGAGGGTGATAAGGGCTTGACGTCACGTGGGTGACTCCTAGTTCATGCAGAAATTCACTGAACTCTTGGCTACTAAAAGGAGGCCCGTATTCATCTTTTCCGCCCCCGAGTGGGCCAGATGAAGAAGCCGAAGGATTTCAGCTCTCTTAGCGCTTGGTACGGTTACCTTGTTGCTGCGAAAGACGAGGCCATCTTGTGTATGCATCTCTTCTGGATACGCCCAAAATGGCCTGGCACATGCTGGGACGTCCTCTTTGTTTTCCGGCCAGTCAGTCTCTGCATAGGATCGGATGGTTGACAGAGCAGGATCCTTGGCGGTTGCCACACGTAGTTCCTCGAGGCGACGCTCAGAAGCCGGAACAAGAGCAATGACGTTAACATTGAAGCGCTCGGTTTCTTCCGTCAATAACGCCTTGCTTGGAAAACTAGAGAGCGCATCAGCCAAAAACAGCTCTTTTCCTGGCTTGTGCAGTAGATTAATGACGTATCGCTGCAATGTCAGTCGCATTCGTTGCAGTCTAAGTGGGCACTGGTGAAGTGGTTTACTGAAAATTGGCACCAACGGACGATGGTCGGTTTCCACCGTAACCTCAGATTGGCCGAAATTATAGTCGTGAAATTTTTCGCAGCCATACACAATCGCCAGAACTTCCTTTTTCAATCTGCGCGTACCGCGTCTGAGCATCGCTGAGCGATCTAGACGAGAAAGCGATAGGGCGGCCGTCTTGTATCAGAACGGCGCCAACGCCCATGTGGCTGGCGTCAACAGAGAGGGTGACTGGCTTTTTCGGATCGAAGTAAGCAAGCACTGGCGCTGTTATTAAGGCTTGGCGCAGCTCATTGAAGCTGCATTGCTCTTTTTCTGTCCAAACCCAGGCAATATCTTTGCGCAGCAATGATCTAAGTGGTGCGGTGAGTACAGACATTCGAGGAATGAAGCGCTGCACGTAATTCATCGTTCCGAGGAAGACTTTCAATTCCTTACTGTTACTTGGCGCTGGCATGTCCAAAATGGCTTGGACGCGATCGGGTCCCAGGCTCAGCCCTTGCGTGGCGAAAACGTGTCCCAAGTAGCGAACTTGCTCCTGCAAAAAGACACATTTCTGTGAGTTCAGACGGAGGTTGTGCTCACGGCAGCGTGCAAGCACCCCGGTCAAGTTGTTGTCATGTTCTTCCTTCGTTGTGCCCCAGACTAATATGTCGTCCATTACAACCACTACTCCAGACAGACCCTCCAAGAGGCGGTGCATTGCTGCTTGAAATATTTCCGGGGCGGAAGCAATTCCAAAAGGCATGCGGATAAACCGATAGCGCCCGTAGGGCGTGCTCATTGTGCACAATCTGGAGCTGCTGTCAGAAAGTTTTATTTGCCAGAACCCGGATGTTGCGTCCAAGGTAGAAAAATATTTAGCTCCAGCTAGTCGTTGCGCGACCTCTTCTAGAACAGGCATAGGGTAGTGTTCACGCAGAATCACCTTGTTAAGCTCCGTTGGGTCGAGACAAATTCTTACTTTATCTCCTTTAACTACGGCTACCATATAGCTTGAGCATTCTGTTGGTTCGGTTACCTTGGTTATGACGTTCTGCTCCTCCATGCGTTGAAGTTCGGCCTTTACTTTTTCTTCAATGGCGACCGGAACCCTTCTGGCTGGCACAACAACACCGACGGCGCCGGGTTTGAGCTTCATTTCGTACTCAAAATTCTTCAGCTGTCCCAATCCTGTGAAAACATCGGTGAAAGGCTGAGCCGCCGGGTAGAGTTGCTGCGTCTCGACGCTATCAACGCGATAAATCAAGCCAAGGCTTTCTGCTGCTGCTCGGCTGAGGGTCACCGGCACGTTTTGCTCAATGACGAAGAAGGTTTCATCGTGCTGTTTATCGTTCACGGATAGCGACAACTTTAAACTGCGCAGTCGTTTTGTGGCCGAAAAAACTCGTTAACGTAGCTCGGCAGGCTTGACGAGTCTTTCTCGGAAGCGAGAAAACATCTTCCTTTGAAATCACACAACAGTTTGCCCCAGTATCAAGTTTGCAGACCATCGGACGGCCTTCAATGGAAACTGTCGCGGTCCACTGGTCACTAGCCAGTGCGTTCACAGTTAAAGCGTCCAGAAAAAAATTTGACCTTTCGTCAACATGTAGCTCTCGTATTTCCCTGCGCTTTGCATCTTAGCTGTGCAAGAAGGATGACTGCGAGCATGCTTGGGCGAAATGATTCAATCCTCCGCATTTCTTGCACGCTTTTCCTGTTGCTGGGCAGCGGCTGCCGCGGTAAAATTTGTAGCCACATTTGTTACATGGCTTTGTTACTCTGGCCAACGCATTTACGGCTGCAGTTTCAGCGCCTTCAGTGGTGCCACGTATCTGTCGAAACTGCTCCTCGCCTTGCTCTTGGATGCGACAGATTTCGACTACTCTTTGGTAAGAGGGGTTTTCAGAAATTAACTTCTTTTGCAGTCCCTTGTCCCGGATGCCGAGTATGATGCGGCTACGAAGCATGCGCTCTTCTAAGTCTCCAAAATCGCAGTGTTGGGCTAGCGTTCGCAATTCGACAAGCCAGTCATTGAAACTTTCGTCCTCTTTTTGGTCTAAGGAGCCGAAGCAAAACTCGTGGTAAGTGAGGTTCTTCGCGGGCTGGTAGAAGTCTTCAAATTTTATTTATTGTAAGGGTTACTTCGGTTGTGTCCTCTCCTGGCTCAAACTTGAACGAAGCGAACACTGTTCTAGCCTCTTCCCCAATGGTCACTAAAAGCGTCGCCGCCTGCACTTCTTTTGGTTGCTTGTTCAGCTGAAATGTCGTGGAAAACAGTTCAAACTCACTTTTCCAGGTCTTCCACCCAAGCCAAGCGTGTCGCGATGTGTCGAGGGGCTTCAGAGGCGGCAGGAGCGTTGTCGGCAATGCAGGCGGTGTCGGCAACGTAGGCGGTGTCAGCAACGTAGGCGGTGTCGTCATGCTGGCTGTTTTCCGCTGCCACCATGTGTACGAGACGATATCATGGGTCGAACAACGCTTTATTGCCTACAGTGACGAGTTTAAGTAGGCCAGGCGGGTGACGTCACGCTTACGTAGGAGCGACAGCTTGCGCTCGCTATCGCGGCCGTGCCAACTCGGTTACAAATATAAATACCTTGGAATCACAATAACCAGTGACCTAAGCTGGAATAACCACAATTCCAACATCTGTAACTCTTCTTTCAAGAAACTTTATATCCTCAGGCACAAACTAAAACATGCTCCTCGTGACACTATACTTTTCGCTTACACATCACTAATCCAATCAAAACTCGAATACGCTTGCATCGTATGAGACCTCTACACAAAAACTGACAATAATGCACTAGAGATGATACAACGCCAAGCAGTTAGGTTTATTTTCTCTAAATATAGAATACACGACTCTCCCACAGCCCTAATGATACATCATAATATTCAGACTTTACAACTCCGAAGGAAAATACACTGGTGAAGATTTTTTTCCAACTTAAAAACAATTGCTTCTCTCTTAACCCACAGGCTTAAGTTCCCCCACTTACAGCACGTCGAATAAGGCATCGTCATGATCTTTCTTTAACGCCACACAGCACCAGAACTAACCTATTTAAGTTTTCCTTCTTCCCTTGATCTGTAAACGATTGGAATAACCTGGAGGTATGGCACATAATAAACGCAGATTCTGTTGAACGGATATCTATTTATTGTTATCAAGAATGTCATATTGATTTACCCTTCATTCTTTAGTTTTACAGTTACTGGTTTCCAGTATTTAAAAAGTGTTATTGCTGTCTTCAATCTTGTATGAGTATCATCTAATGTTTATGCGTGTGCATTATGTTCTCTATTATGACTTTTGTTTCGTTCTGATGCTATTGTTATTCTTTTTTCCTGTTGGTCTTTTAAACTTGTATTATTTCGTTGTGGTTTCTGTGAATATATGTATTCATGTGCTGCCCTCCTGCATGGGCCTAATTAGGTCTGCGGTATTCTGTAAATAAAAAAATGAAATAAAAATATTACAGCTTCTAGGCTCTTTCGCCAGGCAGCGTAGCACACTGGCTTTTCCTTTTAAACATGATTAAAAAATTTAAATCCTAATGACAATGCGAAAATGATGTCTCTGAAAATGATGAAAAATATTTCACTATATATAGCAGGCTTTTCACTTGTGCAAGCAGCTGATCGCACGGTCAAGCCAGTTGTCCGTAGTTTTAAGAAGTATGTTGCTATGATATTTTTTTTAAAGTTTACACCTATCTTTCGCGTTTTTTTCCATTGGTTTGATTGCCAGTTACATAGGCTCGTTGTCGAAGAGGGTCACGAATGGTAAACAAGTAGTATAGCAGTCTCGGCTAAGCATGGAATGACGCATGATAAATGTGCAGAAGACGAGGACAGGTGAGAGGCTTGACACCCACTAGCGCTCGTGTGTGTCAAGCATCTTTCCAGCTTTCGTCTCGTGCTCATCTACCTCCTGTATGAAATAGTAAACGACCCTATATCTCAATATTAGGGCGAACGATGCGCTCCCTCATGAATAATGGAGGCTCCCATATGAGCTGCGCGCACACAACCCAGAGTTTCTGAAAAAGAACAACTTATATGAATTTTCTTGCTTTACTGCTGTACACAGCGCTTAATGTTACGAGGCTTTGCATTCACCAGGACCACGTGGAAATCGCCGTGGTATTCGTACGCACATGCAGATGAAATCTCGTTCCTTATTGCAGATACGATGATTGATATGTTGGGTTTAACGTCCCAAAACCACTACATGATTATGAGAGACGCCGTAGTGGAGGGCTCCGGAAATTTAAACCACCTGGGGTTCTTTAACGTGCGCCCAAATCTGAGCACGCGGGCCTACAACATTTCCGCCTCCATCGGAAATGCAGCCGCCGCAGCCAGGATTCGAACCCGCGCCCTGCGGGTCAGCAGCCGAGTACCTTAGCCACTAGACCACCGCGGCGGGGCTGCAGATACGATGATTCTCGCTGTTCAAGACGGCTGCCCTAACACACCTAGTCGGCAATTTATGCGACTGTGTGCAAGTGATCGCTGCTCTTTTCTCGGACGCGTGACGAATAACGTTAGGAATGCATCCACCAGACGGCTGAGGAATAGTGCACAGAAATAAGGGACTGTCCGGAACCGTGGTTTATAATAGGCAGCGCATGGAAATCACGTTACATTTATTGTTCAGAATACAACCGAAATCTAGGCGCCATTCACTCTGTGTCCCAATTTCGCTCAGAATCTGGTCTGTAACATGATTATTGTTCCTTTTGCTGGCTACTCTTCAGGTTTGGATTTCTATACCAAATGTTTACTGATACTCGCCATTTCAGCATTGCAGTAACGCTTGCAAAACATAATGACTAGCCTGCAGATAATGATTTCCTAAGATACCTTAATACCCACCCATAAGCATCGCTGAGAACATTCACGGGAAGTGTACAGTTGGGCCGTTTTCTTTCCACGCCATTCAGCTTCTCCTAATGCATGCGCAGCGCCCAATATCGGAACAATTCAGCAGTAGCTTAGAAGCCAGCAGACAGGCTGGAGCTCAAGCAATAAACAGTTTAAATGACTCATCAAAGCAAAGCTATCTGAGTAAAGCGCTCATCGGGTAGAATACGTTTTCCGCAATTGCACCACTGTTCCTTTTTCTCTGGGCACTACCCAAAGTAAAGCATTCTAAATAAATCACCTTGGTTCCTACTTCCTGGGTTTTCATAAAACTTTTCTCTTCTCTGTTTGAGCAAGATAGCCTTGTTTTTCGGGCAGTGTTGTATGAGTGCACAATGGCGCGATTATTCTGCTGAGAAGAAAGTTAGTATGATTCCTCCATCAAACAACGTGTTTTCCTCTTCCCGCTTTACTCCATTAGGATCATACTTTCTTTGTGCCGTAGAACAGTGATTGCACGGAAAGCGAGAGAAAACACTTTCTCGTAAGTAGCGGGAAGTAAGGGGCACTACTGATTTAACATTAACTTCCTTCAGACGTGACTAACACTTTCAGAACATTCATATATATGGGACTGGCGAGAAGTGTAGGGTTAACCTATTCAGCCATGTGCATTACTTCGCCACCACCGATGTACTGCTCTCTTGTGTGAAGATGCACGAAAAGTGAGTGTGCCTATGCGCATTGTATACATTACTGGAATGCAAGTGACGCTTCAATGTAGAAATGAAAATGAGATACCTACAATACTGATGGAATAATTACGCTTAAGTAGACGTCTAAAGCATGCAGTGAACGAACATAAAGACAGAAAGAGGCATTAAAAACACACGCGTGAGGAGTAGTCTACGCAAAATACCAAGCAAAACGAAAAAAAAGGAGCAAACGTATTGTGGAGACGAACATAATTATTCTTTTTGGTGCACACTTTGTTTTAATACCAGCCACATTGAAGCGCGAAATTCTTCAATGAAGCCACGTGTTGATAAGGCTACTACTTTTTATCTAATGTAGTAAATGTTGATATCTCGCTACTGTGTGTATTACGCGAAACCGATGGCACCTTAATTTTCACACTTGTTTGTAGGAGCAATTATGCTACCTTGCAGAAACTTCAGTCAACATGTGAACGCGCTTACTTGCAGGTGGCCTCTAATCTTCAAAGGATCATGATTAGCTTTGGCAACAAACCATTAAATTACCTTATTATATCAGCTTATTGCCTCACAAATCGTTCGCTGCAAAATTTTTTTGGACTCTTGATTACCGAGTGCAGTTAAATAAATTCGTTTTGCGCCTTAATCCCTGTTTTTCGTACCCATGAGTGTGCTGCAAATATAGGGGCAGGATAAAGGGGGAAACAATGTGTGTCAACGCGGGGAAAAAAACGCGGTATTTTAGTGCATGTATAGTGCCCGCACCCGATATAATCACTCCTGTGCAATTGTACAAATTTTCACATACTGTAGAGCATGACACCAACACATGCTGTCAATTTGTGGGAAGAAGCTAGCGTGCCTAATCCAAACGCTACTCTTGGTTCCCGTCAGATATCGGCCAATAGCAGCAATCTGCTCAATGGCATGATAATGAAACCACCGGCAGCTCGGAAAAGAGCCAGAAGAGGCCTCTACATGAAGGGAGGGTACACGAAAAAACTGCTTCGCACTCCGCTGGTAAACGTTCCTTCTTTTGCAAAAGAATTCGCGGGGGCGGTTCTCAGCTGCATCTGTCTTTTCTTTGTGGCTGCCCTTTCATTAAGCTATAAATGGTGTTCAGTTCTATTGAAAAACTTAGTGGCACTATCCCAGCACCATACCTCATTACTGAACCAGTGTGGAGCTGGATACCGAGACGCTGGCGAGCTGTACAGGGTACCATGCAAACTGGGTTCCCAGTAATGGGCCAATATCGGGCTTCTAAATCGTTTTTCAAAATTTCGGTTACGTTCACGTCGTAACTGCGACATCAAATTGAGTGCGAAAAAGTCGAACCTACCACCTTCAAGCAATACACACTTTGAGTGCGAAGGGTTACCCGCCACACCACACTTGCAAGACGCGATTGCCCGTATACAATACAACAGATGATTGTTAGTTTGCTGTAGGCAGCCTTGGTTTGGAACGTCTATCTGTCACGTTTGCCGCAAAACTTATTAGCGTAAACACCAATGCGTTGCGGCAAGGTCACTGCCTCACTAAGCTGATCACACTGTGCATCTGAATCGCTCACTGAACACTGTAGTTTTCGTCGCCCTTCGGCAAATATTTTCGTCCTAGTTGTTTACGTTCCAAGTACTGCAGCCTCAGCAATTCACTCTAGGGAAAATGACGGTTAGGCCGAGGGCCGTACTTCGTGAGCCACAGTTACTGTGAAAATAGTGCATATTGTATTACGAAAAGACAAAGAACCCCTCAAATGTAGTTTCAATCATAACGAACCCTTGTGAGGTGATATTTCCACCTTCGACAAACCAGAAGTTAAAAACGTCGACATGGGTGTTTCAGCGGCTAAGTGGGACCGGTTACGTGCGGCTTTCTGCAGTAGAAGCCGGAACGACTGACGGACAGAGTAGGTTAATATTGATTATCAACTACTGGCATAGTGTGTTTCGAACTATCAGTTCTTTCATTGTGGTTTATAGACTAGATTGACGACACTGGATCACTGTACAGGGAAAGTGTATACGTGCGCGCGCACCCAAGAGATGATCGCTTTTGTGCACATGCACATCCGCCGCTCAAATAAAAGTATATATGTGTAGAACACGAAATAGAATAAAAGTTTGAAAATATTCGGTAAATTTCACGTTCTTAATCCTACCATTCGTTATGAAGTTTCATAAAGAGCTCACGGAGTGCACGCAGATTCTTCCCATACGTGCCGACAGTGTTCCAAATGTTCGGGGCACACTCTGCACAGCGGGAGCAGTGACTCCAATAACACTGTAAGACACAAGACCATACACTACCGTGTGGCCCAGTGCGTGGCTCCACTGTGAACCAGCACACTGAAAAGAACTAGGAGACACTGGAAATGCTGTTTGTCTTTTTGATAGGGAAGAACCTTTCAATGTTGTTCTTTGATGCCGTGTAAGCGGTAAGTGTATGACGTAGCCATTAGGAAAATTGGATTTCATGACAGAAGAACAGCGTTGAACTACAGTCATCGGATCATTTGTAATATATACAATGTTTGTTTAGTTTCTTACAAACTCCACGTCACCACCACCTGCGTTACTTTCCATTGTACATAATTTTGTACAAAATACTCCTCTACTCTGCACTGCACTATGTAGTCCTTACTTTCGAAAAAAAATTACCAAGCAGTGTACTACAGCACTGCGTGACAAAAACAGAAACACTTTCACCAGTATACCTACCCCATGAAAATCAAATTTGGACAGGATGTGCTTCATAACAGAATATTTAAGAGAAACAAAAGGAATTTCCGCAAAATGACATTGAAGCGGTTCATATCTTAACCTAACCAAACCTTCGCACTTGTATCTAAAAACGCTCTATTACACTGTTTCCTTCACAATTACGATATTTGCATGACCTCACAGTTTTTCACCAACTTAGTACAGTACAGAACGCTGTATCTCGCTCTATGACATCGTTCTTTAAGGTTTCACGATGCTTGCATGCGCTTTCATAGCAGTTTCGCACTTGTAACGGTACAAGACGCAGTATCTGGCTTGTTCATGCCGTTTTGTGTGCTTTCACAATATTTCACAATATTTCACAATATTTCACAATATTTCACTTATAAACTCTTTTCGTATTCGCAAGATTTCTAGGTCATACAGGATTTGTTGATTATTCATATGCTTCAAATGGAGTTATCTCGCATAGCACAACGTCGTTTTGTTTAATGTAGCTCTTACGTGTTCACATTCGGAACTTCTAACAGCAGCAAAGAAACATTCACGGATTAAACAGCCACTCCGCATACAGTTCTCAAAGGTTTGCTCACGTGCATGCCATGCGAGTGTGCCAGAGTACGTTTAGTTAGTTTCAAACAACAGTTAATTTCGAACTAGTGTAGCTTTACTTGTGGCATATTTTTCGAACTGCGTTTCCATGTTATTTCGTTGTGATAATTCCATTATTCACGCGAACTCAATTTTTAATGTTGCGACAAATAGTCACCATTTATTTGGTTTCTGAGCATGCATTGAATACTCGTAAGAGTATACGCCGGCGCCCGAATAAGCCGGCGACTGTAGTAGCAAAAGCAGATGAACGTGGAAACTAAAGAATACTTCCTGAATTTCTCCTGTTAATCTCACGCATGTGTAACGGTTAATAACTGCAAGTCTCAGGTAGATAAATGCGTTTTATATAAATGAAGCAATATAATACAGAGGTTATAACTGCCACAGAAAACTTATGCCCGCGAAAATAGCAGAAAAAGTTAAAACAGCTGTGCACTTTCGTGACAAGCCGTAATGAACTGCGGAGGTACGCGTTCCTCCCTATCATACCAGTCAAGCATAACATAGAGCTACATAGCTAAGTGAAACATAGCCACATGAACGTGTACAGGGAACTTTAGACTAAGAATTCAAGGTCGAGGCTCTCTCTTTTTATCTTTTTTATTTCTCGTTTTATCTTTGTGTTCATTTGTTTCTCTTTCATCCTGTTTTCTGTGCTGTTGTCTATCTCTACGTCTAACTGTTTTTTTCTTCTCTGTTTGTTGTGCTCGTTCCCTCATTCGTAGCAGTGCGGATCATCATCACCATCATCATCAGCCTGACTACCTCCACTGTAGGAGAAAGGCCTCTCCCATGTTGCGACAGTTAACCCAGTCCTGTGCTTGCTGCTGCCAATTTATACCCGCAAACTTCTTAATCTCATATGTCCACCTAACCTTCTGTCTCCCCCTAACCCGCTTGCCTTCTCTGGGAATCTAGTGCCAATATGGTCCCACTAAAATTTTGTTCTGCTATCCTGACTGGATTGCCAAGCAATAACTCAAAAAACAAAAAAATGCATTGGATTGCCATGTGGTTTGGGCTCTTGCCCTCTGACCATGGCTATCGGGGTTCAAACCCCGGATAACCTCGCCAATAAATTTGTTTCCCTTTTGGTGTTTCTCTTCGGACTACTCCCCACTTCCTTTCTCCTTTGCCCTTCCCTAGCTTTCTCCGACATCCTGCTTGGCGATGCATGGTGACGCCCTTACTCGGCTAGGCTTTTAAATGCGAAGCCATGGGTGCTTCGTACATCCCTACCATGGCGTCCAAACACCCACTGCGCATGCGCGTACCCTTCGCCTCTCTCTCTCTTTTAGCAATCCTTTACGGAGTGGCGCGCACGACATCACGGAGCGCGTGCGCCTCACTATGTCCAGCACATCGCCTAGCGCCAGTGTCAACGCCGCCGCCAGTGTCAACGTTAGCGGCATTATCAGAGCCAGTGTCAAGAACAGGGGCGAGGCAAGGAAGCCTTTGAAAATGGCGGCCTTGTGGCCATCGTTTTGAAAGCGCGGCCTGTGCCGACGCTTTAGGAATCACATAAATAAAGACGCAACATTTACGTACAAAAAGAGTCTCTCTCTTCTCTCATATATTTTATAATATTCTCATTCGTCCTCTAAATAAATTACGCCGTCTCTCGCTAAAGCAAACAACCTCTCCACTGCTTCGCTCCTACACATGATTCTATTTAGAGAAATTTGGTGTACCTTTTTTCTGCGATAGGGAATGGGCCAAATGCCTCCTTAATTGCATCGTTGTTAAAAGTATAAAAGAACTCGCAAAGTTTTTCATGTATTCCCATAACACGATTCGGAGGTAGACCCATCCTTTTTTTACTTTTCTATGGATGCATTGTTTCTGTCCATACACTCAACGAAAACTTGCTGCATCTAACGTGATTTTACTTTGCCTCCTGGGTCGGAGGAACTTCCCCTGATTTTGCTCTGCCTCGGTCATCAGACCGATTTCGATCAAGCCATGATGTCCTGCGATAACATCTGACGTTTTCGCACCACATCAGCATGTGACGCTGGGCCACAATTGTGATAAGTGACGTAATGATGATGTCATGTGCCGATGTCGTAACGTAATAATGACTTTTTGATCACTTGTCCCTGGTGCTGCTGATGATACACAACAGCTTTTCTGATGATGCACAATAAGGTTTCTCCTTTTTAAGTTGCACTCGGGGTGAAAACTGCAGGCCACACGTAGAAAGTATCGGTCTGCCCTTCCGCGACGCTGACGACCTCGGCCAATCGCACGAACATGTAGCCTGCTTGGCGTTCATTGCGGGAAGTCAAACAATCACTTAACATGCAGTAGCGCCTTCTACCATTCTCAAATTCCTCTCCTGCATTCCATCCTAATTAACGTCATTGCCCTTGCTACGATGTACTATAAACGGCTATGCAATGATTCACCCATCCTCCGACCCCTCGTTCTCACATCCTCACCCTTATGTGTCTTGTCCTCTCCATAACTTTCATTTTATCACTTTGTCTACTACACTACTCAGTTTTCCTTAATAATATTTCACGCCAGACTTGTAGGTCTTGGGAGATGGCCTCGCCAGGATAGACATGAGTCTCCTATATGAGTTGCTTTACCTCGCCGAAGTATTTCACACTGCGAATTGTGCATGTATGTCTGGAATAAAGAAATTGAATTTAACAACCTCTAAGACGAATACTGTTTTGCCTGTATCACACAATAAATGCTGTGCTAAGCATCTGCATACGCGTAGCTACCACGCCCCCTTCTTTTCTAGACACGCGTTGTACTGCCACCTCTTGTATCGCTTCCCGAGGCGCCTATCGCACCGCCGTCGAGTGACTAAGTGTGCCGTTTGGGTTCGCGCCGGCACCTGACTAATTGCTGTGCCATGGCAAAGGAGGCAGGTCATCATATTTTCCTTCTCATGAGGCTTGTACTATGGCTCTCACTTCAAATATTTTGAGAGAACAATTACACGAGTACGTCGGGTGCACTTCATCAAGACGTTGATGACACTGGCCTGCAGCCAGTATCTCTGACATCAGCTAAAAGCACCACCCGCGGCTAGATCAAAGCGCTAGTATATCTTTAAGAAATAACAGAAAAGAAAAAAATCAATGCAGTTTTTTTGCTGTAATGAGGAAAATCATAGCTTTGCACCTTTAGAAGAACTGTTCTTGGTCTAAATAGTACTTGCTATGTTATACAGTTGTCCCTAGTAAAACAAAGCATAGACACAACTACTACATGCCAAAAACTATTTATCATTATAATAAATATTGTGCTTGCTATAACCATGAAAGGCAGGCAATAATCAGTGGTCACGTCTTTTTCTCTTCCCGACAGTTTGTGTGCATTTTCGGCCGCACAATATACTTTATATCTGCCTATTTATTTGCAGAGAAAGACCAGTCGCTCAATTTTCCTGAAATTTGATACTGGCATTGGATGAAACGAGCTCATGTTCAACCACACTGGAAGGGAGATGGAACTCCAACCGGATGTGGCACGTGCTTCGACATCTAGAAAGGGAAGGAAACATCACTTACCTAAATATGCTTGTATAACTTACGAAGCACTGCACACTACCTCGCACAGAAACTGACATCCGTCAGACTTCCAAATGAAAGATTTCTGGGTAATTAGAAATGACAGAATGATCCAGAATTCTGCCGTTTTATTTGTAAGATGCTGTACTCTTCATGTGGCAAAGACACATGTGACATATGTTCAGGATGTGTCCCAGTACAACAAACACATGATATGCATCACTATCAGAAATATTATTTACTCTCATTAAGTGACACCAATGCAAGTTTTGAATAATTTATGTACGCTCACTGCCCCTTATTTGTCTAGTTTTCACTGTTAGATTTTTCCGCAAATTACGTTTTGGAAGAAAAGAGGGAAGTTTCACGCTCATAACGTTTTTCTTTAAGCCGGCCCACCACATCTCTATGTTGCAGTGAATTCATTAAAACAGGATAAATGGGCTGACGTAAGGCAAGAATAATTTACTGCCTCACCGCCAGAAGTGGCAGCAGTCTTTTATTGCATGTCACTGTGAAAGCAAGGTATTGTTTGATGTTCTTTTAACTTGATTCTATAAAACAGAAAAATCCCAAGAAATAAAGAAGGAAATTGTCATCGAACAATCGCTTGAAAAGCCAGCAGAGCGGCAAAAGGGACACCATGACTTCAATAGTCCAATATAAAAGTTCTTGGTGCCTAAGTGGCGTGCTAAACTGGGGTTCTGGCATAACGCTCAGTCAGCTGCGTATTGATCTTGATCGCAGTGGGTTGTAAATGTTCCTCATTAGATCACTCGACTGAAATTAAACGCGGTTCCCGCCCATAGAGAGACTGCGGCCACCACTCATTCTCTACATTCTATTCCTATCGTGCAAGCGGAGCCTTTCGATCTATCACGTCGCCCAAATGCGGTTAAGCGGCGTCAGACGGTGCAATTGTTCCCCCCCCCCCCCCACTTTGGTCGGTTGCGGCGGCAGCTGCCGGTGATGGTGATGGCGGCGAAACACGAAAGAAGGCTGATAAAGGCACACACAATGAAGCTTCATTTTGTCTCTTTCAGTTGTATTCGGGGATTCGGGGATACCAGCTTTTTTATGCAATATAGGTTCTAAATACAAATAATGACATTCAAGACCATGCTGTTTTCACACACACGAACTCTACGTCATGGTGGAAACACTTCTCCGTACCCGAAGTTACTGTGAAATAATTGATTGATATGTGGGATATTAAGTCACAACTCACCATATGATTATAAAAGACACCGTAGTAGAGGGCTCAGAAAATTTAGACTACCTGGGGTTCTTGAACGTGCACCCAAATCTCAGCACACAGGCCTACAGCATTTTCGCCTGCAGCGAAATTGCAGCCACCGCAGCCGTGTTTAGATCCCGCGACCTGCGGGTCAGCCGCCGAACACTTTAGCCACTAGACCACCACAGCGGGGCACGTTCCTGTGAAATAATTCATTATCAAAAACTTCATAGGTTTTATACCTTGAGGAGAGTTGCTGACGTAAAACGTTGTAGGACGCCATAAATTTTAGCATAACAACTTTTGTGAAATCCCCAAAAACACGCAATGTGAGACAGTACTGATCGTAACTATAAGCGCTAATCCATGCAATTTCTAAATTGTGAGTGCTGAGTCACAGGAAGTGCACCCTGTGTAATAGGTCAGGTGGTCGCAACTTCATGTGATGAACTTAGCGAACAGGGGCGTCGAAGAGCACAAGCTTTCCTCCTCCTCAGCGCTTCCTTTCAGCACTGAGAAGGCTACTGGGCTCATTAGTCAATAAGAAGGGCGATTAGCTCCTCTTCGTGTATTCAACCTGCGTCATGACGTGTGCTCGGCGTCTCCGTGGCGTTTGCTAGCACGCGTATTGCGTGAGTAAAGGGAACAGACAGTGTTGCCGGCTAAAATATTGGCTACACCCATCGCCGATGGTGCGATCCCCTTCGAAATATTCAACTCACCATTTCGCGCTGTGTCATGCGAAATGTATAAACAGGCGCTTGTAGTTGCCTTAGGTCATTGTGCTGATGCTTTAACGAGAAGGTGTTTCGACTATGATGCGCAAAGTTCAAGAACCATTACCAAAAGCTCGGCACGTTAAGCTTAACAGCCATGGCTAAGCGAACAGCTCGTCTAGCAAAGAACGGTGAAATGTACGTGACGCTTGGTCCTGAGCGTGAGGTGGCCCAAGGCCATGACTCATTTCACCGTTTATTTGTTGCTGGGAAGTGAGTGAATACCAAGCGCAAGTTCGGATCGAAGCGGCTGGCTGCGTCTGTGAGTGCTATCTTGTTGATATGCAACCACAAATATCGGTGGCTACAGATGCCGTGAGGCACAGTGAATCTATACGAAGAATGATCACTATATCACGCTTTGATGTCACGTAACATGTGACTAACAAGTACAAATATGTCATCCCTGCCATATCTAAGGTAATTATATATCTGGAACTACGTATCGCTGCGCAAGCGCGTCGCTTACCTACAATTCATAGCTTTGATAATGCTCAACGGTGGTGGTGACATGGAGTGTAGTGCCACAAAGGAGAAAGTCTTCTGAAATAGACCAGAGGACTGTGTAAGAGTGGCCCACTAATTGCCAAACCGTAACATAAGCTGATGGTTCCCACTCACGTCGTCTCCCACTAAGCCCGGTGTACGACGATGCCTTTCAGCATATAAGACCGATCTGCTCCTGCTGTGCTTAACGCATATGCTATAGTTACTTACCGCGTCGTGTTGCATACGCACACGCATGAATGAATTGTTATAGTCTGCTTGGCTGGCCGTCCGATAACACAACCTTCTGGGTCTGGAATAGATAACTGCGTGAAGAATTGACGAGTTTCGATCATACTCGATGTTGTCACAATTCACTACCACCACCAGTGCACTGACTACTGTTAATTATTGCTTATAAATGATTAATTCACTCTCGGAGTTTTATGCAGGTAGGAGTCTGAAGAACCTCATTTTTTGGTAAGAAAAACTACAAAAACAACCCTAATAATGAGTTTCCAGCTCAGGTCCCGATGGTTTATCTGTCTTAAGAGTAATTAAACGGGTGTATCTAATGTAGCAAGGTAGCCAGTCGTTGGCGAAGGCGTACAAACAATTTATGGAAGATTTATGGTCTATCCCTTCTGGCCGTCATGACGACACCATACAAGACTTCTCGAAGTTTGAAAACAAAACCAAACCTGCTAATTCTTAATTCTTGGACAAGTATTTATTCAGCTATATGCACTGCGATCGATACCAACAGTGTTGCATTTTTGCGGAGTTCCGAGCCGTAAAAAAGAATAACCTTGGCCAAAGTCACGGGTAACGACGAGGCTGGCAAACAGAGGCGGGAAAGCGGTGTTCTTGGGATACCACCCCAGACTTGTTTTAAGCGCTTTCCCACTGACAATTACCATGTTGGTGGAGACTTTGTGTACTCTATGAAGTAGCTGGAATGAATTTGTCATTTTTGTCATTTCATACAGGGCCATGATGGCCTAATTCTATGTCATGTCTGAAAATAAAAAAAAATCTTACACCACTGGCAAAACTTGTTGCTTGCAGTCTCCTGAGGCTCTAACTATTAGTAATAATTGTACTATTAGTAATATGGTACTCTGGAAAAATAAAAATTTCAGCGCTGAAGGGGATACTTGTTTACAAGGCAGTTTTTTTCTCCCTACATCCATCTGATATGACTTATTTAGTTTTTGTGTAAAAAAAGGAGTCATGGACAAATCGACAAATGGAGCTCCTATAAGGACACAGTCGTGACTGTCTCGACGACGTCGCTCTCAAGATTTATGTGTAAAGATTCACTGAATAATGATTCAAAAGCGATAGATACATACAAAAAAGTATTTTTTGTTGTGCGTGGGCTGTACTGAAAACAATTCTATACTTGACAATTTTCAATCATCAATCACACTTTTGCTTTGCTCTTTCACGTGTACTTTTCTATGCAGCATTTCGATTTGGGCTCCTTCTGCAACAATCCTGAGGGAGATGGGTGGCATTGATGCGATGGGTGGATATGAAAGAGTGTGTATTGGAATTCGGAGGTACAGCCACCAGACTAGACACTGGCAGGCGAAATCAGGAGACGAAAAATCTTTTGAAGAGACGACAAACCATGAACGCCTCAAATGCAACTGACAATATGGAGCTAGTGGAGCTTCCGAAGTAAATCAATAGGCGCAATGTAGCCGAAACCAGAAGGTATACAACATGGATAGAATTTAGGAGGCTCTAAAAAGTGGTCAAACCTTAAAAGCTGCGACAACCAATTTGTGCATAAGCAGAACACGAATGTAGCCAATTGGGGACAAGAAAGGCAGTGTCCTAAACAATATGGATAGGATAATTGAGATGACAGAGGCGTTCTACCGAGACCTCTACAGAAGCCGAAAGAGCAGGATGATTTCGTAAGAAGCAATAATAGCCCAGAACAATTTGACATCTTACCAGTAACGGCAGGGGAAGTAAGGAAAACTCTAGAAGGAATGCAAAGAGGCAAATCCGTTGGTGAGAATACGGTAACAGCGGACCTGCAGAATGATGGCGAAAAAAATTGCGTTATAACAACTGGCCACTATACGAAAAGTATTTTGCCTGGAAGGGTGTCAGAATCTTCGAAGAACGCCAACATCATTTTATTTTTGAGAAAGGAGGCGCAAAGGACTTTTAAAATTACAGACCGATTAGCTTACTGTCCACCATCTACAAAATATTTACAAGAATAATAACTAATTGAAATAAAGTAGCATTAGAGTTATATCAACTAAAGGATCAAGCAGGATTTTGTTCAGGCTATTCCGCAATAGGCCATATTCATACTGTAAATCTGTTAATAGAGAAATGCACCTATACAGCCAACCTTTGTACATGACTTTCATAGATTACGAGAAAACGTTTGACTCAGTCGCGACTGTCAGTGGTAATACAGACATTACAGAATCAGTAGATCGATGAACTCTTCACAAACATACTGGAGGAAATCTACAGTGAATCCAAAGCCACCATAGTTCTCCATAAAGAAAGCGACAGAATCCTAATAAAGAAGGGTGTAAGGCAGGGAGACACAATCTCTCCAATTCTATTCACCGCGTGTGCTTAGGAGGTTTTCAGGACCCTTGAATGGGAAAAGTTAAAGATCAGAGTTAATGTAGAGTACCTTAATAACTTTAGATTCGCTGATTGCATTGCCTTGAAGAGTAACTTAGGCGACAAAACAGCTCATGATTACTGAGCTGGACACGGAAAGCAGAAAAGTAGGTCTGAAAATTAATATGCACAAAACTAAAGTTATGTGCAACGGCCTGGGCAGAAAACAGCGCTTTGCGATAGGTGGAAAGGCGATGAAAATTGCAAAGGAATATGTCTACTTCAGGCAGGTAGCAACGGTGGAGTGGAACCATCAGGTTGAAATACCTAGAAGAATAGCAATGGAGTGGGTGACGTTCAAAAAGCATTCTCTAACCATGAATGGTAATCTGCCACTAATGCTCAAGAGCAAGGTATCTTACATCTGCATCTTGCCGGTACTTACCTACAGAGCAAAAACCTGAAAATGGTTCAGTTTAAATTGAAGATGACACTGCGAGCGATGGAAAAGAAAATAATAGCTGTAAGCTTAATATACAAGAAAAGATGACATTGGGTCAGGGAACAAACTGTAGTTGAGGATATCTGAGTTAAAATCAAGAAGAAGAAATGGACATTAACAGGGCACGTAGCACATAGGCATGATAACCGCTGCTTATTAGGCGTAACTGACTGGATTCCCAGAGAACGCAAACCGAAAAAGGGAGAGAAAAAGTTAGGTGGGCCGATGTGATTAAAAAAGTTCGCAGGTAAAACTTGGCCGCAGGAAGCAAAGATTGGCGGATCATGAAAGAGGCATTTGCCCTGCAGTGGGTGCAGTGAGGCTGGTGATGATGATGGTGATAATGATGGTATGGATAAATCAAATCAACCTCAAAAATTTACTGCGAAGCGGCGAATTATGTGCCCGCGAGCAGCTTGTATAGCGACATCTTTTTCTATTTTCATAATTGAGTACTACTTCAGCGAGGTTGTCGTTCTGACAAACTTTGTGCCTTCTAGTAGCATACAAGGTCAGCTGCCAGACTGCATTTAGTTCACGTTCTACGCGACGTGAAACAGGCATATAAAGAGCGTTCCACACTCACTGACATGCCTATACTGGTGGCGCTGAATAATTCTCTTACGTGTAATGCAAATATACACTCCATGAGGTTCACAGGGGGATAGCCGCTGTGGTAGCTCAGTGGGTAGATCAATGGATGCGTTATTCCAAGGTCGCAGCTTCAGTCCCTGCCCACGGCAAGTTATCATTTCCTCCACTCTTATTTCTTCACATTTACAATGCAATTCCTCCCAATCACTTCCCTGTACTTTGCTTGGCATTGTTGTCTGTTAGGTCTCATTATTATTGTGTCTAAAAAAGAAAACGAGCCCTTGAATGTGCATTTCTTTTCTTCATTGAGTACTTGCTGACAGTTACGGCTGCCATCTGTAGAGTGTGCAGCTTAAGAGCATGACAGCTTTGCCGCAAAGGCGAAGCAAATAACTTGATAGCAACAAACTGGAAGGTCACGCACCGAATGACAAGCAGATCGAAACGTGCCCCGCGTTTCTGACGCACAAATAACGCACAAAACGTACTCACAAGTAGAGATAAACGCGAATAAGCATCTGAGTTGTTATTTCACTGTGTTTGAACAGCGCGCTTTTTGCAAACGGAGACTGTGCAACGATTGCAGTGACCTTCGTGCGCCCGACAAAAATAACAAAACTGTTCCGGTGAAAGGTCAAGGCCAGCCAAGGCGTATGATCGTCCACACCGCGATATAAGGGCGCGCGAGCAAGCGTCCACCTTCTCCGCTATGAGGAACAAAGTACGCGTGGGAGATGAGAACGCACGTCGCCGCGTGCTTAATGTGCCATCTTGCTGGTAAGGCCGAAAACACGACAGTTTTTCTCCGAGGCATGCGCCGCCACGCGCTTCAATGCGCGATCTTGTTGGTAATGATGAAAACACGATAGTTCCTCCCCGAGATGCCCATCACCAGCGGTAAGTGGTAAATATAAAAAAGCTTGCCGTTTGATTGCCGAAGGACGTGCTGCTTGGTGGCTCAGTGGTAAACGCCTGGCATTTACGACTCAGAGGTACCACGTTCAATTCCACGAGCCTGAGTCTTTCTTAAAAATTTTTCTTTCTTATATATATATATATATAGGTATACATGTACGGTGAGTGATAACGATGCCCACGTTGACGCCGACGTCGAAGCCGATGCCAGCAGCAAAATAACGGAGCAAAATATAATGGCTATCGCAATAAAATGTCTTACAACAGTCAGCGACTGACTAAAGGGGGCATTGAGTCCACTGAATGACCACATTGTCGGAATACGCAAGCAGTTTACAGTGTCATAGTACTAACGAAGACTTTATAAACGTGCCCTAATTATAGAAGAAAGACGTGAAGATATGGGCGAATTGTTACTTGACAGGCAAAAAAAGTTTACGACGTGAAAAAAAAGGAGAACCAACCAATGGTAGATGAGACGACACGCATTCATACATTTACCGAGAAGGCAGTTTATGACTAAACATGCACCTATATTTCATAAATAGGATGAAACGGCCCCACGAAGCACAACCAATGTGAAGCACACGAAACACTCGAGCAGAAAGCAAGCATAATGTTTCCTGATTTTGTCTTACATTGTAGAGCCATTTCGCAATTGTGAATCCTAACCAATTAGGCGAATTTCAGTCGTTCCCTAAATGAACATGTACGTATCAACAAATGTGAGTCTGAGATTGCAAAGAAAAAAAAAGGTTAAGCAAAGCACATGCGGTACGCAATAAAAAAAAACTTCAAGGCAAATCAAAGAAAATTTCTCACAGAATTTTGCCGTGGAGAGATAATCTAGTTGCTTAGTGGGTAAGTAGGTCGAAGCCAAGCGGATATATGCGCGATCAAGACGACCCATACAGGCTTTCTCTACAAGAAAATATCGTTACCAGATAAAGCAAAGGATATCGTTTGGACGCTGTAACCAAACATCAGCCGAAATGGGAGTTTTCTCAGCATATGACCCTTCAAAACTCCCGTGCCCTAATTATGTACTCCGTCGTGGCGGAGTGAAGACGGCACATGTCGTCGTAAAACGCCCCTCATATAACGACAGAGTTAATGAATGACACGAGCTTGCTAAACTGTCGACAGAGTTTCCGGCCCGTTGATCGAAATTCCGTTTTAAACGGTATTTTTGGCCATGACGCTCGGGTCACGTGGTTACAAACTACCGATCGACGTTTTAAAAACCCTTTTTGGTCGTGACGTGCGTGCGTGTGCGTGCGCGCGTGTGTGTTGTGTGTGTGTGTGAGAGAGAGAGAGAGAGAGAGAGAGAGAGAGAGTGAGCGTGCGTGCGTGCGTGCGGGTATCTGTTTAGCACGCCAGTGGGAAGCCCCAGTACCTTATGAGGGTCGCCGTGTGAGCTCCCAGAACGAAATTCTCAGCACAGCGAGCAATTGCAATGATCGGCTGGTGTTTAGCGTGATCATGTCAAGGTCTTTCGCACCATTCGAACGCGCTGGACATCAATTCCATTCTTCACCGAAAGGACTGCAAATAGCTCGCTTCAAAGTGCTGAGTTTTAAAGAATGGAGAAAAATAGATTCAATGATAACAGAAGTTAGGTAATATCATATTCAGCGGTTGCTTTTAGGGTTTCACCGTATAAGACTTCGAAACGATAGGAAATGAGCTTCGCTACGGCAGCAAGCTAGCCGGTGACACGATCACCCCTACTGCTGGCTGCGGGGGCTTCTCCAAGTTTAACCGGTTATTTCACCGGCTACACCTTCTCAGTGAATGTAAGGCCTCGCTACGTTATCGGTATTGAGCCGGCGACGTAGCGAGCTCACACTGCTGCACCGGCCGCTGTACCAAGGTATACGAGCTCGCACCGGCTACCGTTGAAGCAAACACTGTGTTTCGCAAAAAATAAAGGCTGTTGGAATGGATAAAGTTTAGAATGATTCTTCAGCGCCATGCGACCGCAGCTGTCAAATGATGAACGCGAAGGCGAGCGTCCATAAGAGACGGAGACACACACAACCAGCGTACAGCTGCCCCTGTACTGCGAGGAACAGGAACCCCGACTGCGAATCGTCTCGTTCGTTTAAGTCTGTTGCTGCGTAGCTTAAACTGCGTGGATAGCAGACACCATTTTTTTGCCTGTGGAAAATGACGACGATAAAAACTGCAGAGCAGCAAGCATTTTGTGACCACCAGCAGTCGTTCATCGTATAGACGGAGTGATGCACACGTTGCTTTACAACAGACACGAAAGTGGGTTCCTCGTTTCTTCTAAACTTTAAGAACACGCTCCCATTACAAGTTTCTCTAAGGCTAGATGAACTAGTTCCACTTACATTTCTAAAATAGGAACGTGTGGTTACCTCGCCGTTACATTCGACTTTTTACAGTGAAAGCGTTATTTGGCTAGGAGAAATGAAAAACCGGTCGGCATCGCTGTAACGGGAGGTCTTCATTGGCTGTGCGATCAGGTACGCCGTTTTCAGTGCCGTACGCAAGCGCGCACACCATTGGTTGCGTTGTCAAGTATGTCGTTCCTTCCGCCGCTGCAGAAGTGGCGCCGAGCACGCACGCATCAGTTCTACTCAGAACTTTTACATCGGTAAGCCATGAACAACTTTAGAAGAGCAACCGGGAAACGTGAGGGTGTTCGGCTGCTCGTATATTCGCCAGGTCGATGCAGAAAACAAGACTGGGAGACCGAGTGCCGGCAGCAACAGCGTACCGATTATCCGACAGCCTTCCACGCCGTGCTAAACAGCAAACGGGAATGCCAGTGCCAGTAGGGGACAGATCCTGCAAACCACGCCGCTGAGTAAGCTCGCGATGTCAAACGCTTGCAACTACGCCGCACGTTGCGGGCACAAGTGTCAGCGTGATGATAGCGGGAGTGCGTTCGGCGTGTCGAACGAACGCTTTCGGTGGGAGTTTTTCCAGCGACACCTAGTCTTCGGCTGTGACGTCGTGACCACCTGTGGTCCGAGAATAACCACTGTGGTTAAGGCATTTCGAAACGCATTTAACCACTCAATATACTCCTCCATGACTGTAATAAGCGAGGCACTATGCGCGGCATGTGAAATTAACTCTGTGGTGAACCGAAGCCGAACGTCGGTCTAACTTTGTGTCAGACCTCGTTAGGAGCATGAACATGTAACCAGTATTTATGAAAGGCTTCAATGTCACGTAGGGTGGAACCCACTACTAGACAGCAGGGCGCCACGTTTCAGCTTTCGTTGGTTACCCATTTGTATGCAGTGGTCGGTCGGTTATTTTAGGGGCAAAACTCCTTATAGCGGCACCCGTTCGTCCCCCGTAGTATGTAACAAGTATAACATTTTGGCCTCCGAGGTGGTGCCGATGAGAAACTTCTTCTGTGCGTTGTTGAACAATAAAAAATAGTGCTCAATGTACATGTCAATGGCTGCTAATGGTGAATGAGAGACAGGAGCATTCGGCTTTTAGTTAACGCGCAGGCTGCGATCACCATTAGCAGGCATTGGCATGTACATTTAGGACTATCTGACAAGAAAAGGTTGCTATGTTATACTCGCTCAGTGTAACCTCCTTAGCTTTAAAAAGGTTTAGCGAGCATTGAGCCGCAGTGCCATGAATACAATGAACTTGTATATACCATGAATGAACTCGAGGTGGTTAAAAATGGGAAGTAGATACGAAGCGCAAGCCGTAAGAAAGTAAAAGGCGCATTCTCCGCCTCTCATTTCCTATTAGCAGCCATTGGCATGTACATTGAGCACCATCTGACTGAAAAAGTTTGCCGCGTCATCTCGCTGGGCGTAACCTCCTTGGTTTTCGAAAGGTTTAGCGAGCGTTCGACCGCAGTGCCATGAAAACAGTGAACTGGTATATACCATGAACTCGAGTTGGTTAAAGGTGGGAAGTGGACCCGAAGCGCAAGCCGTAAGGAAAGTGTGCGTGTGCCACCTCTCGTTTAGTCCTTAAAATGTCCGCTGGATGGCGGTGCTTCTATATGGGAAATATATGATGAAAAGATGCGAGATGGTGGTACTTGGAGTGTTGAATAGATGGACGAACGGACACATGGACAGATGCATGGATGGACGCATGAACGGACGCAGGGGCGGCTGCATGGACGAACGCAGAGACAGACGCACGAACAGACGCACGCACGGACGGGCTGATGGACGCATGGACGGTCACACTGACGGACGCATGGACGGACGGAAGCAAGAACGAATGGACGGACGAATTCTTCGCCCCAGTCTCCATCATTCAGTCCGTGGATATGCTGCCATTTTTTATACATAAATATATAGTGCAGGTTATTCCTTAAAGCGAAATAAGCTAAAAATATTGATGCTCACATAAATAGGATTTCCACCTCTCTGGTTTTAGACTGGTTCAGCCGCTTTTTCAGACAGTGGACTGGTTGGTGGTCGGTATGTGCCGAAATTGGCCGGTCTTTAGAGCTATAAACGAAGCGTCATTCCAGTTAGCCGCATTAATTTTTTGAACTTTTTACTTCTTTACAAAAGTTCTTTTTGTTTAGTTAATAGGCATTGTGAACTACGTTTTTGTCTGTCTTTTTCAATCAGCACAGACACAAAAAATTGTATGCTACGAACAATTTTGTTTATATTTGCTGTTCACTAATTTTGTAAAACAGGTACAGACTAGACACCTTTCGTCAGGTATTGCTATACATTTAAACTATGTATATTTCTTGTCGCAATTAAAGAAAAATAAAAATCTGAAAAAGTCTGAATCTAATCACGGGTATTTTTATGCCAGCAAGGAGATTATATGTGTGCTCTGTGGACTGTTTCGTCTGTACATCAGGTTTATTTGGCTCAAGGAAGCAACGTTACATTAAATGTCACTGCATGTCAAAGTCCTGCTTCGGCGTCGATTGTTCAACACTAATTTAATCTCCTAGCACCTAATCCCCTCTCGTCGAAGGGCCGGCTTTTGATTCGAGAAAAGGTGGCAATCCTCCCTATTAAGCCACATATATTAGGCGAGCCTGGTTTGGCCGACACCAGGTTGTAAGTAGGTAAAAGGAATACAGATAAACGCTCCGAGTCCGAATCCTTATAGAGATCACCGGCCGTATTACAAGCATGTGTGACTGCAGCTTGCGTGCTAGTCATTTACAAGATGACCCACACAAGTGATACTTTCAAAGTCGGTCCTTCCAGGTGCAGTCAATCCTTCAGAATCCATATAAAAATTTCCACCCATGCACCTATAAAACTAAATTTCTTTCTGAGAAAACATAATTGAACATAACTGATGCGATATTTCAGTGGGAGTAGAAAATATTCTCTAAGAAACACATTTGCAACTTACTGCAGTCTCTGCTGTTTGTAACATATTTCTGAGGTTTTTTCTCTCTGCTTTTCTTACTTTTATCTTCTCTGTATTTCACTCTATTTTTCTCTTTTCATGCCCATTCTCCGTCATTTTTTCCACATCCTTACTATAATTTCCCAATACATTGCTATACTGAGCTGTGCTATGCTCTGCTAGCGTGCGCCCAAGTTGGAGAGAAACGCATAGCCTCTAAAGCGAAAAAAAAGCGATAGAGTGGTTTGGATGAGGAGAAAGAGAAGAAAGGAAGCTATATATTCCGCCTCTCGTAGAGGGGGCATGCCTCAGCGCCACTCAGCTGAGACATATATACGAAGAAATGGAAAGTCAACCAGAATTCTGCATGCATTAATTGGTAAGGTGTTTATAGAACGTTACCACCGTAACAGTGTATACGATTGGAAAATGCCTCAATATATATATATATATATATATATATATATATATATATATTAGGGGCTAAGCTCCTCAAGGCGTGGGTCTGTAAATTCTTGCTCGTATGTATATGACTGCCTATAGTTCCACCTTTGCAATCTGCCTACTATTTTCTTCTTGAAAACATCTCACTACGCCCCATAACGGATTCGCCACTTCACCGACCATAAAGCAAATACTGTTGAAAAATATATAGTAAATATGAAATGCAAGATGGTCGTACACTTGTGTCCAGGTGTATGTAAATGAACCATAGATCGTCCGCCTGTGTCTATCCTTGGTTTGTACGTGACCGCCCATAGTTCCACCTATGAAAACTGCCCACTACTTTGTCCTTGTAAACATCCCACTACGCTCCATCACCAGTCCACCACTTAACCCTCCATAAAGCCACTCTAACGAAAGGGGAACCGAAGTAACGTATAGTTAAAAGTTATGAATGTTAAATTTTCTTGTATAAATATACACAGTGGGCGATATTTGCGGATGATTCACGGTTTAGCAATGGAACCCTCCTGCGCTTCGCACTACACATCTTCGTTCAGTCCGTGTATATGCTGTTAAGTTTCCGCTCTTGAGATGAATGATTATTCTTTAGGGCTACGTGTACATCGTTAAGCGACAATGCGAGCAAATAAACATATCAGTTTATTGAATTCCTTGAAAGTACCGGGCATTCCACAAATACCATCAAAAACTCGATAACCAAGTGCTTATAATACGACACTATTCTTCGAATTATGGCTAAGCGGTTTCAAATCACGCCTCGCCGATACCTTTTTTTTCGCCAAGCATTTATTTTATTTTGTTTTTTCATATATTCCTTGCTTTGGTTTCTCTTTGCCCGCTTTGCCGCTCAATGAAATCATTGTATCCCACACTTGACAAAAGAATGCACTTGTTCTGAGAGCGAAGGAAAACAGGTAAAGGATATTGAGAGCGTGTGCTGGTTAATGAGGACGACAATCTTGTGTCCATGGCGAACCTTGACCATAGAAGCTCTGTTTTACACGATCAATTGTCGCTTCCTCTTGCAGTCGGTCTCGGCGCCACGCACTTTCCTGCACCTCCGGTGAGCGCCTTGAAGGGAAAAATGGAGCGCAGCATAGTGCCGTGCTCGACGTGGTTGGCCATCCGCCCTGTTTTGCATGAGGTGTTGCTTGCACGTTGAACACCTGTTGAGCGACTTGGAACATTTATAAAAGGAACGCCATTCCCTTTGCTATTCTTTGGTAGATGTAATGCGTTGCCCTACAGTTCCACCAATCCTGAATTCAACGGTGGTGTTCCTCCGTTCCTACCAAATTGAACTAGTTCGCGAAACGTCTTTTTTTGGAATGCCGTCCCTTCTTGACACTGTATAGACGTGCCGTACTCTTGGGTAACGCCTCACGATAGAACGTGGTAGTGGTGGTCTGCTATTGTTCTTCGCTGGTGCTGCTGAATGTACAGTAAAGTAGAACCATCAACAGCGGCACACATCCATGCCAAGAACTAGCTAGTTTTAAAAAATCTTAATTTTTTGAATAAAAGTCGTCTAGTTAAAAAAATAAAAGTAGTGCTGCAACAAAATAACAGATACTACATAAATATGAGTAAAAGAATTTGGGAGATCACACGTACCTGGGAATTGACGTTATGCAAAGCTTACGGAGGGAAGATGACCATGCTGCAATTTTGCATTGAGAAACACGGCATGAAATGACGCTGAATATATGTACAAATGTTGCAGACACAGCCATATGTTGAATAATTGCGCATGGTTATATAAGCAGCTGTTTGCATTTGCGCAACGATGCCAACCGGGACATGCGTATTAGCAACACCAGAAGCTGATATGAAGCGCTAATGGTGACGATGATGCTGGCGCTGGACACTGCTACATAAATAAACTTCAGCGCATGGCACCTATCCACAATTGACGTTAACCCCACGGGACGGCTGTACCAAAGGGGTACATATGTATTGTTGATAAAATTGGGTAAGCAGCACTGCAACCACTATTTACGTTACAGGAAGATTAATGTCTATTTGAAAAGTAGCTCTGAGATTTGGCATAGTTCTGTGGTAGAATGCTTCATTGTCATGCAGAATGCCTTGATTCGATTCCAGCTGGAACCCTGACAATTATTTTATGTGTTCGTTGGGGTCGACACTACCGACGTCAGGTATTTCTTAACACTCACGCGTTTAAATTGCCTATGTGTGTTCTCGTTGTTACTGGGTAGATACTAAGCGTTGATCAGCTGTGGCACATACCCGCATACCAGCGGCACATACTCGCCCGTGGGTACGTGCCACTGTCTGGTGGAAAGTGTTTCACGACGTACGCGATAGGGTTGTGACATTATTCATATCTTGATCAGCACGTCATATTTGCCAAATCATCTTACTCTCCCATGCTAAATTTGGTTCACGCAAAGTTAAGGGGCTGACCGCGAGAGCACCCAAACGTAAGCGGCTACATAGATACCCTCGAAGTCGCCGAAGTTCGCTAATGAATGTTTCGCATTTAAAACATAGGTAGTAACTCCGAGCTGCGTAATTAAATGTGCGCCGTTAAAACGTTCTTGTATGGCCACTTGAGCTTTGTGGACAATTCAGTGCATTTTACGAATTCACACGCAGTGCTGCTAACGCAAACTATGCCCATGTGACAGAGCCCAGGCTGATAGGTATGTTTCGCTATACTTGAAAAAGCATAAGATATTACGCTTGATTTGATTGATATGTGAGGTTTAACGACTCAAAACCACCATTTGATTATGAGAGACGCCGTAGAGGAGGGCTTCGGAAATTTCGACCACCTGGGGTTCTTTAACGTGCCCCCAATTCGAGCACACGGGCCTACAACATGTCCGCCTCCATCGGAAATGCAGCCACCGCAGTCGGATTCGAGCAGCCGAGTGCCTTAGCCACTAGACCATCGTGGTGGGTCAAAATGTTACGCTTGTTTATAAAATATATATGTGCGTTGAAGAGCGTCTCTTACGCCACCGTGAACTTATACCTACGTCATGAATGTCTATACCTTAATTACTAGTAAAGGAAGCATTCCACCAGAGCTACATGGGAGGTCGAAATGTGGCGCCTATATATATAACCCACGACTGAAGCGTGGTTGTGAAGCCAGAGTGTGGGTATTGTTTGGATTGTGTAACAATGATTTAACTCGCACAATCCACTCCGGTACATTCTCCTGCAACCTTCAGCACACACACAAAAAAAATGGCACGGAGATTCACGAAAATATTCTCGCACTGATCGCACTTTTGAATTCGCTTTCTCGAAGGCATTTCGTGTTAGTAATATACTCTGCAGGCCCAGGAGTATCAGTAGATCATACGGTACGCCAACCTCTCTTTAACGTGATACCGTTAAAGAATTCCTTTCGCGAAAAATCAGGTGTCGGCGTTGGTAACGGAGTCAGCCTCATTGATTGCGGGCGAGAAATAATCATCTTATGTGTGACATAACAATCGCAAAAAGCAAATTGAAATGATAAATTCCTGTACCGAGTCCGGATCAAACCCAGGGCGTTTGCGTGGCATGTGGGTGCTCCACCTCAGAGACAAGCAAACATATGCATAGAGGGAAAATAACTTCCTCTGCTTCGAAAAATGCAGTGAAGTAACTTTTATGCTAAACGAACGCGTCCTGTATACATGGTTCACTATATAACGTGTTATATCACAGTATTAATGCATGGTACAAGCATATGTTGCCATAGGCGTCAAGACATGTGATTAGCCTGATGACTTCGTTGTTTAAAGATGGACACTCACTACAAAAGGCACACATATTACTGTGCCTGTTCGGTTACCTGCACTTGTTTTTGAGCATGATCAGGCAACACTGCCGATCGGTAGTAGAGTCTCCCGACAACACGCGAGCGAAATATTATAGCTCAGCACGCGGCCTGGATTTCACATTAAATTATCAAAGTCTGGTAAAACTTGCCTTTTCTTGTCTCGACAAATGACTTAGTACGCTCAAAAAGCAATCGTAGAAACCCCGTCTGCGGGCCATTGGCTTATTTTAATATGACGCCCTCGCTCCTTACAGATATCGCCGCTGATGGCAGCGACTTGTCCACGCGTGCGCACGCGATCACACTGAGGAAGCTGTAAACTTGAAGAAAAAAAAAGTAAAAAGTGCTCAAGCTCAGGAGGCGAAGGTGGTAAAGGAGGAGGAATAAACTTTATTATAAGAAACCGGCAGGTTTAAGTGGCCAGGCCTAGGCCCCTGCCATCCCTCCCTGCTTAGCTTCCAGATTTTTCGTCGAGACCAAGGAAGAGAGAATGCAATTGGAGCAAGCGACAAATCTTTGAAACTCAACTCGCACTGGACAGGTTCTTAAAATTTTTGCGGCATTGAGGTCGTGAGGCAATAAGCTCTTCCAGTGAATTCATTCCATGGTTACATAAAAAAGTGTCTTAGGGCTCCTTTAAGGCCACGTAGTTGGTGCATAGCCAGTTCAAGATGATTTCGCGCGCATAATGGCCCGTGGTTTAAGGAATAATACCTATTACACAGAACGCAGTCATTTGCGAAAGCTTCACTGACACAAGCCGCTTTCAAGTGAATGAAGTAGACACGAATGACAAAATATTGCTACCACGTTCCACTATTGAAGACGAACCCAGTTTTTAACAGAAAGAAAACGAATACCATGTAGGGTTTCACTGTTCGGGGTTAACTGTATTGATCATTATGTACTCTGTTCAGAGCTGACGTTTCTTCATAGGACTTGTACTGCTAGTCTTTTATATATCGCGAACTGTCTCCATATGCAAAGCAATAAAGAAAAAAAGTGCGATTGTTCTTATATTATACGAATAGGGTGTACATGTTTCTGTACGTGGGTTTAATATTATGGGCTTCGAAGGTAATTTAATAGAAGGTACGTTTGCGAATGGTGTGGCTGAAAACATTTTTCTTATTGGATGCAAGAATTTATTCCCATACATAACTGCAATGGTTCTCCGATGATGTAAACAAATACTCCCCAAAACGCATCCTCAAACCATGCCATTTGGGAAAGAATGTTTTTACTCCCTCCGTAGGATATTCATGAAAACCCAATTAGGGCGTGCTTTATAGAGCACGCCCCAATGTCTTCTATAGGAGGACAAGTCATTTAGGTCATTTACTCCCATCTGGGCTTATTTTTGCTTACAGTGCATAGCTTGTGCCAGCCATGCTGTATACATTATTTCGGTTTTTAGCGTTAAGAAATACGCCGCCCAGACTTCAAGACGCGTCAACGCAAGCTCGCATGAATCCTTTTGAAGCATTCTGAGTGGCAACTCATCACCTTTCTCAATTATGACACGCGAATGCGCAATGTACGGATTGTGGTGCGGCCCTATTTACAATGAAAGAGTGGTTGTGTTGAGCAGCAATCGACTGACTAGGAAGAATAGAGAAGCGGCCGATATTGATCGCCATCCACTAACTTATCCACTGAGAAACGGAATTAGGCTTCACCTACAGAGGCGTCTGCCAGATAACGCTTTAGTTTCATCAGAAACACCGGTTATGTGCGCATTGCTTGTGGTTATTATTTATGCTTTCACAGGTCTCCAATGGTCAATACCCATATGTGTGTCTTAGAAAATAAACCTGAGGGTACAGCCAGCACTTCTCTGTATCACCTGTTTTTATTCTTTTGTTGCTTTTTTTCGGCGCCATAACATTCAGCGCAACGCAACTGGATTTTAAGTTCACGTATAGTAAAAAAACATACTAAAATACGTTCTAAAGGAGGTGCCTGCATGTAGCGTAATGGCAGATATTTCTCGGCCAGATTCCGCACGAGATTTAGACGTAAAAGACATTCTAAGAGACATCACCGCGTATACCGTAATGGCAGATAATTCTCGGCTAGATTCTACCCACTCTAAAACTAAACACTTTGGAAATGCGACGGCAGATGATAACTCTGCAGCAGGTCCTAAAGGAATCCACAGCATTATTCTGAGGTATCTGAGACATATATGCGCCACCCGAGTTTTAAGGGTCCTAAACCACAGCGAGTTCAAAGGCGAGAATGTAGTTTCTTTCTCACCTACATTACACTTCCTGCAAGTGCTATCTCCTCCTCGCCACTTATTTGTTCATAAAAAGCGCCTAATGTCAGTACTGAGCCTTGAGCCAGTCAGTATTTTACGATTTTCCACCCCAAGCTGCTATGTCCGCTTGCGCAGTCGCAAACGCAGAAAACGAAGTAAAATCCGTTTATCAAGGGCAATGTTCAAGCGCGACAAAGCAGAATGGGCCTGCGACTGAATAACAAAGCAAGGTGAGCGACAATTCAAAAACAAACATCAATCGATTATTGGCCAATCGAGTACTAATTACACGTTGACGTTTTGTGAACAAAAAAACAGCTGGTGGCAGACTTCGCACTGCAGAGACAGGAAGTGCTGGGAGAAAAAAAAAAAAAACGTGCTCGTTGTTAGTATTTTCACAAGTTCTTGGGGCCCTTTAATTGATACTTTTGGTGTGTACCAACGGTGAACGCGGTGTGAGGCAACGGTAGAAGTCATGGCACAGTCCCACAAAAGGGTATGTTGAGGCGTCTTAACAAAATAGATGTATATTTCACGTTCATAATTATTTCCAAGATAGTGTTAACCGGCAGGCGAAATACCCTTGCAGCCATTTGAAATATCACAACGTACACTGAAGCCATATAGTTAATGTGATGCAAGCTGAAAAATACTAGAAAATCTCCGTAGGGATTTCCTGTCCCAAAACCGCAATATGATTACGAGTGACACTATAATGGACAGCTCCAAAACTTTTCATCACTACGAGTTCTTTAACGTCATTCTCAACTAAGCGAATGGGCCTCTAGTATATTGCGCCTTTAAAAATGCGGCCGCTGCATGTAGGATTCGATCACGTAACCTTCACAATAGCATTCAAGCACAATAAACACTAGGCCAGTACGAGGGGACTACATTGCCAGTTATGTTTCCCTCTACACTTAATTTGTATGTGTAATTGGTATGTTGTGTGCAGGCTGTTGTATTCAGGTACGAAATCGCTGAAAAAGCTAAATTTGGGTTATTTTTTTCCTCGCGCAAACACTAAACAATGTTCGGGCACACATAATAAAAATATTAGCCAACATAATGCATTAACGAACGTTGTAAGCGTCGCGAGATCCACTATGCCGCAAGCCACTCGTTCGGACTATCCACACCTCAGCTGAGCGCTGGTACCGAACGCTCCTAAAGAAACTAATGCACGTGCCGGTTCTCAGCGACGTTCTCTCTCACACTCTCTACTTCCTCTTTACTTCTAGGTGTCCCAGCTCGGTGATCTACAAAAAAAAAGGGGGGGGGGAGGGGATAAGAAGTCTTGCATTGGTGACAACGAGAATGAAGCACCTCTCATCTCTCGCTTGTCCTGGTGGCGACCACTTTTCCTGGATAGTGCGAAGACGGCCCATTGTTCGTGGAGGCATTCAGAGCCCACATTCGATCGTTTGGCACATCATATAAGAAAGATCTCTAGAAGCAACGGCCGAGGTGAAAACAGGCCCCGTCCTAGACTGTCTTTTTTCTTTGTTCCTTGTTTTTTCTGACCCAGCCCGCCGTGCTCCACCGAGCACTCAGTGATAGGCGACTAGCCATGTTATAGTATATGCTCACAGCGAGAGCTCTCGGCGCGCCATAGCTCGCGGCGGAGCGATAAGGCTCCAGCACCCCATTACGGACCTGCGTTCTCCGCTCTGAATCGCAGTTGTCGCACTACAGCCGACCGCCAACGCGATAGAGAACGCGAACCAGAGTGCGCACTCGCCATGTCGTCAGAATTACCTTGCACTTCCTCTCCGACAACGATGCTTATTTCTTTTTTCTTCGGGCCCCATTCTTGACTGAAAGCATAGCACCATCGTGGTGTGCACTGCAGTACACTACCATGTGCACGCTCGTATTACCTCCTATACAGCGTTCTGCAGAAGCAGCCAGTTTTTAGTGTTGTAACCGTGCTCGCAAACAGCGTAAATATACAGTTTTAGGCCATAATCTACAGAAGGACGGCTTTTTAGTAGCGAGTAGCTGCCCTTGTCCAAGCTGTACTGCATACATGTGAGACACTTCGAAAAAAAAAACTAGCACACGCTGCGAGAGTCACTACTGAAGTTTGGGGATGTTTTGCGGAAATTATCGGCTAACAGACGTTAAAACGTTTGGAACAACAACATCACACTGATGTCAGTAAAACCCACATTTCCAGCCCTAAGCGATTTCCTTCCACTTTTTTTTTTCGAAATCACCTTTGCATATTTGCAGTGAGAGACGCTATGAGTGTTAACCAGCATCCTTCAAGTTAGTTTGACCCTTGTCCAGTAAACTTACCACTCATTGATGCAACAAAATATTTCGGAGACCAGTATCTGTAGACAGGCAGTGGCAATCGCAGGTTGGGAAGTTTCTCATCAATCTTCGACCTGATAACCGTAAGAATGTCGGGGACGAAGACTGTCGTAACTAAAAATTCCACCAAAATCAACGCATTGTGGAGATCGACACCACGCGAAGAAGACTTCTAGCAGCTGCGTTAGCGGCATTCATTTTTCTTTGTTCTCGTTCCTTTTGCTTGGAGCGAAGAGTTACGAAATGAAAAAAAAAACGTATTTTTGTACACTAGGCGCTTTCAAGCATACCAAGGGCTTACCAGCCACGTCAACACATTGCCGCCTAAATGGTCGCTTATGGTCCTACGTGACTTCCGAACTCATGCTATGTGCAGTACAGTCGTAATTTGCATAAAAACTAAGAGCACATCATTGAGGAATAATCTGAATAACACAAGTTTTGTCCTTTAGCGAATCCCTACTGAATATAAACATAATATTTATTACATTTGTACTAAGATCCTATAGCCAATAACAAAACATGTTTCACTGTAACCGACATGTAACTGAAGCACTGTGAAGCACTAGCGTGAATCTGTGGCAGAAAACTTGACTGCCACGTACAGTGCCTGTGTTCTAAACTTGATCTCACTATGATTTTTACGCTAGGTCTCGAAACCGAAATCTGAAAGCGGCCGTAGCATGTTCGATATAAGCGGAAATAGTTACGTATACATAGACATTCGAGTAAAGCACAACGGCGTCCCTCATAATCATATCATGGTTTAGGGGCGTTCAGGCCTACACAAACAATTGACGTCCTGTGCTAATTATGTCCAAGTATACTGTCACCAACTGACCCAGCTTTCTGTCTTTCTGCCATATATCGTCTTTAATCATCAACTATAGAAAGCCACTTACCCCATCTAATGATATTATTTCCAGGGACATATACACACAACGCCATCGAGCGAGCAATGCTTAAAACTAACTAGAAGTTGCTGGTACAACATAGTATTTCAGAGGAAAGAACAACCCACACCCAAATGAGGTTCGCCCCTAAAACTGTGCGGCAATGGTGTCACGAGCGGTCTTTATTGGTTGTGCTACGTCATTCTTAGCGTCGCACCCATGCACGCGCGCCATTGGCTGCATTTTGAGTGACGTCGCTCATCTGGTCACAGCTGAGGCGCCCAGCATGCCCGCATCAGTTTCCCCTGAAACCTTTCACATGGGTAAGCCATGAAGCACTCCAGAAGAGCGCCGACAGTGGAAACGTCAGAGTTCTCGCATTTACCGGGTCGATGGTACTGTCCTGACGCAAAAAACAGGGCCGGGAGGCCGAGTGCCGGCACAACTGCGTACCGTTATTGCGGCAGCCTTGGAAGCTACGCTAAATCGAGAACGGCAATGCAAGCGCCTGTGACGGATGGATTCTGCAAACCACGCCGGCGAGTTAACTCGCGAAGTCAAACGCTTCCAACAGTGCCGCGCCTAACAATGACTGCGGTTGTTGAAGAAAGAAAAAAAGGCACCTAATTTTTGTCGGTCTGTAGGTGACACGGCGCAGTTCCTGCGCCGCACAGGTGGCGTTGCGGCGTCAACGTGATGACTGCGGGAGCTCATTCGCCGGAAAGAACACCCACCTTTGACGGGAGTTTCTCAAGCGGCACTTTGGTTTTGGCTGCCTTGTCTGTGACCGCCTGTCATTCGAGAACAACCACTGTGATTACCGCATTGGAAATACATTTTATCGCTCATTACACTGCTGCATGACTATGATCGTGCAAGGCACAATGTGCGGCATATTCAGTGAACGCTGTGGTAAACTCATGCCAAACGTGCGTAACCTATGGAAGAAGCGCGAACATGCAACCAATAATTGGGAATCGCTTCAGTGCCACGTCGAGTTGAACCAGTTGCTGAACACTGGGGCTGCACGTTTCAGCTTTCTGATGCTGATGTTGATGACCTCAGATGGATGGCGCTCACCCACAGAGTGGGATGGGCCAAGAACCGGGCGGAAGGATACTTAAATGAAACTAAAATGAAATTAAAGCCAATCTGAAAAAAATAGTTTAAGAGATAATACTGCCAATAAACAATAGTGTTTGCTGAGCAAGCGGTCAAACCATTTCTTATTACTGACAGACATCGCTACGAATTCTAAACCAAAGATCTGAAAAGGTTACGGTTCACTAGCACGGTAATATTTTAGTTGCATTGATGTAATCAAACACAGTTGAGCATGCATCCCTGTGGCAGTAACCAAATGGAGTGCCGCCAATTGATAAAAGTACTGGTAGATTTACTTGTATTCCTAGCTTTTGTAATGGGACTACTAAAAATCTTTTTCTCTGATAAGAGTGATGACGACAGAATAAAAAAAAAAACGTTCAATTGTTTCAATTTTGTTGCGAAAAATGCACTACGGTGACGCGTTGAGTCGAGCTTTGTTAAGGTAATAATTTAGTTGTGGAACTGTACAGTGCAATCTGGTATAAGTGACTTCTAACTGGCGAGATACACACCATTGTTTATTCCAGCAATACCTTAAATGCTCGAAATCTTTAAACTTATCCAAATTACATGTTACCAATTGCAAACAAGCATTTCGGAATCTTAGCGTTGTCACGTGAGCCGTATCTGGCAAAACTGGAAGGGTGGGCCCTCTCAGGGATACTGCTGCTAAAGAGTCCGCCATTTCGTTCAAATATAATCCGCAATGGCCTGGTACCCATAGAAAATGCAGTTTTTTTTTACGTTTTTTTGGTACTAAATGCCGAAACGTATTCATCAGATCTGCATTTGCTGCCGCAGAAAGTGCATTACATACTGATAACGAATCTGTGATGATAACTGCTGGTGATTCGCTCGAGGGCTATTTGCGTAGGGCAAGAATAATGGCCAATAATTCTGCAATGAATGCAAGGGTATAATCTGGGAGTCGAATCGAAAAGGACCAGTCAAAAGAAGGAGAGAAGATGCCAACCCCAGCCTTTTCTTTTGACACAGATGCATCAGTCGCAATGATATTGCTTATCTCTAGGTGAGCTAGATAATCTGCTAACTGGTCATTTAAGTACCTTTGGGCCAATTGTTTCGTGTTATGAGGAAACATATCATCAAATTGTATGCTAAGCACTGACTTTAGGTTGTGTATAAGGCAAATGTGTTTATATTTTTACATTCAGTTTCTGTACCATCGCTTGTGCAAATATTACTTGCGGGGTGTGTTGTCGCGACCAATGTATTTCGAAAAATAAAGTTGGTTCTTGAATGGAAACGTCAAATGAGCGTCTTTGGTGTAAACTGTATATTTTTAAGAATGCTTGCACAGTAAGAATTCTAAACCTATTTAGCAGAGAAGGTAGGCGAGCTTCCTTATACAACACGTTGTTTGCAACAAACTTGGGAGACCCAGACACAAACGCAACGCTTCTCTTTCCAGCAGTATTAGAGGTCTCATTTTATAAGCTGCACTGCCAGAAGATAATACACATCCGAATTCCGTGATAGGCTGCACATAAAGTTCATATTTCATTATTAGCGCATCTCTTCTAAAACCCGCTTTACGGTTTGCGAGCTTCCGTAGCCACCCCATGGCTCGTGTCGCCTTGAAGTACACATCATCAGTGTGGCTTCTCCAATTTAATGTATCATTATATAAGATGCCCAAATATTTAAGAAAATTTGCCAGCGGAATGAGCCCATTACCATATATTAACGAAATGTTGATAGGCTGCAGAAAAGAGAATGCAAGAAGCTCACTTTTCTTTACGTTCAGCGCCATATGAATGTTTTTCAGCCATTTTTCCATCATATTGAGATAATTTTGTAGACTCTGGTATAGAGATTTAAGACCGGTATTACTTGCAAATAAAGAAATATCGTCCGCGTACAAATATAACTGAATATCCTTAGTTGATGAAGTGGAGCTTAAGAAGATGTCAAATAGAACTGGCGACAGGACAGCCCCCTGTGGTACGCCACGTGTCTGCTCATATCTATTCGACGAGTACCCATCTTTAAAGCAGTAATATTCTCTCCCTCTTAAAAACTCCGACACCCACGCAGTAATGTAGTTGGGAAAGTGGTGCTATTCCATCTGATTTATAAAATTGAATGCTGAACGCTATCGTACGCTTTAGCCAAATCTAGAGTAACTAATGCACAGTATTGGCGCCGACGCCTAGCCAGTTGTATTCGGCTCTCTAAATCAACATGCACACACCATATTGAGCAACCAAATCTAAAACCAATTTGACTGCCGTTTAAGATTGCGTTATTATCAATATATTTCATTACCCGGGCATTCAAAACTGTTTTAATTAGCTTAACCAGATTAGACGTCAGTGATATCGGTCTTACTTTGTCTAAGGCAAATCCTGTTTTCTGCTTTTTAAGAAATGGAATCACTTTAGGCATCTTTCATTCCGCAGGTAACCACGCTTTTGTCAAAGCAAAATTCACCAGAATAAGTACTTAAGTTGGAGAAATCTCCAATATTACTTTTATCATTGCATTTGTTACCCCGTTTGGTCCAGGTGCTGAAGGAGATAAGTGCCTTATTATCTCTGCCAGCTTATCCAATGCAACCGCCTCGAAATCCTCGCCCGCCATTGGGTTCACAATGTGTAGTGGTATAGTTGACATAAATCTATCTTGTAGTCCTTTCGCAATATTTTCTAATAAATCAGAGAGTTCACGGGGGGAAAGGACGGTAGAGTCAATCTTTTCAGCGGGTGGTGACATCTTTTGCGATCTTAAAAAAATCTAAAGAGCGTTTTTTGTTTTTAGCCCTAAAAAGATAATCGTATTGTTTCATATTATTGTCATATTTTGCTGTACTTACTGTGCATTTGAAGTCTGCTGCTGCGAATTTATAATCACACCAATTTTTAGGACATTAGTTGACCAGCAGTTGTTTCCATGCAGCTTTACGTTTTATATAGCTCCTCATGCACTCTTAAGTCCACAATGGACTAAAAGAACCTCTTGCGGCCGAGTTTAATTTAAACGTTGTGTCTTTTACTGATCTTTTTAACACTGCACACAGACTTATAGCCTTTATGTCACCTTGCATGTCCTTGCGGCGATCAAAAGTAGCCCTCAGGTCTTCTAGTAATTTTCTATAATTGAGGAATGAGCTGACCTTTTTGGAGAGAAGTATTCTCGAAAAGTTGAGTACACAACTAATAGGCAAGTGGTCACTGTTAGTAGCACAATCTAAAGCTTGTCATGAACATATATTTAGACATGAGCTTGAGAATGTCAAGTCAATTACAGATTTACAGAGACCTCGGACAAATGTAGCGGAATGCGAATTTAAACAAGATAAATTCTTGTCAATAGCCTATTCCCACAAGTGTTTTCCGCTTGAATCTGTTTGAAACACCAAGCCACATGATATGAATTGAAATCTAAAGTGATTAATATATTCTTTTTGCAGGCAGAGAACATATCGTGTAGACTTCGTGTGTCTTGCACCCCGGCTGGGAAATATGCATTTACAAACGAGAAGGAAGAACCATCGGATAATATTATGTCTACTATCAAAATTTCACAATCTGGACTCATACACCGATTAGAGATCTTAGTTTTTTTACTCAACTTAGTTTCTATCAAGACAGCAAGTACACCACCTCTGATAGGTCGGTCTAATTGAAATAGCTGTACTTCTTTAGGTGAAACTTCTGGCCAGTTGAAAGCCCGGTTTCTTGCAGTGATATAATATCCGGGGACAGATGTGAAGAAAGGTATGATAGGTCTGTGGCTGCAGAAACAACAGATCTGCAATCGCACTGTAATACGGTTAGTGAATCTATTTTGATGACAGAACCATAGCAGCAACTGCCTGGTCCAAAATGTCCTTTCGCAAAAAAGTATTTCTTAGACATGTCCTCAAAAAACTCTTTTTGGACAGATACTTTTTTGATTTCAAGTTATGCGAAGAACTTTTTGAATGGGGAGATCGGGTTCGCTTTAGAGCCTTATGAAAGTCCGTAGCCATAACTGCACATGCTTCCGAATCATCCGTTAGAAGCCCCCTTCCGTTGTTTTGGAAGTCCCTGCCTCAGGAGAAACCGATCGCTGACGTGTTGTCGCACTGTCTAACTGCGTACGCTGCGATACCACTGATGCCTGAGGATCCTGATCGTTCGTATATGCTACACCAAGAATTTGAGACAGTTGATTTGAAACCAACTGGGCCAAGCTTTCAAAAAGGTTGTTTGCGAGGCGTTCCATTGCATTTTCCGTAGCCTTCTCTATGTCCTCTGCGACATATGTGGCGAGAGTTGCATCCACGGCGGTGGTATTACATATCCTTTGGATCTCTCCTGCATTTCTGCAACGGCTTCTCTCCGAGAGCACTGCTTTCGTTCTACAATAGCCAATATAGCAAGCTCCCTTTCTTATGCTGCACAGTCTGCAGAGTTTATATGGTGCGCCCCATTACATAAGCAGCACCGCTCTTTCTCAGAGCTGCACTTGCGGCTGTCATGATTTTCACCACACCGACGGCATCTAAGAACTGATCGGCACCCTCTGACGCTATGACCACATCGCCAACATTTCAAACACTGCAGTGGTTTGGGGGAAAGTGGCTCTACCTTGTAGATCAGTAGCCATGCCTTAATTTTGGAAGGTCGGAGTGTTTCTAAAAAGGTCACTATCACCGATTCCGTTGGGGATTTTCCGTTGTCAATTGTACGGGTGCACCTGTACACTGAAATCACACCCGCTACCGAAAACAAATCGAGTACTTCTGCAGGTGTCAGGCTTGTGTCTACACCGCGGACTAATCCTTTCGAGTATGCGAGGTGGGCAGACTTACCGGGTGCGCTGCAAATTCAGAACACTGCTGGCCCTCACGAATGCATTTCTGATCTGCGGAACAGCACAGGATGCCTGCGCGACCAAACTGGTGGACCTAGTTGATCTCCTGGAATTGCGAAGTGGCTTTTCGAAGCTTTAATTGAATCGCCTTTGGGTTCTTCATCGGAATACTGCCCCCATCTGTAGGTACCAGAGCCACAGGGACACTGCTCGCCCCACTGCGTAACAAATAGTCAATCGGCCAATCCTTGGCGGGAGTGGAAGCTAACCAAGGGGAGTGCCCTTGGCCGGGAGAAGAAAATGACATCAAGATCAAATGACCCACTTCATCTAAGAGAGACCGATACAGTCACAGAAAATAACGAACTCTCAAAGAGCAATAAGGATACTGCCACCCGATCCTGAGCCCGGGCAGTTTCTTCACAGGCGAGCTTCCCAGTACAGGTACAGAAGGTGCGCAAGGTGGAGCCTGGATCGTGATAGGGAATCAAAACTGCTGGTTATATGTAGCGCCTTCTTCTTCATCTTTCACAATTATCATCCCTTTCCGGCCAGAGCACAACGCTTTTTGCGCCACTCATTTTGGGAGCTGATGCATGCGAGCGAGTCCTCACGCCCGGCGGTATATGGGGACTGGCAGCGGCCGCCGCTCTGCTTTGGCCTTCTAGAAAAAACTGGTGAAATCGGCACGGAGAGAGAAAGAGAATGCTTATGAGGCAAAGCTTGTGAGGAATAGTGGGAGGGTGCCTTATTTCTGGAACCATCTGGCCTTGACGCTGGTCGACCAAGTCCGGTTGGGAGATCGAAGCGTCATGCTCTACATTGAGAAGCAACTTGAGAAGCAACTACAGTGAGAAGCAAAAAAAATATTTCCTTTCTTTGAACAAAACTTCTACAGAAAAAAAACTTGCCAAATAAAGAGAACTGTTTGGTTGCTTTTGATTAATATATATGAACAATCTTTTTTGGACCACCATATGGCCCACATTGCGTCTCAATGTGGACAAAAGTGACGATTTCGGGAAATTCATTATTTTTTCCTGTATATTTGAGCCGCTTGAGGGGTCTAAAGTATTTACCCGCAAAATATAATTTTGGTGAAATAAATATTCATTACTCAGATATTATTCATACAAAGTGCAGTATTGCTATAAATGCAAATTTTACGCATATTGGGTGAAGTTTAGGGGGCGTATGTGGCATATCAATTGCGCAAGTATTACTCAGCTTCTAACACATTACACACGCATCTTTACTTATTCACGGCCAGGCTATATTGCACCTGCGCGCGCTTCTTTCTTTACGGCCTTCTCGACCCTCGCGAAAGCAATGGGAGAGTTTCTGAGTATGTTTCATCACCTGTCGGTGGTAGGAGCGCTGCTACCCTGGCCTTGCAAGGTATTTGTATAACAAGGTAGTTATAAAGTGGGAAAAACAAGTATTCAAGCCCACAGAGGTAAAATGGGGGCTTATGCAGGGGTGCCCTCTGTCACCCTTAATATTCGTGATGTACCTACAAGGATTAGAGGCTATATTACAGGGAAGTAGACTTAGCTTCAACCTCTCTTTCGTCAAACAAGGAAAACTCTTCAAACAGGAACTACCAGTATTGATGTACGCAGATGATATGGTGCTAATGACTGAAAACAAGAAATATTTGAAGAGATTGATGGACATTTGTGGTAATGGGGGAAATAGGTTAAATTTCAGATTCAGTAAGAAAAAATCAGCAGTCACGACTTTTAATTATAACGAAGGTTGTAAGATTAGAATACAGGAGGTAACACTTGAGATAACAGATAAACTCAAATATGTGGGCGTATGGATAAGCAATGGGACCGAGTGCCTAAGGAAGCACGAAATATACGTGATGACTGAAGGTAGCAGGAATGCATTGATTGACTTGTGGGGTTTAACGTCCCAAAACCACCATATGATTATGAGAGACGCCGTAGTAGAGGGCTCCAGAAATTTCGACCACCTGGGGTTCTTTAACGTGTACCCTAATCTGAGCACACAGGCCTACGACATCTCCGCCTCCATCGGAAATGCAGCCGCCGCAGCCGGGATTTGGACCCACGACATGCGGGCAAGCAGCCGAGTGCCTTAGCCACTAGACCACTGCAGCGGGGCGTAGCAGGAATGCAGCAGTGATGAAAAATAGGGCACTGTGGAATTACAATAGGTATGATGTTGTCAGAGGAATATGGAAAGGAGTTATCGTTGCTGGTCTGACGTTCGGCAATGCGGTCTTGTGCATAAGATAAGAAGTTGAAGCAAGACTAGAAATTAAGCAACGGGGAATAGGTAGGATTGCCTTAGGATCTCACGGGAACACACCAAATCAGGGAGTACAAGATGATATGAGTGGACATCATTTGTGGGCAGGAACGCTGGCAGCAAGGTAAAATTTGAGAAGCGATTGAGAGAAATGGGGGGGGGGATCGTTGGGCTAAAAAGGTTTCCAGCTACTTGTACATGAAAAGTGTCGATATAGAATGAAGGAGGCGAACCAGAAAATTGACGGGTAAATACTTAGAAAGCAGCGGGGGGCCAAAAAAAAACAACAAAAACTATCGGTTAAGGAGAAGCTGAAGTAAGCTGAGACCAATATGTGGAGAATTGGCATGATTAAGAGGTCCTCACTAGAGCTTTATCGAACTTTTAAGCAGGAAATGTCCACGGAAAGTATATACGATAATACTCAGGGTACTTCTCTACTCTTTCAGAGCAGAACGGGAGTATTACGAACCAAGACTTATCAGGCCAAATATGAAGAGGTAGACACGCCATGCAGTGCGTGTGGAGAGGAGGAGGAAACTGCCGAACACTTGATAATGTTCTGTAAAGGGTTTCACCCTATAGTTCAGGATGATGGCGCAGACTTTTTCAAAGCACTGGGGTTTAGGGACTGGGAAGGCAAAATAGACTTTAAGCGGGTAGACTTAACTAGAAGGAGGTTATCTGATTGGTGGCTAAAGTCAAGGCACGAGTGAAAATTTCACCCTTCACTGCAAAGTACGAATCCACAACCTCACTATTTAAAGGGGAAAAAACATAAATATAGTTTTGGTTTACTAAGTATTACGGCACGGTGGCGTTAGTCACCGCCCGAACTAAAGGGTACAGCCATATCCATCCATTCATCCATCCATTCATTCATCCATTCATCCATCCGTCCGTCCGTCCATCTGTCCATCTATCCATCCGCCCTTTCATCCGTCCGCCCATCCATCCATCCATCCATCCATCCATCCATCCATCCATCCATCCATCCATCCATCCATCCATCCATCCATCCATCCATCCATCCATCCATCCATCCATTGTCCATCTGTCCGCCCATCCATACGTCCGCCCATGCATTCATCCGTCCATCCATCCATCCATCGATTCATCCATCCATTCATTAATCTGTCCTTCCATTCATTCGTCCTTTCATCCATCCATCCATCCATCCATCCATCCATCCATCCATCCATCCATCCATCCATCCATCCATCCATCCATCCATCCAACCATCTATCCATCCGTCCGTCCATCCATCTGTCCATCCATCCATCCATCCATCCATCCATCCATCCATCCATCCATCCATCCATCCATCCATCCATCCATCCATCCATCCATCCATCCATCCATCCATCCATCCATCCATTTATCCGTCCATCCATCCATCCATCCATCCATCCATCCATCCATCCATCCATCCATCCATCCATCCATCCATCCATCCATCCATCCATCCATCCATCCATCCATCCATCCATCCATCCATCCATCCATCCATCCATCCATCCATCCATCCAACCCATCCATGCATGCATGCATGAGTGCATGATGCATGCATAATAGTAAATGGGTAAGTGGGTGGGTGCATAGTGCACAATGTATGCATAATGCCTGCATGCATGCATTATGCACTCGGCACAATGTTGCTCAATGTGAAACCGTGGAATGGGGGTTGTCGAGAAAAAGGGGAAAGAGGGAATATTGAAGAAGTCGGGGGTAGAGGGTGTATAGTCTACTCTCCACTTATGGGGATAAAACTTATGTTATCAGAAGGCTCGGCGCATATAAGCATATGCTCCTAAAGAAATTTCTGGCCCGTAGCACGGAATTTTTTGGGAGGCTTGCTGTACCAAATTAACACATATTTTCTTTTCTTAAGTTCAGCCAAACATCCCCTCCGTCAGAATTTCAGGGTGTGAGAGGGTTTTCTGGCAGTTTCCCAGGCTAGCGGCATACTTCTCCCTACAAATATTACAAGCTTTTCTTCTTCCGTGAAGCACTGAGAAAGGGGAATAGCCCGTTGAAGTTTTTTAATCCCAGTACTACAAGAAAAATTCTGGCTGACGGCTTTCAGATAACGTCGGCACTGATCCACCTTCCTTTTTGTATATTGACCGAAGGAGAACTGAAACGCTATTATTCTTATGTTGAATAGGGAGAGCAAAACGCAAAGAATCTACATTCTTTGTGGGGCGAACAGATGTTTCCTGCGCAGATGGCTTTATCGATAGCCCTCTCATGGGGTCGCCAAACGACTTTCCTTCCTCCTTCTTGTGGTGTAAAAACGATAAATTGATTTCTTCTTACTGCGAGCCATTGAAACCAAAGGTGAAAAGGACGAAGGATCTCAAAGACACGTGGAATTCCATCGTGGTCAATTGAACCGTTTTTCAATGCCTCGCACGATTCGCTCGGTTCGATGTAAAAGTTCAGAGGCTCAGAAAGTTGCCTTTTGTAGTGACTTTTTCGTTCCTTTTCAAAGAATTGTGTGGAGAAAGGTACATACATTTTGACAGAAATGCATAGTAATAGTGGTTCACGAAGGATGATACGAATGTGTTGCATTGTTATCCAGGATATAATCTTCATAACCACAGAGATCATTGGAGAGATATTGTAGGATTCATGAAACAGTCGTGCCATCGCAGTACGTATAATGGCGAGCCGCAAATCCGTCTCCGTAGTACTATTTGTATTGCCGTATTTTACTCTTATAAAACGGTGAAACACATTTATATTCAGCATACGGCTTCAGATGACGTGGAGCTACTCAAACGTGACTTTAGTCTACGGCTCAAGGATACTTAGCGATTTGTACATAACGTTCAGAAACAAGGGGTAAATAAAAGTACTTGTGAAGCGACCATTACAATTCATTGTTAACATTTATTGTTTTGTTTTTGTTTCCTGTAACCCGCCAATTCTACTTCCTGAATAGCAATACCGCTAAATAAATAAGACGGACAGAGGTCAGTGGGCAGCAAAACTGACAGGGCTGATGCAAAGCATGCCTTTAAGACAGGTAATTAAAACACCCACCTGGCAACAAGGGAAAAATCATAACAGCCTTGCCAATATTGCTATATTTCAGTGTCATCACGCCCAAATAAACGAAGAGTACGACGTCATACTGACGTGAGCTGGTCGTATCGACAGGGCTGCTTGCCTAAACAGTGAAAACTACAGCGAGGGGCTTCCGTAACAATAATAAAGAAAGAGGGCAGGCTATTGCAGTCAGAACGGTGGATCTTTTCACTCATTAGTAGGTGGCATGCCCCAGCGAAGCATCTTAGAGGCCCTTTTTATTGTACGCACACGTGAGTGACTTACCTTTTGTTGAAAAGTGTACAACTTTTCTTTACACGCAGGTGACACTAGCCTGTTTGTTTCCTATAATACCTAATCAGACTCGTTTTCACAACTGAATAATGCGCGGTCTAAAGTGTTTCTAATTGTCCTTGTGCAACAGTCTACAAATCAATGTCTGAAAATCCGAAAGCTGTTGTTTTAGCTCCGATAGAAACGCAAGGCCTGCGTGGAAGGCGCAGCATAGTGACAGCGATAGCTAGAAGAGCGGCGTTTCAGAGCCTGCTTTAAGGACTCATTGGGTAACTGCTGCGAAAACACTTGCTGAGTACCCACTGCAGCATTAATATTAATAATTCCTGGGGAGTACACCGGCATTCGCTATGATATTGTTCGTCATTCTTCTGAAAAGCGTGGTATCCGCTAAACACTTGCAAAGATTTTTGTGCCAAACGTTCTTGCAGTGGCTGAGGACGATGACGAATTATGCCTGAAGTGGGTATGTGCCCCATCTAATAGGTGAACAAAAACAAGCTTTTGTAATGGGTTGGAGCATTGAACGACCAACACGTTACGTTATTCGCATTGTGTGACGACTGGTTTTTTTTTGCTGTTCTAAAACGCTTTATTATTCATAGGAACGCGATTCCTTTCCCGACATCAAGCCTGCCTAAGGCAAGTTTCAAGCCTGGCTATGGCTCAGTGGTAGAACACTGAGCTCGCACACTGAAGACCCGTGTTCGAGCTGCCTGTGTCCTTTGTACAAGTTTTTTCTTTATTTCAGCGGTAGTGGTTAGGGACACTGGCGGAGGCTGCAGTGGACGACTACGACACCGCGCGTAACCCGAGTTTTGATCGCTTTTGCTGTAAAACAAATCTGTGCTGCTTTGCGTGCCAGCTTAAACTTAAGTTTTCGCTCGCTTAATACGGCATACAGAAACGCAGAAGTTTGCTTGTTGTGTTTTGTAGGAAGATAGGTACTACTAGTCTATATTAACTCATGGTACCAAAGCTAGAGTATGCATTCGTAATTTGTAGCCCTCACTACTCCTACTGCGCCTCTGCCCGGCGAGCAGTCCAGAACCGAGCTGCTAGATTCATTCATTCCACATATTATACCAAACTAGCTTGCTATAATTGAAAGCAGAATCTGGATTATCTAATGTCGGTCTTCGTCGTTGTGTTGCCACGCCATCCTTATTCCACAATTTTTCAGAGGGATCTCGGCCATCCGCCTAACATTGATCACCTTGCCCGCATGTCTCATCATAGTGGACATGAACTACAAGTGTCACACCCTCGTGCTCGCATCGTCACATTTTCGTTTTCATTTTGGGGGCGATGCTCTCTATGACGTGGGTCGGGCGTCCGCGATTTATGTAGTAGTAGTAGTGGGTAGCCACCTCCACGGCCGGACTAGAGGAGCGGCACGCGCACACCCTTTTAAAATAAGAAGGAAACCCACGCACGTTAATCACAAATAAAGAGATAGTTGTTTCTGATGAAATAACTTACATATACAAGTGAGGAAAAAGAATAAACGTGCGCAGCCTAGGTCTGCGAGAAAATTACAGTTTATTCATAATTAACGTTACAACAAAATAATCTAAAAATATTTTAAATCTTACTAAATTTAATTATGAATTCAGTATGTATGACTCGCCCGACTCATGGCCGATCCCCCCGAGTGGGCAGGTGCCAGTGATCCTGGGAGCATCATCATCATCATCATCATCATCATCATCATCATCACTAGAAGACGAGGAGGTTGAGGATGCGAAGGACAAGATAACTCCTTGTCTGATTTCTAGCGTTAGCGCATAGTTTTCTTAGATTTTATCGTGCCGAAAACCCCGTGCGGAACGTATAACCCCTTCTACGCACGACTCAAGGGATCTTCTACTTGTCCACGTCCCGTTGTGGGTGATGAGGATCAACCGACCGACGAGCGCTCCGCTGATCTTCACTGAAGGAGCCGGACACCTGCCTACTCGCAGCCAAAAAGCTTGCATCATGGATCGTCTCAAGGCCAAGCGTGTGGCTCGACGCGCACATAACACCAAGCTACTGCAGGAGAACCGAACGTTGATCAACGATCCCAACGCCGACATCGCCAAGCTCAAGGGTATTCTCACCACCTCAGCGTGAGTAATTTGGAACTATCAAGCATCAATGCCGCTCTCGAAGAGCACATTCCTGACGATGAGCTGCGGCAGAGTACAACAACCAGGCATGCTCTTTGAATTACGTTGTCATATCGCTGCTTTAGAGTGTGTTAGAAGCTAGCCTCAACCAGAAGTATCAGCTCAGACTACCACTATGGCGGAAGCTAATGCACAGCCATGGCTGTACAGCGAGGACAACGCGGGAACTTCTTGCGGCTTACCACTGCCTAAGCTCAACCTTGCGACTTCAACGGTGACATTCACAATTGAGCAGGATTTTGGGAACGATTTGAGCAGACGGTTGATCACAATGTACATTGTCCCAGACAACGAAGTATTACTACTTACGTATTTCCTTGTGGGACAAGCAGCGGCATCTATCGTGGGGCTACCAATCTCAGAATGATGCTATGCGGATGCCGTCAAAATTCTGAAAGCAAGGTTCGGGGACTAGAAGGAAGTAGAAAAGTTCCACCTGTCAGCTTCAAGAAATCTTCCTCGCGTCATGTAAGGAAACAATATAAGAGGTCTTCGGAAGTTCCACGACGCTGCGGAAGTTCCAACTTCACATTCGTTGGCTGGAAGGTTTAAGCGTATCGACACTAAGCTTTTCTGCAATGCTTGTCGATATCCTGCGCAACGTCTTACCGGGTGACGTTGTCCTGGCGTTCGTTCACGAAAAACGGAGAGAGATACTAAGAAGTACTCCCATTGCAGAACCTTTAGGTAATGTGTCGCAACAGGCACTCGCGATCACGTCTTCAGAAGGCAATCTGAGTGACCTCTTTCATTCCTCAAGGGTTCATTCCTCAATTAGAAAGCCGACAGCAGTGCTTTACGACGCCAAGAGAGCGAAAAGAAAATTTTGAATAGTTTAGAGATCGCAGTCGGTGTTGCATATCACTGCTGGGGCAAAACGTGCAGAACGCTTTTTTTGTGGATCAAATAAGCATAACACCCGTATTTGTGACTTCGACGTTTCTCCCGAGTCGAAGAAACAACAGCTAAGCAAACACAATTTTTGCTTCAGGAGTACATCCTGATGTCATCAAGCGCAGTCCTCTCTTGTGAATATCACTTGTTCACTTTTCCATTTCAGACATGCCTCAAACATGTGTGACCCAAACTACAATAACAGCTGTATTCCGGCATAATGAGTCATCTGGTATTCTATCTAAGACGGACAACAGAGTATACCTTCAAACATTCCGTGATTGGGCAGGTCACGACGATAACTGCCAATACATAAGGAGTATCTTGGATGGTGGCAGTCAACGATCATTTATGAAGAAACATCTCGCCACTAAGCTACGACTCAAGATCATTCGGGAGACCAGAATCGCATTTAACGTTTCTGGAAGAACTACAACTTCCAGAGCTGAAAAGTTGAAAGTTGTGGAAGTGCCTATTCTTAGCCAGTATAACTCGCAAGTTTGCATTGTACAAGCCATCACAGTGCCGTTTATTTGCCACGACCTTTGTATACCATCTCACGACAACAATTTCGTGAGACAGCTGCGAGCTGAAGGAAAGTTCATCGCTGACGAACGATGCTTTCTTGAAGCAGATGCAGAACCCGGGCTGTCTTGACTCATCGCGTTATGTAACCTTTGGAAGATGTTGACTGGCGAATTCTCGCGCAGCACATATATCCATGGTTTGGCCGCTATGAATTCACTATTTTGATGGACTTTCCAAGGACCAACCCAGCAAGCGATATCCATCGCAAGCAATGCGAATTTGATCATCTGTGCACTACACGTGAGTACCCAGCCTGACGATGAAGTGATGTCACAGAGAGCACAGCCTTCTGAGAAACTCAGGGCAAGTGGTATCATGGGCCGAAGTGACTGCACAATTCAAGACTTTCGACGCACTCCACCAGACAACAGGCGAATCGCAAGAGAGGTGTACAGTTGAGCCACCACGGAATCAAGATAACTATGGAAACCCTCTCACTCGACTACCGAAACCAGGTGGAAGGCTTTTTCTAAATGGACAGCTTCAGCGATACGACGCGGTCGTAACACAATATATTTTGCTCGGACACGCTGAGTTAGTGCCTAAAGATGTTTTTGAGAGCCGACATGTCTACGGTATACCGCTCAGAAAAGTGACACAAGAATTGCCGACAGCAAAGCTAAGCGCACTTGAGCTTCACCATCTCTAAATGACTTTCTGGAAAAAAGTACAGGTGCAAGGGTCCTAGATCGCTAGATCAACCAAGGTCGACATGGCCTACTGAAACAAACGGATATCCTACTTCCGACAAAAACGTCTTGCCAACGTGTGAACCAATGACGCTTTTTCTTAACACAGCAGAACCTACGCCAGTATGCCCCACCCATTTTCTGATCGGATGTTCATTCATTGCTTCTTCAGGGCCACATAGCTCCGAGTATGAAGATGGATGCGCATAAACAACAACGAGTGACCTTACGAAGAAGTTGAGGATCGTCTGCAACTGCTTGATCACCAGTGGGTATGATGGACAAAGGAGTAGCTGCTACAGCTGCGAGCCCTCCATCGGTATCCATCACGTATTAGCAAGGACATAATAAGAGTGAATGACATCTTTTTGTCGAGCAGCAATTTGTTTCGAGGTGCATCTGGCCTCTTGGCCATGTGGCAGAAGTCATTCCCGGTCAGGGCGGTGTAGTGCGGGCCTATCGAATCAAGACACAACAAGGCAACGTTGTGCGGCGAAGGGTGCAGAAGCTCTATAAGGTAGAGACAGCCTGCAACTCTTTGGGGCGGGAGGATGAAAAAAAGGAGTAAACGTACGCAGCCTAGGTCTGCGAGAGAAGACGAGGAAGTTGAGGATGCGAAGGGCAAGTTGGCTGCTTGCCTGATTTCTCGCGTTAGCGCATAGTTTTCTTACAAGTATTGGTGACTTAATCTCCAATAAAATTTGCCTTGAATTTGATGCTTAGTGAAAAAACTAGTATCAGAAGGACGCGCTTTGAGCGCTATCTGACCAGAAAGGGTTGCGAAGTTAAACTCGCTGGGCTAACCTCCTTGGTTTCAGAAAGGTTTAGCGATCATTGGGTCGCAGTGCCATGAATATAGTGAACTAGTATACAGCCATGAACTAGAAGCGGTGAAAGGTGGGAAGTGGACACAAAACGCAGGCCGTAAGAAAGTGCGCCAGTGGCACCTCTCGGTCAGTCCTTGGAATATCCGCTGGATTTCGATATTTCTGTATGCCAATATATGATGAAAAGATGCGAGATGGAGGTACTTGGAATGTTCACTAGATGGACGGATGGATGAACGAACGGACTGATAGACGGATGCACAGACTGACGCACGGATGGATGGACAGATGTTTGGACGCATGGAAGGACGCACAGAGGATGGACGCAGGATGGTCGCACAGACGGACGCACGGTTGGACGGAAGCAAGAATGAACGCACGGGTGGACGCTTAGCCCCAATCATCATCATGCACTCCGTAGATATGCTGTGATTTTTCCCTCGAGCAGCATCAGATAGGAATGGCATTTCCCACATCATTGCAGCCATTGCTGTTCTATCAAACGTTTTGGACAATCTAACACACTTTATTAGCAATCGAATACACATGGCCATATACTGTACACCCACCCCTTATGTATTACCCCTTGAGGATTCTTTAGGAAATAAAGTGATGAAAAATGACGTGATGTCGAACTCACACACAGACTTATTCGAAAGAAGTTCTCTGCTGCGCTTTCAGTTCTAATTAGACGCCATCACATGTTCTCTTTTCGCGTAACGCTCCAGCATTACTATTCCCTCTTTCGGTCGCATATGAGCCACTGCCCTGTAGTTTAATCTAAAACTTCAAAAGAATATTATTACCAGTTGAAGAGAATACCTGTTCGTTGCATTTTAAAAGTTCAATATTTATATCTCACAAACCCGCTTTTTTTGGACATACCGCCTCCAGCTCCTACTATATTTTAATAAGAAGAAAAATTTACTCTTTCTAAAGACTTTGTAAGCTCTCTTAGAACAACCGAGCGCCCGCGTAACATGACGTAAGATGGTTAATATAACGCCATCGAAGGAATGACTATACTCCGAACCACAGCTACAATGTACCCAAGCAGGTAAATCAGCACCAGAAGTACAGAAGTGCGCAAATGCAGATAACTTTTTATCACGCCTTCACCTGGCTGCGTTATGCCTTTCTCCTTGATATGTTTTAAATGCGCGCCTGAGGCTTGAAAATAAACATTGTGTATATGGTTACTATAAAGTATTCGTCACATGCATACTCATTTTTACTGCAGCTTTTATTCATTTACGAAGTGGTCGTATTATTCACACGTATTTTAACCTGTCCACTTTGCGCATGCATGTATTTATGTCTGTTTTTCACCAAAGAAAGACGCGTTACATTAATGAAACTACAACAGCGAAAAGACTTGTTTGTATCGCTCATGTGTGCAGTGCAGTTGTTGTCTGGTTGCGGTGCCCTGGCCTCGTCAAGCTACATGCTTACAGCTTTGTTAACATGATGGCTTTCAATATTGTGCTTGTGCATGTTCTAAATACGAATTTTACTTGACTTGTTAAAGCATTTTATTACGCAGCAGTAGCGAAAAAGAGGTCTCACGCGTAGACATGGGGTGTGTGGAAGGCACAGAGGAAATAGCCATTGGCCAAAAAAATAGGCAACTGAGTAGATATAGCTTAAAAGAACATCAAGGACACACACGCGAGTTCTGGTTTTCTTCACTTGTTCCTTGCGCTTGCCGTATAATATGCTTCATGACATATCAACTCTTTTCGTTTGCATGGATACAAATGCCCCATAAAGTATACAAGGGGGGACCACCGCCGTGGCCCAATTGGTCAGAACTTCGTGCGCGTAATCCGAAGGTTGCAGGTGCAGTCCCTGCTGATGGTCAGTTGTCTTTTCGTCCACGTTACTATCTTGACACATTTATCACAATGAGTATACAACTCACTTTCAACAGTACAAAACAACCCGTATTCCAGCCTTCGGCTCATCTGCTAGATTTGCTCAAGTAGTAGCTAACTAAAGAAACACACCATCATGACTCTGTTTCGTAAAGAAATAGGACATGAAATTTTTCGCATTGCCTCACCCGCCGAGATGGTCAAGTGGTTAGGGTGCTCCATTGCTGACCCCAAGGTACCGGTATCGAATCTCAGCCGCGGGTGGCGTATTTAGACGGAACGAAATGGTAGGGAGCTTCTCGTGTTTAGACTGAGTAGTAAATGAAGACACTTTCTGCCGAATAATTACGCAAATCTTTTTATTTATGTTGTATACAACAGGAGGTTCTGGACCACCTAACTCCAGTGGCCTACGCCATTCGTACCGGTAGCGCGCAGGTGCAGCCAATCGAGGAGACCGCGTTTACAACGATGAAATGCAAACTCAGTATTTTCGGGTGTACACATTTTACTGATCGAACCTATTGCACAGCTTCCACAGCGTTGTACCAGATGAACGACATAAAGTGTGTGCTTAAGTTCACATTAAAGAACCCCATGTGGTGGAAACTTACGGGGTCCACCACTGCGGCGCCCCTCGTAATCATGGTTTTGTGACTTAAAGCGGCAATCATTATCATTAATAATAGTATTATGACATTCATGTTTACCTGTTACGTGGAGTGCAGAGAAACCTGGATGAAGGCAGGGATGTTCAGAGAATGTGTGGTGAGCAATCTCAGAATTCGTTTTCTTATAACTTTCGACGCGTCATATAAAAATTACCAGTAAGATGACACCACACTGCAGAAGTTGAAAATTGGAACGAGCCTCGTACAAAACGAAAAGAAAGATAAATAATCAGCGATAACTGGTGGATTCGTGAGAGGGAAACAATGACCTCATTAAACGGTACTTTGAGAACTTCATCTCACAAGTTTGACTATCATATTTACAGGAGAAAATTAATGTTGTAGTTTTGCTTTGAAATATTCAGGCCGATGTCTCGTTGATTGATTGATTTGTGAGGTTTAACGTCCCAAAACCACCATATGATAATAAAAGACGCCATAGTTGAGGGCTCCAGAAATTTCCGGGTTTCGGGTTCTTTAACGTGCATCCAAATCTGAATATACAAGCCTACAACATTTCCGCCTCCATCGGAAATGCAACCGCCACAGCCGGGGTTTGATCCCGCGGCCTGCGGGTCAGCAGCCGAGTACCTTAGCCACTAGACAACCACAACGGGGCTGCCGATGTCTCCTTGCGTGACGACACGAATTTAATCACGCATCTTTTGTATTTTTGCAACATGGGCTCGATAAAACTTTTTGAAGCTTTGTACGTTAGGTCTATGACGTTCACAGCTTCACGGAATCTCAAGGTGGCATCTCCGCCAGCATTTTTGTGCCCGCATTTATTCACTTAACAAGCGTCATCTCGCGGTAAGAGTGGTATTTTCGGTACTGTGAATTTATGCTTTACTAATACGTAAAAAATCAGTTTTCTGTTTAGTGTCTCTTTAAAAGGACATACATTATTAGAGTTCTCAGTGTGGCGTTTAACAATACAAGCTAGGTAGTAATTTTTGTTGAGTGTCCTTTTAAAGCGGATAAGTGGACATCGTCATCTAGAAATAAATTTTTGCCTGAGTTAGCACTAATATGGGCATGCAGACACGTTGTTAATTTGCCGCAATGACGGAAAACGATTTCTTACTTCCCTGACAATACTATTTTCACCGTGCACGAGGAAGTCAGCGTGAATGAAGATTGGTGCGCAGTGCGCGCAGACGTAGTTCACAGTGTGACTGTTTCAAGCACAAATGGGCATATAGACAAGTTCAAGCCCATATAGACATGGGAATCTTTGTTCCTAAAGGACAATGTAACCTGATGTATTGAAGAAGAAAAACGACTATTTGGGCCAGTTGGTTAAATTTCATGCTAGTATCGGGCCGTGAGTGTGCTGGAACGTCATGTGGAAAATTAACACGCGAAATCACCAAGGCGAATAATGGCAGGAAATCTGATCACAAATGCGTGAACCAGCTTTTGGTAGCCTTGAATGAGAAAGAGATCGCAGTTTTCGATAGAGGTCAACCCTCTAATCATTGTGCTTTCATTTTTATGGGATATGGGAATCTCCCGCAGAATTATGTCACGTTGGTCACGTTCGCTTGTTGAAAGATTTTACCTGTTTGTATTGACATGTGAGCTGCGAGAAATAAATTCAGTTGGGAGTCACCGCTAATGTTGACTTTCTTTGCCTCCCGTTCCTCGCCTTCCGTACACTTTTCTTCCAGTGCTTTCGTGCGTGCACGGCAACTCCTATCAAGTGATGTGTTCAACCACGTAGCGTTTATGATGGTCTACTACCTACGTCACAGCCGTAACGTTAACCCCAGTCACTGCGAACGAATGCTGCCTGCCACGTATAAGCTCCGCAGATATTAAAAAGCGGACGCTGTCGCGTAGGCGTTCTAAAAAGGCATCAACCCGAGTGAGCCGAGAACATAACGAGCTTGTATAAGCAGATTTCGGTGAACAGAAACAGCAAAGTAAACTCCATACGCTCATCTTAACAATACTACTGTCGTGCCTCTACAGTATTTTACGGGTTCGTTATATAAAAAAAAGGAAAATCTGATATGATTTTCATATTCGTTAGTGTAAACTGGTCGTTCACATTCGCTTTGAGCTAGAAGGTTCTTATCTCTCTGAGTTTACGCAGCCTTTCTAAGCTACGTTACCTTACATGAAATTGCTGCTGAATTCAAAATTATACGGTGACAGCGCAAGCTCCAGAGATTCTTTTTTTTATTTTAAACAGCTTGCAACTTTCGTTCAGCGAAGGTCGCGTATTGACTCCTCTCTAGAGGAACAAAAAAAAATGCTTACGGCAGCACTCGAACGGTCGTACCATGGCGAGCGGGATCTGCTGCGAACGGGACTCGCTGAGCGCGCAATCAGAACGAAGGGCATTAAAGCAATCGGGTTCGCAAGACGCAGCAGTAGAGAGAGTAATAGGGGCGTGGTGGCTGTAATGCAGTTACCGTCGCCCCCTTGCGGTGGGATTCTTGTCCAATTAGACAGGAATCATCGAGCACCCATGTAGGGTACTCGGTGATTTCTGCTCGGTTGCACTGATGGCGTGCGATCAAGTTTCAAATGCGTGCCTCGCTGTCAGATCTAAGTCGATTCACTGTGTTTCATTACAAGCGGTCGCCTAAAGTAGCAGCTTGAAGGTGATTTTCTATTTGAGAAGTAATCTTTTCTTCATGCATTGAAGCCGCGTTTTGCTCTTTTAGAAGAAGTGGGCACGCGATACAGAAATAGGAGAGTTGAGGGTATTATACCGAACAATAGAATGAGTAATAATACTGATTGTTGGCCTAGTTGGTATTTACTTAATGGCATGTGCTTGTCGCCGCCTGTGCTTGTCGTTTGAGTGTTCCTTTTCTTGTGTGTGTCTCTTTTGCGGCCAAATCATGCCAATAGAATGAGGTAGGTAACACAAGAAGCAAGCTTAATTACTGATAAAGTAAAAAAAAAGAGCCGGTTAAAAATGACCGGTTCGTGATATCCACCACTGTTACGAGGTTTGGATTGCTAGAATTGGGTTGCAAGACGTAAACAGGAATACGTGTCAGAAACGTAGAAACTTCGCTATTTACAGCCTTTATTAGCGAAGCAGACACCGACATTACATGTCGACCCTCGCGAGTCGCAACGTAGACCTCTGCGTGTGCGCATTTATGATTCTAGAGAATTGCCTCTAATTTCATAGGATATACACAGACCCAACATTCAAGGCATTCCCGGCTGCGGCGGCTTCATTTCCGATGGAGGCGGAAATGTTGTAGGCCCGTGTACTCAGATTTGGGTGCACGTTAAAGAACCCCAGGTGGTCAAAATTTCCGGAGCCCTCCACTACGGCGTCTCTCATAATCAAATGGTGGTTTTGGGACGTTAAACCCCACAAATCAATCAACATTCAAGGCGTTGTCCCGTTCTACCTGACAGTACCTGCGAAATCGGTTTTTGTATGCTCATCACAGTCGTGTAGAGGATGTGACAGTCGACTGCTGGCTCGAAGCTTGCGGGATCAAATACCGACCACGGCAGACGCATTTTAGATAGAGGCGAAAACGCTTGAGCCCTGTGAACATTTACGTTCACGTGAAAGAGGCTCAGGTGGTTCAAAATTGCTGAGGTCTGCACTATACAGCATTCTTTATAATCATATCATTGTTTTGGGACATTAAGCCCAACAATTATCGTTATTGCTTATATGCCAAGTTCAAAAGTAATCGTGGCTTATTGATGTATCCATACAGAGATTACTAGCGTGTTGCTAAAGAGATGAATGTAGCATCTGCCACTGTATCTGACACGCTGCATTCTTTCTAAACACTGCTTCGCAATTACGTTGCCTCAAAAAGCCTAACGCTAATTCCTACAAGTGTACAAGCTTTAAATGACAACTTGTTTAAGATAGAAAGCGTATTCATAATTTAAACGGAATAAATTTAGCGAAAAGTACCAATTCAGTGATATCTTAGCATTATACATTCAAATGTCGGCCCACACGGACTATCGCAGCACATCGACCCCTTTATTTCTTGCAGAAGGGCAGGAAGAGCGCGTACATTACAGCGTAACTTACCGGTGATAAATAATTCGCGAGGTCTGGAGTATAGGCCAAATAATACTCCGTGGAACAGGTTAGGAAAAAAATGCGCCACCCCTTCACCTGTGCAAATGAGTCTGAAAGGGGTGTGCATTGGAGAAGAAAGAAGATTCTCGCGCGCGCTCCAGCGGGGCTCACCCATTAACGATTGATGGGAGCACCCGGCGAGCTGCCATCGAAACTCTCGGCCACCTTCTTCTGTATACACCAGCTAGACCCTCAAATGGAGAGAGGGACTGAAGGGGAAGAACAGAGCCTACGGCCGAGCGCGAGGCACGCATTCGGCGCCGTTTACTTCGGGCCGCCTACGCAAATGGCTGGCACCGGCCGCTTTAATTCAATTAGGGCCCCGAGCAGAAGCGGACGGTACACCGGAGTGGATCTCGCGCAGCCACCTCCAGCCAGATAGCTCGACCACTTCTGTCGAAGTAGGCATTTCTGCGCAAGCCAAAGCCGTGGAACGTAATTATTCAGGACCGTTGAGCCCGAGAGGCGCGAAGATCCCGGTGATGGAATGTTTCTTTTTTTCCTTTCTTGCGTATCTTGCGTATACTTTGCGTATCGGCTCCGAAACGATCTGAAGTTACTACAGGTAAGAAAAGAAGCTACCGCGGACAAAAGAAGAATCATTGCGAGCAGCGATAGCAGCTCAGTATCGAACACGCGGATCGCTCGCTATAATTGCAGCCGATGCATTTATGATTAATGAGGGGCGCATGAACGTTGAATCCTCCGATGTCGATTTTCGTTTTGCGTTTATATCGCGAAGCCGAGTGGCCACTCACAATGTAACATTGTGTGGCACGAGATAAGGGCATCGGCTACCTGTCGACTGACGCGGTATATGGCCCTTGTGCTGTTGGTCGAAAAGTCAAAAATTGGATTTATCTGCTGCGGAAGTCGTAATACAACATTAAAAAATATTATACTCTAGTAACTTGACCTATTCTTACAATACGTAGAGCTTTCAAATCAGATGTCGTGCATATTTTCAGTGCGACCAGCTAGGCAAGTTTTTTGAAGCTGAATTCATGACTTTTTTAAAAAGAAGTGAACTTCGTAATCTTTTTTCACAGGATCTGCTGCACTTTCAGCACCTGAAATATTTTAATTCGTAGCATGTCAAAGTGGCCACTAGCACAGATTTTATTTGTGCCTTGAGCTTGTCATGTTCCCGGAAAAACCAAATTCAGCACTTTATCAATTTAGGTCATGCAAGAAGCCGTCGAACTATTGCGATACATAACTAAATCACTATTTTTGAAGGTTCATCACTTCATTACCTTGCCGCAAATGCCATTTTATTGAGTGTGTTTTTTAAAAATCTCTTGAAAAAGAAGAAATTATTGATTGACACCTCTAGCTCAGTGGGTGAAAACTATAGGCTCTCGTAAATAGACAGGAAAACTTTTGGCAGCCGAAATAAACAAGAAGGACAAGTTTCAGACTTTGAGAGATGTGTGCAAATTCTCTCAGTGATATTGATGATGGTCAAAAAAAAACGCTGATTAATTTGGCATGGAATGACCCATTTTCTGCGAACTGGCCCAGGTCTGCACTTCAACTGTTTTCATAACCTTCAACTAATAGGCCACAAGTATGGCCGACGGCGCCACCTCAATGCTATGATATATTTATTTGTTTATTATTTAGTACTAACTCTTTCAGATCCCCAGGGCTTTACAGAAAAGAAGTGGTTGACATGAACATAAACAAATGTGCAAAAATTTATTTATTAAAATACAAATTCACTAAACATCAGGTCCTGAATGACACTTTTGAAGTTACCATCAGTGATTGTTGCGTTGGAGCAGGAAAAGCGGTTCTATTCTCTGCTAGTCTGCGGATTAAAAGAGTGGCTGTAGATGTTAGTACGGCATTGTTGGACACCAACCCTAAAGCTGTGGTCCACGCGTGTTGAAAAAATGCCAGGCCTGCACGGAAGGCGCGGCTCTGCGATAAATTTTTGTGATTTTACATGGTCCAGTTTTTGGTTTTTGAAAAAGATGGTAATGTCGTCGTCGAAGGGCTTGTTGATAGGCTGGAATATGATGTACTTACTTTTAGATATATTAGGCATGAGCCTATTTTGATGAAGCGATTTTTCTAATTTAAATAAGTACCCATTTACCTCAGCTTCAAAGTACACGAGTATTCTACCTGAAAAAAATATGTTAGTGTCATCAGCGTAAATAAATAATTTTGAGGATCGCGGAATGTCACACACATCATTATTATAAGTTATGAATTGTAGCGGTTCAAGGATCGACCCTTGTGGTACATGATTTTTTACAGCTTTCATTGGGGAAACAGTGTTACGCACCTTTACATACTGTTTTCTTGCGGTAAGATAACTTTTTCATAATTTATCTGCCACGCCACTTACGCCGTATTCATGTGACAGGGATATTGGAAGGTAATGTTTGACTGTGTCGAAGGCCTTCTTCACATCAATGAAAACGCCTATGGTGTACGTTCTATTTTCCCTGTTTTTAGTATCTCCTCTTTCGTATCTAATAGCGCCGACTCCGTAGACTTACTCTTGTAAAATTTATACTGTGCTTTATTGATTATCTGGTGTTTTGTGAAAAAGCATTTAAGTCTGGTGTGTGTTATTCTTTCGAAAACTTTTGAGACTACCGCCAAACCGATATAGGGTGGTAGTTCGATTATACATTCTTGGCACCCCCTTTGAAAAGGAAAAACGCGGGCTTTTTTTAGTTTGGAAGGAACATCGTCCGTTGCTAGCATAGTGTTCGAGATGTATGAGGGTGTGATATTAGTGAGGCAACATATTTTATCGGGCTGGCTGCTATTTCATCAACACCCGCACCAACGTTGTCACGTATTTGACAGGTTAATTTTTCAACTTCTGATCGCCTAACCGGAGAATCTGTGTTGCCGCCAGCGTTAACAAAATATTCAGTCATGGCTGTTAGTGCATCGACATCTGCCTTACGGTCTGCGAAATCAGCAATAAAAACATGGCCTATCTTTATTACATTGAGTTAAAATATTTACGTAAAACCAGAGTTGCCTGGGATTATCGAAGGTTTTTTTCAAATGTGCATTGGAAATAATATATCCTGGATCACTAGATGTGAGCATTGGGCTTATCGCGAAACTTTTTGTAGCCTTCAAGAAGTGATACACCACAAGATTCTACAAACGTGATAAATTTAGTTTTTTTTTAGTTTGTTCGGTCATACAGTGTGTTGTTAATCTAGGGCTTGCGCATCTTCTTTTTCAAGGGTTGACGTTTTCGAGCGTTCAAATTCACATTAAAATATTTTCCCTAAAAAAGGACCCTGATTTTTTAGTTCTGCTTTATTTTTAGCTTACAGCACTACCGTTTTTCACCTGTTAGCCCTTCTTATGAAGCATATAATGCTATCGTCTTATCATAGCACTAATGGTTTCACAATGTGAGATCAGTGCATCATATGTTATCCAAATTTTTAACTACACGAGCCCGCGCTGCTTCACAAAAGTATGTAAAGCGCATAAACACCCAACTCAACAACCAAGCGGTAGCCTAGTGGTCAAAGCACCACTATCACGCTTGGGAGACAGTGGGAGACAGTACTTCTGTCGGTGGGACTCGTGTGCCCAGGTTGGCTTCTTGTGGCTCGCCCTCGTTCTTTTCGACTGGGAGGGTGCTCAGGCAGGTGCTAGAGTCCTGCTACAAGGCAGGCAGGTGCTAGAGTCCTGCTGCGATGCTGGCAAAGGTAGCAGGTCCTGCTACCTTTGCCAGCATCGCTTTGCTGAACTCCATCGCACGGTCACACAATACTCACGCCTCGTTCTTTTTTGAAGTCACGCGTGCACCAGCGTTTTATTCTTTTAGGGATGCGAATGTCACACAAACTAAGTGAGCATGGTTCGAGGGACACTTGATAAGCCATGTCACGGCCAGGCTAGAAGAGTGGAACTTCTAGCCCGATGCAGTTCCGCCCCTCTAGCCCGCGGCCTGCGTTGCACACCCCACCACGCCCCAGCATTCTGCGTCGCAGCCAAGTATTCTACCACGAAGCCCCGCCAGGTCAAGCAACTGCTCTTTAAATAGACAGCAACGTTCATGAGGCGTTCATTGGGAATGCAGTGATGGCTATCCACTTTTATGAAGATTACTTATGTTCACGACATAACGGTCACGTCGGGTGAAGATCAACCGTAGTTGAGTGCAATGCACTGAATGTGAGTGGAAGTTTAGATAAACTAAGGAACAGTGCAAACAGACATTGCCAATTGTATTTCAAGAGCGTCAAAAATTTCAGTGCATTTCCACGAAGTGAATGACGTATGCACAGACGAATGGACAGGTGGACAGGCGCATGGACAGTCGAATTCACGGATGAATGGGTGGACAAACAGATGGGCGTACGGACAGCTAGATGGATGGACGCCTGGACGAACAGATGCATGGCCGGACGGATAGAAGGCTGGCGCGGGTGATAATGCATCGTGTAGTTGTATAGTAGATTACACGTAAAGCCGGTTCTTCTCACGAGTACATGCTTTAGTTTTTACTGTACAGGCGTTCAGTTTGTGTTTTGGTATTGTGGGGTGTGATCGACGCCCACTAAGCGGGCCCTAGGGAGCTTTATCCTTAAAAGCTGCCGTCGGCTGCATTGATCCAATAAACGCATAGAATAAATAAGGTCCCAGCAAGAATAGAACCCCGACATTCAGCTTGGAAATCAAGTATTCTACCACAGAACCATGGCAGGTCTCGGAACTGCTTTTCAAATAGATCATAATTTTAATTTACGTCAATTGTGGTTGCAGTGCTGGCTATCAAATCGTATAAACAGTACTTACGTATTTTTATCATACAACCGTCACGTAGCGTTAACGTCAATTGTAGTTAGGCGCCGTATGCTGAAGTTCATCAATGTAGCAGTGTCTAGGAACGCCATCGTTGCTGGGACAACCGCTACCTATCAGCTTACCGCTTCTTTTGTTTTTAATACTCACGTTGTTCTTGGCATCATTACGCAAAATAAACATGAAACTGTTTGTTGTAGCATTTGTACGCGCATTTAGCGTCGTTTCGAAACGTTACGCTGAATAGGAAAATTTCCACACAGTAACTTTTCCCTCCGCAGGCTTCGCACGACATCGATTCGCAAGGTACAGAGAATCTTCCGAATCTTTTGAACTTTTCGACTAGCATCATGATAAAAAGTATACACTAGATGGTTGAGCCACGTACTCGAGTAGGATATCTCTGTCACGGTGAACATTCAAACGGCAAGCTTAAGGGTCCTCCAATTTTTACTCCTGTGAAACCTTCACTCGTAGTCAGAGTGCAGGAATACTTAGTAGGCTATCAGCCGCTGTCTCTTTAATCTTGAGCCGAAACTTTCAGTTCCGTACACCACGTTTTCAACGTCAGCATCTGGCAAGATGTTTAGTGTTTCCACCTAAATATCCATCGGCAGACCTTGCGAGCCCATGCGGGCATGGTAAATACCTAAAAGGCCTCTAAACCACTCTCTAAAATACGACAAAGGGGCACGTTACTCTCTGCCGGTGTTACCCGTCCTTGCGGCACAATGATTGACTCCAGCTATTGGTTCATCTGACATCATAATAAAATAAACTCTTAATTAGCTGATCTACGAAAGGTATCCGGTGTGTGTTTGTGTGTTGTGGCCTACCCTGCTTTATAGTGCAGTTATCAAAATGCGTAGGAACGTGGTCGCATGCCCGGTTTGTCTTTTCCTGCATGACTGTCGCGTGCGATAAACTGACCTCACTTTCTTTTCTACGTTCGCGGCTGCGCAAGCGGATGTAGTAGCTTGTAAAAAAAGCGAAATCTCGACTGACTGAGCGCTTAGCTGTACCATTCCACCTGTCCTTGAAAGAAGTAAGTGGCGAAGAGCTAGCGCTTGTAGGAAGGGTAGCTAAGGCAAAAAAGTATAGAAAATGCCTTGCATTTGTAGTCTGTGTGGCTTAGGCGCCCTTTAACTCGCCTGACACCAGAAATACGTAATGCACCCTGGTAGGTCTACTAATACTCGCAATATAGCTAAATTACTGGCATAAAATATTAAGTGCTATTCTATGATGGGTACATGCCGAACAGTTCGTGCAGTATGATGCAATTCACCATATTGGGCTACAAAATGCAAACCAGAGTGATTGCCTTATGCTAGAACACTCGGCTTACCGAATAGAGACCAAAATTCTAGTATGCTGATGACGGTTATGACACACGACGTCTGTGTTCGAGCGCAGATGCTTTCTCACGCCCAACTAGCACAAGCCGGGCCCTCATTAGCCTCATCTACAGGCACATCATTTGAATTTGCTAGATTCCCACTATTTCGTAATAACTAACGTGCATCCTTTATTGCGCTATCTACGAAATAACTTTAGCAAGTACTTCTGATCACTAGGATTCAGTGCGGCACAAAGTTTCAAATACGATTTATTTTGAATACTCTGCTACTTGGGACCGCAATCGTTACACTGGAGGTTTATGCCCTTGAACCAGTTAGAAGCAATGCTACTCGCTTCATTCTCTCGAACTGCAATCGTGAGGTGAGATTTTCACGACAAGCAATATGCTTTTCAACGCCTTTGCAATACCTTTGCTACCTCTGCGCCGACGGGTGGTAAGACTAACAATTTTTCGTAATGTACCTAACGACCTTATCATTTGCTCTGATATAATCCGAAAACGCCTACCTCTCAGTCACCTCAATTTTATCATATGTCGTTTCTGTTCTCCACGCAGGCTTTTCATGCAGTGCAGAATTTAGTGTATATCACGCTACCGAAATGGAACGCAAGCGCAACACGAACATGGCATTTATCAATCTGTAAGTGACAAGGATGTATGCACTAAGGGACAAAGAAGGCAAAATAATTACCAATATAAATGGGATAGTTAAAATAGCGGAGGAGCTTTACAGAGATCTATAGAGTAGCCGGGACAACCGCGATCTTAGTATTATAGGGACTAGCAGTAACCCAGATGACATCCCACCAGTAATGATAGAAGTAGTCAGAAAAGCTCTGGAGAGCATGCAAAGAGGCAAAGCTGCTGGTGAGTATCTGGTAACATCAGATCTGCTGAAAGATGGAGGACAGATTGTGTTTGAAAAACTATCCACCCTGTTTACGAGGTGTCTCCTGACGGGAGGGTTGCCAGAGTCTTGGAAGAACGCTAACATCATCTTAATACATAAGAAAGAAGGTGACAAAGACTTGAAGAATTACTGGCCGATGAGCTTGCTCTCTGTAGTATACAAGCTATTTACAAAGGTAATTGCTAACAGAGTAAAGAAAACATTAGAGTTCGATCAACCAAAGGAACAAGCAGGATTTCAAACAGGCTACTCAACAATCAACCACATTCATACTATCAATCAGATAATAGTGAAATGCTCAGAATATAACCAACCACTATACATAGCATTCATAGATTACGAGAAGGCGTTTGATTCAGTAGAAATATTAGCCGTCATGCAGACACTGCGGAATCAGGGCGTCGGTGAAGTATATATAAAGATCCTGGAAGAAATCTACTGGAGATCAACTGCTAACATAGTGCTTCAAAAAGAAAGCAACAGAATACCAATCAAGAAGGGTGTAAGACAGTGGGACACCATCTCCCCAATGCTATTTACCGCGTGCTTACAGGAGGTTTTCAGAAGCCTAGAATGGGATCAGTTACGGATAAGTGTTAATGGAGAGTACCTTAGTAACTTGCGCTTGGCCGATGACATTGCATCGCTGAGTAACTCAGGGGACAAATCGCAACTCATGATTACGGAGTTAGACAAGTAGAGCAGAAAGAGGGGTCTTAAAATTAATCTGCAGAAAACGAAAGTAATGTACAACAACCTCGGGAAAGAGCAGCGCTTCGAGATAGGTAATAGTGCACTTGAAGTTGTAAAAGACTATGTCTACTTAGGGCAGGTAATAACCGCGGAGCCGAACCACGAGATTGAAATAACTAGAAGAATAAAAATGGGGTGGAGCACATTTGGCAAGAACTCTCAAATTATGACAGGTAGATCGCCGCTATCCCTCAAGAAGAAGGTATATAACAGCTGCATCTTGCCGGGACTTAGCTACGGAGCAGAAACCTGGAGCCTTACAAAGAGGGTTCAGCTTAAATTGACGACGACGCAGTGAGCAATGGAAAGAAAAATGGTAGGTGCGACCTTAAGAGACAAAAAGAGATCAGAGTGGATTAAGAAAGAAATGGGGGTTAAGGATATCATAGTTGAAATCAAGAAGAGGAAATGAACAGGGGCCGGGCATGTAGCGCGTAGACAGGATAACCGCTGGTCATTAAGAGTAACTAACTGGATTCCCAGAGAAGGCAAGCGAGATAGGGGGAGACAGAAGGTTAGGTGGGCAGATGAGATTAGGAAGTTTGTGGGTATAAATTATCAGCAACAAGCACAGGACCGGTTAACTGGCGAAACATGGGAGAGGCCTTTGTCCTGCAGTGGACGTAGTCAGGCTGATGATGATGATGAAGTGACAAGGATGTCATGATCTTTAAATTAATTCTTGCCAATAAAGTTCATCATGCAGGTACGTCACGCAGTACCACGTTTAGTGTGTATCACGCAAGTTAGCGGGCCGCAAGCGCACAGTGAGCGTGATATCACTCATATGCCAATCCTGCTCACCATGGCATGGATGTGATGATTTTTGTTTCATCATTCTCAGTAATTTATCATCGTCATACTGTCACGGAATGTAATGTCAAGTTTGGTGTATATCAAGCTAGCAAACTAGCTGTGAGCGTGCCACGGGCGAGGCATGCAAGTTATGTTTTACATGATAATAATATAATGATTTCCATATCACTTAATGTCATTTAAGTTCATCATACAAGCACGCCACACAATACCAAATTTCGTATATTTCAACCTAGCAGAACAGCTACGATTTTTCAATGAGCATGGCATATATGCATGTTGATTATGACACGCAAGTGATGATTTGATTATTATCACCTGCCTTCATGTTAGTCATGCAGAAGTATCTCGTCATACCAATTTCAGTAGAGATCAGTTTTATCAAACGGCCGCTAAAGTACTCGGGTCAGGGTATGTAAACCTAGCAGTTCATGACAAGTCATTCCTGATATCATGACATGAGCTGTCATTCATGTTCATCATATAGTCATGTTGTGCCGAATCAATTTTGGTAGAAATGCCGTTAAGGAGTTGGTCAGCAAAGGAAGAAGTCGTAGGTGGCTAGACAGACAGACAGACAGACAGACAGACAGACAGACAGACAGACAGACAGACAGACAGACAGACAGACAGACAGACAGACAGACAGACAACAGACAGACAGACAGACAGACAGACAGACAGACAGACATGCAGGCAGGCAGGCAGGCAGGCTGGTATGCAGACAGGCAGGCAGGCAGATAGATAGATAGATAGATAGATAGATAGATAGATAGATATATAGATAGATAGATAGACACATAGATGGATAGATAGATGATAGATAGATAGATAAATCGATAGATAGATAGATAGATGGGTTATGGATAGATAGATAGATATGCTTGAGGTTGCTGAACATTGACATTGTTAAGTAATGGTTTGCACTTGAAATATTGAGGAAGATACTCGACTATGCGGAAGGCTTAGTGAAAGACGGAAAGGGTAAGAATTCGTACATTGTGCAAAACTATTTTATGACAGTAAAAAGCTAGGATAAAACAATGATCACGGACAATAAAAAAGACCGAGATTAAGAAAGGTAACGTTATCGAACCTACGAATTTTTCAATTTGTAGCATGTTGAACGAAACTGGCAGCTCATAAAACGGTCGATTCTAGTTTGTTAACTAACACGGAATTTCAGCCCTGCCACGGTGGTCTAGTGGCTAAGGTACTCAGCTGCTGACCCGCAGGTCGCGGTTTCAAATGCCGGCTGCGGCGGCTGCATTTCCGATGGAGGCGGAAATGTTGTAGGCCTGTGTGCTCAGATTTGGGTGCACGTTAAAGAACTCCAGGTGGTCAAAAGAACTCCAGGTGGTCAAAACTCCAGGTGGTCCGTCCGTCCATCCGTCCGTCCGTCCGTCGTCTGTCTGTCTGTCTGTCTGTCTGTCTACCTGCCTGCCTGCCTGCCTGCCTGCCTGTCTGTCTGTCTGTCTACCTGCCTGCCTGCCTGCCTGCCTGCCTGCCTGCCTGCCTGCCTGCCTGCCTGCCTGCCTGCCTGTCTGTCTGTCTGTCTGTCTGTCTGTCTGTCTGTCTGTCTGTCTGTCTGTCTGTCTGTATGTATGTATGTATGTATGTATGTATGTATGTATGTATGTATGTATGTATGTATGTATGTATGTATGTATGTATGTATGTATGTATGTATGTATGTATGTATGTCTGTCTGTCTGTCTGTCTGTCTGTCTGTCTGTCTGTCTGTCTGTCTGTGGTGGTTCTTGGGCCCTCAGACGCAGAAACCTACGACAAGGACAAAAAACATTTATCGGCTTCACACACAGTAGAATAACAACACTGTGGCTATTTGTACAACACACTGAATGCATAACTCCGTCCTACGGTCCGTGAGTCTGCGCGCACGTGAGTAACCCACGCGTCCACTCCGTCGGGTGCTACTCACGCTCCCGCTAGAGACGACGGCGTCGACGACGCAACCTCGCCAAGGGAAAGTTTCCATGTGCACGGGAGCTCAAGAGCAGGCCATCAGCTGCTCGAGATGGACCAGGCGGTCCCACGCCTCGGCAGACGCTACACCGATGTCGCACCATCAATTTGCGGTTGTGACGAACCGGCTCCGACGTGGTACCGTGGCCACGATCTCGGTGACTGGTCGTGCCGCACCCGAGTCTGGACAGGATCAGCCACTTGCGCTGGCCCGCACGCACGTACGCCACAGGTGCAGCATGTCAGGCCCGGCTCGGAACCACCACTCACCTGAGGAACACGCCACGCTCGTCCCAGTTGGCTTGGTGACACGGGCTCATCCGTTCGGTCCCCTGAGGCCCAACGCCTAGCGCTCTTGCTAGCTGGCGGCGTTCTTCCTCTTCTCGTTGCTGTTCCGAAGCTCATGTGCTTCATGCTCGCTTTTTGCGCGCACACTTCCTAGTCCTCGTTTTCGTCACCATTTTCGGTTCACACTTTCAGTTTCGTACCACACTGCCTGCCTGCCTGCCTGTCTGTCTCTCAGTCTGTCTGTCTGTCTGTCTGTCTGTCTGTCTGTCTGTCTGTCTGTCTGTCTGTCTGTCTGTCTGTCTGTCTGTCTGTCTGTCTGTCTGTCTGTCTGTCTGTTCGTCTGGCCACTCATCCTTCTAGTGAACACTCCAAGTGCTGGCATCTCGCATCCTTTCATCATTTATTTTTCATATACAAGTACCGCCGTCTAGTGGACATTCTAAGAAGTAAACGAGAGGTACCTACCTACTACATACATCGAGGACGCACGACCAACGACTTGAGGCGCTTCGCCACTAAAAAACGAGAACAATGCAAATAAAATCAAAAATAGGCACGAGTGACGATCAAATCGAGGGCGTCTTCGTGGCAAGCAGGTGTTCTGCGAAAGTCCCGAGATTGCTTGAAAATGACTTCGAAAGGAAAATACTACTTTAATGCAATGTAGTGGAACGATCCTATTTAGTTCTTCACATATTGCATGACCGTAGCGTAGAGGCGTGCTAGGCCTAAAATATGTTAACTCAGGAACGAGTAGGTGATTTAAAAGGCCACTCATTACAAATGGCTGAGATATATTTAATCATCATCAGCAGCAGAACCATCAACAAAGTGAACAGCTGCGTTGTCCTCGTGTTGCATTGCGGACGTGCCTTAGGCCCCTCACTGATTAGCAAAAGAAACAAGTATAGCATAGTGGGCGTTTAACAATTGCGCTTGCAAAAGGCATTCAAGGGTGCTTTGAAAGACCAGTATTAGGTGGACAGTCTTTAGTTCCTTTACAGCACGGTTGAGGCAAGTGAGCAGTTCACAAGCTTATGCGCAGGAAGTCCGACTGGCGCTATCACTGCCTTCAACGCAGAAGTTTTGATTTGCTCGTAGCCAAGTTTATTCAACCAGTAAACACAAAGTTATACTGGAACTCCAAAAATCACGTCAGTGTAATTTATGCAAACGCTCGGTAGCATTGTACGCAAACTTCAATAGTACACTCTGCACTGCTACGAAAATATATAAAAAAGAATCATATTACCTTTCAAAGAACTGAATCGAAAGAGTAAGCTGCTTTTCTGTCGGTCTCTATATTGTGCGAATCAACCACCCGGCGAAAGTTTCTGCACTTGCTCAACGCTTAGCCATCCTTAAATATTTCCAGTCAAAAACCAACTATTACGCATACTTGTTGTAAATATCAATACGTAAGTGTGAGATAATATGTCACTTTATTTCTAAACTGCATAAATATGTAAATTAAAGACTACAGTGCCTGTTACACTGTGCTGACAGTTCGACGCTATAATGAAAAAAAAGGGTGCTTCGTACGCTTCACTAAAACGACACCTTTCTGCCACGTACCAGCGACTGTGCGTTCTAGAAAAGTCTTCGTTTCTTGAAATCACTGCCAGATGGCCACTATACCTCAAGCAGTGGCTACCCACCGATCTTCTCGCGCAGAACGTCGAATAAACATTTTTTTCTCCCTCTCCAGACAGCAGACTATTGCTTTTCGAGAAATTTTGCCAGCGAAGCAGGCAAATACGCAGCCAATGTTCATTTACACATACATATATACCGCTACACAAATGCGTGCCTAGCACTGCCGCGGTGATCTAGTGGCTAAGGTACTCGGCTGCCAACCCTCAGGTCGCGGGAACGAATTCCTGCTGTGGCGGCTGCACATTCGATGCAAGCGAAAATGCTGTAGGCCAGTGTGCTCGGATTTCGGTGGCCGTTAAAGAACCCCAGGGGGTCTCAGTTTCCGGAGCCTTCCTCTATGGTGTTCCTCATAATCATATGGTGGTTTTTGAAGGTTAAAACCCCCGCACAAATCAATCAATCAATCAATCAATATGCATGTCTAGACATAAATAAATTGCAGTTACATACAAAAAAACCTTATATGTGTAATTGCGTTTACTTACACTCATTCAATCTAATAACCTAAAAATAAAACTAATGTATCAAGTACTGCAGGAAGATGTAGGTGAGTAAGGGTGGTCATAGCGTTTTTTAGTGACAAATTTCCCTATTACCTAGCTATCAATTTTAGGAAACATACTATGCGTGTGCATTAGCTGGTTTATTATGAGTCATAACTGGTAGGGGAGCATATGATGCCTACAGTTGGTGCGGGTAGCTAGTAAAGTCGAGTGTGTTTCGGTATGGTGCGCGTAATGAGTCTAAAAATCCCCTGCAGGGGCGCCTGCGCAAGTAGGCGTTTGGTGTGTAGCGACACCACGGACCCGAGCTAACGGGGGAGTTTTGACTCCCTCCCACGCCTAGCCGTGCGTGGCTTTGCCGTGTCCGGGGAAAAGGGGATCCTGGGGGTTGAGCCGACGCTGGGTGATTGGACCTTTAAGGCCCCCCGGCAGAGGCAACACACCCCTTTGGCCCCGGCTTCACGTAGACGGCACCTCTGGGCTGACCCACCCAGGGGAAATCGGCAGTCGCCTTTTCCTATCTCTCTCTCCCTATATCTTCGTCTTTTGTTCTCACTTTACATCTTTCCTGTCTTCTCCTCACTTCATTTTACTTCCAATTTTTCCTGGCGGCAAGGGTTAACCTTGTGTGGCTATCCAAACTAGGGTAAACCATATTGGGTTATAGTAACTGCGTACTGCTGGCGTTGCGCAGACATGCCCATATGCTCTGCCACGTCCCCTCGTTGGACTCCGTGGTGGGTGGTAGGCGCCGTTACCGAAAAATACACATTTTCTCATGGGATCCCCGACCCCCTCTTTAACTGATCGTGCTTCGAAAAGGGTACGCACCGACGCAACTTTCCTACTTTGGCCCAAAAACAGAGAAAGTTTCCCGAAATACCATGTCCTCCACTGCGAACAATCATCTACAAAAGCTAGAGCAATCTCACCCTTCCTTGTGGCCAAGTGCTTGAGAGAGACCATTGGAACCGGTTATAAGGCCACGAAGATGGCAAGTGGAGATCTGCTTCTTGAATTGAAAGACAAGGAACAGCACAATAAACTCTCGCACCTTGTAGCCTTTGGTAACATCCCCGTCTCTGTGAGCGCACATCGTACCATGAATACAGTGAAGGGCGTGGTATCGGACGAAGATTTGATGACACTGAGTGAAGAAGAGCTTCTTGATGGATGGAAGGACCAAGGTATAATACATGTCCAGCGCATCAAAATCAGACGTACAACAACAAAATAGCAACAAAGCACTTAATACTCACCTTTAACTCAACCTCTTTACCTGAGTCTCTCGAAACTGGTTATATAAAACTCCATGTCCGACCCTTCATTCCAAACCCGAGGCGTTGTTTCAAATGCCAGCGATTTGGTCATGCATCCCAGAGCTGCCGAGGGCAGCTGATCTGTGCTAAGTGCGGCACAACCGGCCACAGTGCTGATGAATGTAGTCATGATGAGGTCCTTTGTGCTAACTGCGAAGGTAGTCACCCCGCATACTCCAGAGCGTGCCCAGCCTGGAAAAAAGAAAAAGAAATAATAGCTATAAAAGTAAAGGAAAATATCACATTCAGGGAAGCAAGACAACGGATGTCGTTAACATTGGCACTAAAAACACCTTTCGCCGAAGTGGTGCAACGAGGGGCGGCACCACAAAGGCCCTTGGCAGTTGCCCGGACCGCGCCTAGCGTGCCGAGGCCAACGCCACAAGCCCCTACGGCGGGAGCAGCCAGCGCTGCCCTGCCCACACTCAGCCTGTCCACACCAGTGACCTCTACAAGCTCTGGCAGCAGCCAGGGCAATCACGAGGCCAAGGGGGCTTTATCGACCCCCAGCTCGGTGGGGACAAAGACTTCGTCGATCGAGGCGAAGTCTAAGCGACGCACAGATCGCTCTTTAGAGCGGGTGTCCAGTGCCTCGCAAGAGGCTATGGACACCAGTTCAAGCCAAACGGCGCAGGAAGCCCCGAAGGAGCGGCGAGCTTCGCTCGACCGCCCCGAGAAGGACAGAACACCGATTACAGGGCCTGACAAAGGCCCTGTAAAATGAGTTAATCCCCGTCTTCTTTGCACACAGCACTTTTTCCCTTTTTTTCCACAATGGACAAAATCATACAGTGGAACGTAAGGGGAATGCTTAGAAATTTAGATGACGTCCAAGAGCTTCTGTGTAAGTTTAACGCGAAAGTGCTATGTGTGCAAGAAACGCACTTAACTCCTAAGCACAAGGACTTCCTACGGCAATATATTATTTTCCGAAACAACCGGGAGGATCCTGTCGTACCATCTGGCGGTGTAGCCATTATAGTCGATCGTAGTATAGCATGCCAGCATTTGAAGCTCCAAACGGCCCTTGAGGCAGTGGCCATTCGAGCTGTATTTTTTAACAAACTCATTACCATATGTTCTGTGTACATACCACCGCATCAACAGCTACACAGACGTGATCTGGAATCATTAATAGATGAACTCCCAGAGCTGTTTCTGGTTCTAGGTGATTTTAATGCACACAATGTCCTGTGGGGCGATGCTCACTGTGATGCGCGAGGACGTCTCATTGAACAGCTCCTTTTCTCTTCTAGTTTATGTCATTTAAATACAAAAGAGCCTACGTATTTCAGCCTTGCAAACAACACGTACTCCTCCATAGATCTTAGCATTTCATCACCGTCCCTTTTACCTGTTTTTAAGTGGAACGTTCCTAAAAACCCTTATGGGAGTGATCACTTTTCAATCATCCTGAGTGCGCCGAACAAAGATCAACTGCCCCCACAGGTTTCTCGATGGAAAATTGACTCAGCTGATTGGGAAGGGTATAGAATTCTTACACACATGACATGGACCGAGCTGTCTGCCCTGACCATAGATGACGCTGTCATGTATTTTACAGCTTTTATACTTGATGCCGCATTTAAATGTATTGCCAAAACGAGTGGCATGTTTTCTAAACGGCGAGTCCCATGGTGGAACGACGCATGCAGGAAAGTATGGACCATTCAGAACAAAGCATGGTCATTGCTTCGCGATTCTCCTACAGCAGAAAACCTGGAAAATTTCAAGCGGGTCAAATCGCAGGCACGGAGAACGCGTCAACAAGCTAGACGAGAGAGCTGGACAAAGTTTATATCGAGTATCAACTCGTACACAGATGAGGGAAAAGTGTGGAATAAGGTAAAGAAAATTAAGGGCCAACAAACGTATTCTCTTCCACTAGTAAATAGCCTCGGGGAAAGCTTGGAGGATCAAGCCAACTTTCTTGGCACACATTTCGAACACATATCGAGCTCCTCACACTACTCCGAATCCTTCCAGAATTACAAGGCACGAATAGAAAAACAAAAGTTAGAAAAAAAATCCCCAAGAAATGAGGCATATAATGCACCATTCTGCTTAGCAGAACTGCGAACAGCACTCAACTGCTGTAATACATCTACCCCAGGTTCTGACAACGTAATGTACGCGATGCTGAAGGAACTACCTTCCGAAACTAAAGAAACCCTCCTCTCTCTCTATAATCGCATATGGTTTTCAGGTGTGATCCCCTCCTCCTGGAAGGAGACTGTTATAATTCCAATTTTGAAGCATGGAAAGGATCCCTCTACTGTATCAAGTTACAGACCTATAGCGTTAACAAGCTGCCTCTGTAAGCTATTTGAAAAAATGATTAATTGCCGCTTACTCCACTACTTAGAAACAAACAATTTGCTCGACCCATTTCAGTGCGGGTTTCGAGAAAGTAGATCCACCACAGACCACCTTGTTCGTATCGAGGCACAGATCATAGACGCCTTCGTCCATAAACAATATTTTCTCTCTATGTTTCTCGATATCGAAAAGGCTTATGATACAGCATGGCGTTTTGGAATTCTAAGAGACCTGTCCCACCTTGGTGTGCGCGGAAGAATGTTTCACATAATTGAAAGTTACCTGTCAAACCGAACATTCCGTGTCCGTGTGGGCAGTGTTCTCTACCGAACATTTGTCCAGGAAACAGGCGTGCCACAAGGTGGTGTACTTAGCTGCACACTTTTTCTCATCAAAATGAATTCCTTGCACTTGTCCATCCCCCGCAATATGTTTTATTGTACCTATGTCGACGACGTTCAGCTTGGCTTCAAGTCATGCAACTTGGCAATGTGTGAGCGGCAGGTTCAGCTGGGTTTAAACAAGGTCTCCAAATGGGCAGATGAAAACGGATTTCGACTTAACCCACAAAAAACCACCTGTGTCTTGTTCTCTCGAAAGAGAGGCATGCATTCGTAACCTGACATTGAACTGAAGGGTCAACGTCTGTCTGTCAATGCGGAGCATAAATTCCTAGGTTTAATCTTGGACAACAAGTTGACCTTCGTACCGCACATCAAGTATTCAAAAATAAAATGTTTAAAAGCCATGAATGTTATAAACGTGTTGTCACGTACTACGTGGGGTAGTGACAGGCAATGTCTCATCAACCTGTATAGAAGCCTCATTCGCACCCGCTTAGATTATGGGGCCGTTGTTTATCAGTCTGCGACTCAAAGTGCTTTGAAGATGCTGGACCCCGTGCACCATTTGGGCATCCGCCTTTCTACGGGTGCTTTTCGCACCAGCCCCGTAGAAAGCCTTTATGTTGAGTCAAATGAGTGGTCGCTTCATCTGCAGAGAACTTACATGTCCTTTGTATATTTCCTGAAGGTAAAAGCAGACAAGAAGCACCCCTCATACTCTACTATTAATGATCTGTCGAGCTCCATTCTGTTCCAAAACAGGCCTTCGATGAGGCAGCCCTTCTCAGTACGCCTGAAGGGTCTAGCTGAAGAAACTGGAGTGTCACTTGAACACAGTTTAATGGCTCTTGTAGCATACCCGCCACCGTGGCAGAGGCAGATTATAGACTGCGATGTGTCGTTCCTAGAAGTTACAAATTATGCGCCTATTGCCCATATTCGAACATACTTCCTGGAACTTCAACACAAATACACACGTCCTGAGTTTTTTACAGATGCCTCTAAGTCCAACTCCTCTGTGTCCTACGCTGCTGTTGGCCCTTCCCTTTCGGATGCGGGCCCTCTACATCCAGGCACAAGTATCTTCACAGCGGAAGCTTACGCGATACTTGTGGCAGCTAAACACATCAAACGATCTCAAATACAAAAAGCAGTAATTTATACAGACTCCCTCAGTGTGGTAACGGCTCTGCACAGTCTTAAAAAACAAAAAAACCCTGTTCTCGTCTCACTTTACTCCATTTTATGCACACTCTACACACTCAACCAACATGTTGTAGTGTGCTGGGTGCCAGGGCACCGTGAGATTCAAGGCAACGTGATGGCGGATCAGCTTGCTGCATCCGTCCACGAAAGCACCGCCACTACACCCACATCAATCCCGGCCCTTGATCTTAAGCCGTCTCTCAAACGAAAGCTCAGGGACTACTGGCAGAGCAAGTGGGATACACACATACAAAACAAACTGCACGTTATCAAGCCACACCTTGGCCATTGGCTACCAGTATCAAAATCACGTCATACACAGGTAACATTAACGAGGCTGAGGATAGGACACACATACACGACACACTCATATCTTTTATCAGGTGGCGATCCACCATTGTGTGACAGATGTGGTGAAGCACTAACAGTTCTTCACATCTTAATTCAGTGCAAACAATTGGACACTATAAGAAAACATTTTCCATTACCCTACCGACAACATATACCTTTACACCCTGCAATGTTCGTCGGTAGGGACCCGCTTTTTAGTCATAAATCGTTGTTAGCGTTTTTAAAAGAAATTTATAGTTTTCATATTATATACCCGGTCATTCCGTAGCACGACCTCTCTAGAGAGGTTTTCGCTGCGGTGGCTACACAAGAAAGCACTTGCCTCACGGCCCTTGGACGCAAGGGTATGAACGAGTGAGGCACTTGTGCTAAAGCCATACATATCCACCATCGTCTTTAATTATCACCAACTTTTGTCATCTGTTCACACCACACACACCTTTCGCGGCATGGTCATGATTTTATTACTTGTATGTCCTTACCCGCCTTACCGCGAGGAATTTTATGGCCCTTATACAGCCGCTAATCACAATCATTTTCCACATCCTATGTCCCATGAACTGGCACTGTTTGGCCATCAAATGGCCCTTGCGCCAAAAAACACCATACATCATCATCATCAGTCTAAAAATCTTGACGTTGCAAGACTGCATAATTTGCCTATGCGTATTTTTAACTCTTATATACACGTACGTATTATTCTTTAGAGGTATAAATGAAATTGATCCAGATTGCCAAACTTAACAAAAAGTATATGTTGTTGTTGAGTTATAAAGCAATGCATAAAGTACCCTTGAAAACGTATTTGTACGATTTACCTTTTTTTGTAGGTTATGACCATCCATAAACTACAAGCCTTTGAAGACGTTTCTGTATGACTGATACTTTTTGTATGTTTCGTTTAGAGGTCATGACCGATACAAATGTGTGGTAATTCAGGAAGGGAAGACAAAAAAAGAGAGTTATACAGCAATAATTCTACTTTTGGGGGCACTACCTTAATGTTTTTCTGACATGCCACCCAAACAAACTACGGCTGTATCTTAAACAGCTCGGCTGTTAAAAGCCTGGGCGGGTTGCCTGTGCAGCACACATTAAATTTTTGAAATGTAAAGTATCCGTTTATGTCCGCGCACCATAGTGTGAATTATTTTCTTTGTTATATCGAGAATGAAAAATTAGGTTATTTGTTGGAATGCGTAGATGAATCGACGCATGAGCAAGACAGACAGAAGTAATACGTGTAATGCCGGGAGGTTAACTAGACTACGTCCACTCTGCTATTCTACACACAGGGAGGAGAAAACGAGGGAGCAAAAAGGCAAGGAAAGAGAGAAGGAGAGACTCATTTCACCGCGCACACACAGTGCAGTGTTTCACAGGCGGTTTTATCGATAGGCGAGACTTGTCACACCAATCAAAGAAAGAAGTTCAGGGGATATAGCAGCTTGCGTAGACGAAGTATTTCTGAACAAGTTGTGTCGCTGGAGCCGACGTCCAGGATGAGTTTCAGTCTTCACACACACACACACACACACACACACACACACACACACACACACACACACACACACACACACACACACACACACACACACACACGCACACGCACACACGCACACGCACACACACACACACACACAAACACACACACACACACACACACACACTGTTTACGAATCCCTCATGGTATCACAGCAATAAATGTAAGTTTAGTTTGGTTTACATAATTTCAGGTATACTTTACGCAGTCTTGTGAAAGTTCTTGTCAGCCCTACTTTGTTATTTATTACATTTGTCACCTTTGTCGAGTGTTGATATAGGTCAGTGAACCGAACACGTGCTTGGTTATTTTTCCTGCATTCCGTTTTTTTTATCTACATCTCTCACTTACTCCAGCGCTGTATATTTTCGTTAGGTTTGTCCACGAGGAAATCAATATCTGTGAGCGACACGTACGTCTGCATCACCACAATTTAAACAAAAAAGGTGCATTGTGCGTTTCCAGTAGTTTTGATAATGCGTCAATCTACGTTGGGAATTGAAGCTGGGTAATTGCAAGTTTGGCAATCTTTATTTATTTTTCAATCTGTAGCCTTGTATGTATGTATGTATGTATGTATGTATGTATGTATGTATGTATGTATGTATGTATGTATGTATGTATGTATGTATGTATGTATGTATGTATGTATGTATGTATGTATGTATGTATGTATGTATGTATGTATGTATGTATGTATGTATGTATGTATGTATGTATGTAAGGCAGGCAGCAAATGGTATTCAGATCATAAATTTTAAATGTCTTCTGTCTGAGACATGCTCTTGGCCTCGTGCTCAAAATCAGCACTTTTCCTGAGCCTACGTTACTTGGACGCAAACTTCCGAAACTTACGCTCGACGTTCCTCGTTCAGTCAGCAGCTTGACTAAAAACTACTCGTTCGGGCACAATTGATTTTCATTGCATGATAAATTTGCCAACTCCCACTCACACAAGTTAAACTAATCTTACTCAACAAAGTTCACTTGGAGTAATAGGCCGTTCTAAATGAGTCCACAATTAAGTGAACACGCCAACGTGTGCCAGCACTACCTTATTGTGAAACCTAAGCGTTCTTACAGTAGATCAATAAATCATTAGCGACAACGTACATCTTATACGGTCAGTAATTTCATGTTCTATGCAACGTTCTACGATATACATATATCGGGCGTAATTGCAGGCTGTGATCGTGTCGAAACCAACGTTCATTTTTATCACTCAGAATTGCTTATCATGGAGCCAGCGTACAGCACACCATCATAAAGAAGTTTGCGCACTTAAAACAGCTTTACTGAGAGTTGTATACCAAGGTAAAGACATTACCTGCACGCCTAAGCCTTTTCTCGGATCATTACTGTTTCGCCTCTATCAGGCTATTAATTAAACACCAAATGCCCTTTTACCATACGCATTGCGTTATCAAAGGTAAATAGAAATTACCGGCTTGTTCCACAATCTGTCTTCCTGTAAGCGGCGTCCTTCGATAGAACTTTTGGTAGAACCGTTAATGACAGAACGCTGCGGCCATTAGCGTCTTTCGGTTGGCCCCAACGACAGTTACGCAAGTGAGCCCACGAAAGCATCGTCCAAGTTTAGACGTGAACGCATAGACAGGTACACGTACACAAAAGAAAGTTCAATCGATAGGGCCTTCTGCCTAGCGAGAGTCCTTGAAGAGAGCGCTAAAATAAGTACTTCGGATCGTGCCAAAGCATCCGCCCTCCTCCGAGTTGAGGGGGGAATTAAGCCACCTCGTCGTCGACAAGTGCCCCATATTGAACGGCAGCCGCCGTTTTCGCGCACTTCAGTTCGTGGATTTTCGCCAGCTTGAACTGAGCGACCCGCGCCGCGAACGACGGCAGTGCTCTCTCTTCCGCGAGGGGGCACCTGAACTCGGGTTGTGACGTCACGCGTGGGCTCGGCAGACCGCGTGTGCCGACGCGGGCTCTCAAAAGGAGCCGAAATCGACTCGCGAACGCGAGTGAGCGCCGGGCTGTGGTCGAAGATGCGTCAATCGGCTTAGTACGTCCTCTCGAAACGGCAGCGACGATGAGGCGACCACGAAGAGCGTCGTCGTGCTCGCTGGCTTCCGCGATGGGCCATCGTCTCGGCCCGCGCTGTGCTTTGATGCTGTTGACATCTCCGAGAGTTTCCTGAGCTGATATCGGCGAATACGTTTCAAGTGTTTTTCGGGTGCATGCTCGAAGAGTCGCACATAATTTTTGGATGACATTCGTCAGATGGCAAGCGCGCAGTGGTACATGAGGAGGTTCAGGACATGGCACCGGCCTTGACCCCTTCTGTGTCTCCGGAGAGGAGATAATAGACGTGGCGCCTGCAATCCTGTGCAAGGCAATGAAGTGCCATCCGTGTGCTATCTTCTTGTTCAGGCTGCTGTCACTGCTAGGTAAGTCATTCAACCTAGAATGCTTTTGTTGTGTATCTGCTCGGAGTTTTAACTCTCATTGTAAATTTCGCATCGGTACTCCTCTAAGTAAATTGGGAATGAACACATATTGATCCCTCATAGGAATGTTTTTCTTTCTATACAACTAATAATGCTTGGCAGTCACACATCTCTAGTGTGTCGCAACATTTGGACAATATACAGAAAGGGGATACAATACTGATGACGCTCATGTTGCAATAATTACAGTAAATTCGCTGGCAGAAAACCTGTGATATTTCAGTGTTTACGACACACAGTGCGCCGAGCAGACCCGCGACTCTACTTGCGTAACTCCTGATTGAGGAGGGGATTTCCGCGGTGTCATAGCACTTGCGACACTTCGCCGGAATGATGACTGATTTTTAGACAGCTGGAATTCGACTTCAGCATTGCTTCAACATTGTGGAAATGTTTCTTGTCTGGGATCATTTTTTCCAGACATTTTACATGCAGCATAATAAGCCATAAGTCATGCACTGCAGCTGTCCTCCAGGGCACAGTACAAAAGTGCCTGGAAACTTGAGCCGCTTTCAAGGAACCTTTGTAACATAAAAAACCACAGTTTTTCCACCAGGTCCACTACATTAAAGGCATGATATGCTTACTGTACAAACCTCGTAGGGGTGGTGGCTTGTCTTGAGCTCGTTCACGGTGTAATTTTTGCCGCCACGGCCTCATCAAGTGTGAGGCTCACGGTGCCGCTTTGTGCTCTCCCATAGTAGAGTACCTAGTGCTCTAAATTTTTAAGAACTTTTTTAAACACACAGACTATCGCTCCAAGCGCACTAAATTGTTACCCGCCTTTTCCTACACGAAATCCCACAGTGTTTACAGAATGAGCGCAAAGTCAATGTAATTAAACGCTCACAAAAGCAGATGGAAAGACATAGTACGCTTGAGCTTGTCTATATGGCGTTCATCGCGAAATCAAGTATACTATCTCTTTTCGCTAGCGTTTGTGATCTTTATTTGTATAGACTACGCATTAATATTGAAAAGCGGTTGAAGATTGCGCTCTTTCGGTTCACTCTGCGTCCTGTCATTTTCGGTGTAGGTGAACATGCTGTAGGCCCCTGTGCTCAGATTTGGGCGCATGTTAAAAGAAGCCCAGCTGGTCAAAATTTCCGGAGCCCTCCACTACGGCGCCTCTAATAAACATATGGTGGTTTTGAGATGTTAAACCCCACATGTCTGTGTGTCTAATCTATCTATCTATCTATCTATCTATCTATCTATCTATCTATCTATCTATCTATCTATCTATCTATCTATCTATCTATCTATCTATCTATCTATCTATCTATCTATCTATCTATCTATCTATCTATCTATCTATCTATCTATCTATCTATCTATCTATCTATCTATCTGTCTGTCTGTCTGTCTGTCTGTCTGTCTGTCTGTCTGTCTGTCTGTCTGTCTGTCTGTCTGTCTGTCTGTCTGTCTGTCTGTCTGTCTGTCTGTCTGTCTGTCTGTCTGTCTGTCTATCTATCTATCTATCTATCTATCTATCTATCTATCTATCTATCTATCTATCTATCTATCTATCTATCTATCTATCTATCTATCTATCTATCTATCTATCTATCTATCTATCTATCTATCTATCCTTGTGTTCTGTGTACTTTATAGTCTATCCTTCATAGGGTGTCCCTATTCTAATCGCATCGCCAAGCCAGCATGAACCAACTGGCCTATTTTGTCGAATTACTGGATACAAAGAAAAGAATTCTTTACAGAAAAAAACTTTTCCCTGCACATACAGACGACCCCGCTCATGAGGAATAGGAGTGATGGGACGCTTCCGACGATGTACTATCGCTGTTTACGTCACGTACTAAGGCGCACTTGAATACGCTGTGCCACCCTCATGGCTTTTATTGTGAACAAGACTCTCGTTTGGGGGGACGAAGCGTCAAGCAAGGTGTGTTCTTTTTTTTCCATTCTTCAGGTCGGTGTATCCTTTCTCGCTTACACAACTGACACTACTTTGACCATCTAAGTCAACGACTGGGCCTTCATGTAGCGTCCGCACTCATTCGCACTCATATGCGGTTTGCGCTCCTTCCATTTCCGCTATCGTTCCTCCGAGCGAATAACGCGCGCCCATTGTATAGCGACTGCAAATGGTAACTGCTGATAATAGCTCTGGCTCTGCACGTCACGGGCCGACGGCGCACAACGATTTGTTGATGGAAAGTGCCGTCGCAGAGTATCACGACACTTGTGAAAGGAGCATCAGCGACGTTGATGGCAACTAAAAATAGTTGCTCTACGCATCTTTCGACCATGATCGCGGATCTCCAAAACCTAGATATAGACAGCTTCACTGAAATATATATTTGTTCAATCAATCCATCAATCAGTCGATCGATCGATCGATCATTTATTTAACGTACCCTCGTACAACCTTGAGGTCTTCGTGCAGGCGCACATAAAAATAAAAGAATCAAAACAAACGATGCGATACAAATCTACAGAAAAAATAAGAAATAAAAAAATCAAAATAAGAGAGCGGATATCTCTCTATCTGTGCTTAAAAGAGCACAGATAGAGAGAAATCACTCGAAATGGAAAAAAAAATATAAAAGGAATGTGAGAATCATGGATTGACAGTAAAAAATAAAGGGGAATATACACAACTATATATATATATATATATATATATATAACTGAAAAACGTTGAAGTGTAGAATTTGTGCATTGTGAAAAACTATCATAAGATAGTGCAAATCTGAGATAAAAAAATGGCAGTTGACTGTGAAAAACATCAAAATCATGAAAGTAAACATTATACGGACCTTGTACTCTGAAAACGATAGAGCGCTCAAAAGACGTTGGCAGGTTCATGAAATGGTCGATTCTCTCTAGTTAACTTACGGAGAATCTGAAAATTTACACATCCCAGAAGCGAAGCGCCAGATATTTTACCGTGAACCAGTATGTAAAGAAATAAAAGGTCCGAGCGATTTCGTCGGCACCAAAGTGATGATAATAATAAGAATCTGGCAGTGTTAAAACGAGGTTCATAATTATTACTAGCATTACGACGGTTGTAAATACCAATAAATTTTTTTGACTCACTCAATGGTGTCACTACTGCAGATTTAGCCATGCCATTCTAGAACATGGAAGCATATTCAAGTTCAGGAAGACATGTTGCGGTGTACAGTTTCTGAAAAGCTCTAGGAAAACTAAATTCTCGAGAAATTTTGCACACACAACAGAGAGAACGTAGGCTTCGCGTGGTAGTACGTTTAGTTTGGGAAAAAAATTAAGAATGCAATCAAAAGAACACCAATATCAGTGAACTCATAAACCTTACATAACGATGTGGCACTGACAAAGTATAGAAACGATACGAAGGATGTATTGCGAGATATTTTCATGAACTTGGTTTATTGGGGATTCAGGTAAAGGTTTTTATTGTCACATCATTCAGAAAAAGAACATAAATCTGACTGCAGCAATCAACAGTTGTAATAAACATTAATATAAATAACAATAATAATAGTACTATGTACTAATATTATTATATTCTTGGATTTTAGGTTCCAAACCCATACGATTATGAGAGGCGCGATAGGGGAGGGCTACGGAAATTTGGAGCATTTGTTGTTTTTTAAGGTGCACGGACATCACACAGTACACAGGCCTTAACCGTTTCAGCCCCATAAAATTGTTAACTCCACGGCTGGATCTAACCTGCAACCTTCCGGTCAGCAGCTGATTATGAACATTGTATTGTAGCAGCTGAAAGAATTAGCGTTGTATTGAGGCAAAAGCCCATGAGGCTACTTCATCAGAGCAGAGGCACCAAATAGAAAAAAAACCCAGTCACATACCAATGACATATTATTGGGGCATCCGTGGGTAATTAGTTGATAAATATCACCGGGAGAGACCTCCTTTTAAAACACATAAAATAGGCTGACATTGCTCGTTATAGCTGCGCGTTTTTATTTCGTCGTCATGTGTGGCACCTAATGTAGCGCTATAGAAGAAAAATGGCACGAAATAAAGAGGTCGTCGTTGTAACTAGAAGACATGGTGGATAGCGTAAAGATAGATGCCTTCGAACGAAAATGCAAAAGCAGGCTCACATTGTTCGAAAGGCTAGTTAACGACGCGAGACCGGTTTAGGTTTGGCGTTCGCGTGAATCGCAGGTTTAGGGTATCGTTACCGTGACGCGAAAGTTTCTTGTGGAGACAAAGTTTTAGTAAAGCGGGAATGCGTTTACGTGCCTAAGTTGTGGCTGCGATGTCACGTAGCAGCGGGTAATTGTATTCAAAAGCGATTGTGAAAAAAATACGAACCTGCCTCACTGCATGTAGAGAAAAGAAATTTTATTTTGCCCATAGAAGTTTGGATGGCAGCAGATTACGGACTAACAAAGAATTAAGTATACGCGATAAGGCGTACAGTCTAACCGAATGCTTACGCAGCTGACAAAGATTAAAAAAAGAGAGAGACAAACGAAAGAGGAAGACAGAAAGAAAGAGTGACTAACATCGTCTAGATAGCTACTGGTGTAGCACGTTAGCAGTACCGTTTTAGTTACCTAAGAGTACTTTCACTATTTTCTTTCTGAAACACCACATGCGCAAATAAAACGAAACATCAAACGAACTCTAACGTATTTTAGTTTTATGAAACACCACTAGATGCCACTAACAGCTTGGCAGTTTTAAAGCTCCTAGATGGGCAACTGTCGTGAACAGAGATTGAACCCTGCAACCCCGGTAATCCCGAGCCTCAAAAAGTCATCAAAAAAGCCGAGACTCTTTATTATTCTAATGTTTTCAGATGACTAAGAATGAAAGAAATGTAAGCCACTGATAAAATATGGAAGTTTATGTTGCACAATTCTTTGTTCAACCATTCTTTCACTAGGATTTGCTAAGTTTGATAAAAATCAATTTAAAAATATCTGCTTGCTCCTCCATGTCATTTGATTCTCACGTCGACAAGAAGCCTATAGGAATATTTTGTTCAACGGTACTGGGTATGTTGACGTCTTGTTGCGTTGCTTTTGTACAGCACGAAGAAATTATGAAAAACAGGTATGTGTGCTTGATTTTGAAATGACCACTTGCAGAATGAAACAGGGTCATGTATAATGCAAACTGTTATTTACACTGATTAAGGCTTCTATTTACGGCTGTCCGAGTAGTACAACAATAATTATTTTATTTTGCACAATGAGCGTTGTCTGCTCTCGTGCTTACGTACAATGGACACAACAGGAAATACTGGACAGTTTGAAATGGTGGTCCCGCAGTATCGCGTGGACCAGTGGTTGCGTCCATATATCTATTCATGTTATGAATCCTTTATTGTATTCACTCATTATACTTCAACAACTTTATTTGTGGTGAAGGTAGTTAATGTTGTTAGCTAATCAATGTGAAAGGAAGATGATGCTTCAAAATTGATGCTTCGTACCACGGTGTAGGAGGCTGTTAGATATTTTATGGGTGGGGCAGACTTGCTACTTAGTGTTTCTGTGAGGTGAAAATATGGATTGGCAAAATACTGAACCCACTTGAATCCTGGAAAAGTCCAAATTTAATGGCTCAATTTCTTTGTTAGAAAGAATAAAAATGAGAATAATAATGAGAACTTACACACAGTAATGCGAAGAAAAGTATAGGGGATGTCATTAATAGTAATTAAAATGTAAACGTCTAAAAAAATCGCGCTGAATCTGCGTTCTATGGCATAGCCATCAAAAGGTGACTTTCTGTTCTATAGAAAGAATAAAACGTTTATTTGGCGTTCTGCGTGAGAAAGTCGGCGAGTAGGCGCTGCATGAAACATGCACGCAAACTAGCAGTAATTTGAAGAAAATTCTTTTTTTCTAGAACGCAAAGTTATTAGTAGGCAGCAGCATACATGTAGCTTATACGAAGACACAGACACGGTATGTAGTGCGTGTGGAGAGGAGGAGGAAACGGCTGAACATTTCATAGTGTTCTGTAAAGGGCTTCGCTATATAGTCAAAGATAATGGCACCGAATTTTCGAAAGCATTAGGGGTTTAGGGACAGTGAAGGCAAAATAGACTTTAAACGGGTAGAAATTACCAGGAAGAGGCTAACTGATTGGTGGCTACAATTGAGGCTCGAGTGAAATTCAATCCTTCAACACAAAGTGACAGTACGTAACTGTATGGCTAGGTGGCGTGAGCCACCGCCAGGTCTAAAGGGCACAGCCGGATACATCCATCCATTCATTCTAGAAAAGCGTATGAAACCCCCATTTTTTCGGTCACAGCGTCTCATTGGCAGCACCACGTAATAAGCACTGCGGTCTTTATGGTTACGTATTTATGCATTTTAAAAATAAATCAATAGGCTACCTAATAACCTCTTAGTGATGTTGTGCCAGAATATGCGTAATATTTGTGTCTTGATTGATAATGTCAGGGCGTTTCAACGCAAAACCCATATCAAGATGGCTGGTCGCTTCGCCATTCAGCATTCTACTTAAACGAGTGACTGACAGTAAACCAAGAAAGACACACAGACACAAAGGCAGAGAGACAAAGATATAGACAGACAGACCAAAAGTTTTGCGTCGAAGTATTCCAAGGAACACTATAGTCCTTAGAAAAATTTAACGAGAAGATTTGCCCTCTAAAAAAGGACGGAGCAATGACCGCTGTTGTATCTCACAGGTAGAGTATTTGCCGTGCCATTTGGAGGTCGCAGGTTTAACCCCTGTTGGTTAAAAGTTACCTTTTCGTCCACTTTTATTTATTGAGATTTACATTAAAATTATTTCAAATATCATCCCCTATACTTTCCTTGGTATCAGTTTCTATTAGTTCTCATTTATAGTGTTTCAAATAAATCTGGTGCCCCGTGCGTGGTACATGAATATATTTCGAAGATTTCACTGTAGTCCACTTTGGCTCACAGTATTACAATGAGATATTAAATTAACAGGTCGCAGTGGCGTGCAGTTATAGCGGCAAAAAAAGTTGTTATGGGGGCAAGCAATATTGTGTCCTATTCTAACGAACAGTCCTAAGGTAGTATTAATATGATTTACTGCCCCTACTCATCGACATAGAAAGTTCCTCACCGTATAGTAATGCCTGAGAACTTCAGCACCGAGGTCAGACACTTTTCTTTTGTCTTGACCTAAACTTTCTATGTGTTAAAGGTCCACGTGGCACACACCATGCTGCTCTTCAACAAAGCGCGCATATGACGCTACTACATTGCCATTCAGATTTCAAGCAACATAAAGAGATTTTCCAGGACAGCCGCAGGTCGATAGAACAGCTGTCCATGTTTAAATAAGGTGGTAAGTTGGCGAACACCCCATAAAGTGCGCTTCTCAATGCGAGTGAAGTTTCTGTAACTTTATGAAGCTAGTAATTGGTATAACCTGAGTGCTATGACCGGGCAAATGTTCCAGGTACTTTTTATTATTTTTAAAATGCAGGCTGGGGACCCACAGTATAAAATAACATGCAATATAAGTCATCAAGCTGAGACAGAATCATTTGACTTTGTCCCACTACTGCTATACGAAAAGCAATTTTCACTTTACTTTCGATAATTATTTTTATTGCTCAGATCATTCATTTATAATCGATCTATCAAGAATAGTTTACGATTGGCAATGATACATCTTTGTCATAAATAATGTCATAATAATTATAATAAAGTCATAAAATATTAAATTCAGCCTTAACAATTCAATACCAGAATCCTTTTACGTCGGAAAACCACGATAAACTCATGCGATACTTTGTTGTCGACGGCTCTGAAAATTTTCACCATCTGGCGTTCAACAACGGGCACTGACAATGTACAGTACACGGGCATATAGCATTTCACCTTCAATAAAACGTTCCCTGCGCAGCCGGGATCGAACGCGTGCCTTTAGGGTCAGCAGCCCAGTGCTATAACCACAACTCCCCCGAGACGGGCAGGCCTAACGATTCAAAAGACAACACTCGCCTGACATGAACATCGGGTAGAAACCTTCATCTTTCCTTCGCATGACAGCAGTGTAGATTGAATCGAATGCATTCTTTGTTTCAGACATATATAAACAAAAAACATAGCTGAGAAGGAAAAAAAGCCGCTCGCGGCTTGCCGATGCTTCCTTCGCCCGTGATAGTGTATGCCACACGATATAACAGACGAAAATTCATACGATTCTCAGCTACCTATAGGTGAAGTGTGCCGAACGCTGCATTATCCCCGTCAAGCACGAATTTCATTATACTGCCTAGAAAGTGTGTAAACTTCGCACAATAAAGGCTAAGCCAATTTAGATAATAATTTTCACGAAAAAAAGTATTGTGTTGTTTTATTCACACTTTTCCCCGATATTTTTAATAAGGCTTTATTTAAATATTTACATACTTCGCAGCCAGTCGTTGTCAGTTTTTACAGAAAAGGAAGCAAATGTTAGGCTGAAAACAGACGCGCAGTTTGTTGTTGGCTGCGTTGAGTTTGAGCATAGAAAATTATTACTTACGAAGTTGAGCGACCCGACGAACATGGTAATGCATTCACCAAAGTGTTCATTCACGTACATACGCAGCCCGTTGGGGTAATGTCATGACGCGTTGTCTATGCAGAAGGTTGAATGCATCCTATGGGCAACGTGTTCTTTCTATCTCACTATAGTGCCAGGTATATATAGACAAAGACAAGATGCGTCCACATTAGTGGAAGCAGTGCCTGAAGGGGTTATGCTACCATAACCGACTGAGTTTAGGGCAACGAACAACTGTGTCTCCTTTTTGTTATGAAAAATTTTGGTTATAAAAAAAACTCAAATATGCAAAAGCTGACGGTGGCAATGACAGTCTTCCCCTAGTTACTGTGCAATGATCATTAAACACGTACATTAGGCCTGGAGTGTAAAACAGTGCCCACCTGCGTGACTCAATGGCACTTTCTCGGCTCTGCAGGCGCTCATAAGCAATGCGGTGTAGGACGCATAATTAAGCACAGCTACAGTACTTACACAATAGCGCACGAAGTTTTCCGACAAACAATTCTTCATCCACCTGTGTGACATGTAAACCAATGAGCCTTAAGGCATGGCTCTCGATGATTTGATATTCCTAATTTGTATAAATTATTTCCATTCTAAAAAAGGCCAACGATATGGTATAAAAATAAACTTGGGTAGTCTCCCGTGTGCTGCAACGATTTCATTATGACAGGCGCTGTGGAATACAGCAAATTTTAGCCACTCCTGGTTGCTGTTATCGTCCACCTGAATATAAGTACACTGGTGTTATACTCGCAAAGCCAAACGAAACGTCCTACTTATTTCATGTAGATGCCGCTGAACATCCGATGCTATACGTTTGCAATTACGTCACTGGGTAATATGTATGCAGCTAATACTCTCTCGCTGAGCCATCAGCAAATGTTGTGAAATATGTATGCGTTCCATATGAAAATTCAACCAGCGCATAGAATGTTTATAGGAAAGGACGAAACAGAGAGAGCTTGTTGTACGAGAAATGTGTTAGAATTTGTGTGCCTCATAAATAACGCTGGTTGCTTTTAAAGTCGTCTCATTACAAAAACGGACCATACTGCCTCTTGACATTGTCCGATATTCCAACCACAGACAAGTTCACAGAGATAATCTAGTGGTTTACAGGTCTTCGAAAATGCGGAACGACAGGAATCACTGCTCTGTTACACTTTCAGTGTACAAAAGCTGGATAACGTCGAATAACCTGCAGGTACTTCACCGTAACACGTCTATTCTCATTCGAACAAAGACTTGAACAATTGCTCCTTCTATTCTTTTAAATGAAATAGAAACTGTACGAAAACCCTTCTTTGGTGCATCGAGTGGGCGTGTGGTATTGAACGACATGCAGTTCTACAAAGCAACGAACGGAGCAAACACTTACACTCTGCGCTTCTTTTGCCACATTTTCACTTCATGCCAAAGCGTATACATAGTAGGCCACTGAAAGAAAACAAATACGACTACTGTGCTGTATACGAATCAAACCAGCATCGCAATTAAACTTTCCTTTTACCGCAAATGGCGTCGTTGTGTCTACATCATTCAGTGTCGAGCTGTGTGTATAGTGCGGCGCCAATGTCGAGCTGGAAGTGACATGCTGTCGTGACACTCACACGCAAACAGAAAAAAAAAACACCTCAGAAATGAGAGTTTGTTTTCGCGGGGCACCTCGCATTGTTTGAACGGCTTGGCTTTCTTTTGGTCCCGCTGCTACGCTCAAGAAAACACGGACCTGGTAAATAAAGTGCCACACGACTTCCAGTTTTTCTTGCTTTTTAGCCTTACTTGGTAGTTTTGCTGATTGGAGGAAACAGCAAGCCATACTTCAACAGCGAGATTGGCCTTCGGAAACACAAACAGAAAAGGAAGATGAAATAATATCAGCTATCCGCAAACAGGAACGTATTAGCGACGCCGCTACCGGACGACGCGGCAACAGCACTTCGAGAAGTGCGTTTGTGCGTTCCCCACCAACATTTCCACAACCACTTCCGACCCCCGCTTCCCACCCTTTCCACATGCGCGTTTGTGTACTCAGAACAGTAACCATGTCACAAGCACGGACACACTCAATATTAACACAGTGTGCTTTACTTCGGTGCCTGTGGATGAGAGTTTCATTTGTTCAAAAAGAACGCTTCGTAATGCTGCAGATTTTGTTGGCACGAATGAATATGCTTGGGATTTTCCGTCTGCTGTAATAAATGAATTGATTGAGCTGTGATCATAACTGGAGCACGTGCTTCCACTTACCCCAATGCTTCCACGTGCTTTAGGACGTCAAGAATTCGCCCTTACCGGGAGTTTTGAAACTCCCGGTCTGTGAAAATTTTCTTTTTATTTCAGTTGCATATACGGCGGGATTTGAATTAAGTAGAGGCTCGGCTCCTAGAAGGTACGTTCATGCTAATCATCAATGAGGGTGTTTGTGTAAAGGAGGGGAGTAAGTGCATGAAAGCTTTCATGGAATAATTGCGATGCCAAAAGTAAAACAATCAAGGATACAGAAACGTGATTGGGCCTAAAGCCGTCTTAACCTGTCCAAAAGGTTATCGACGCTAACCACTTTGCCTTTCTGTGTTATATTTGTTTGCTTCTTTTGCTTCACACGACATGCCTTCCTTAATGTGACTGCGCGACGATAACGCCAGGGCAAAAGTGTCCTAGTCACATGATCCAGCTACATACAAAAACCGTTTAAAAAAGTATTATACTTCGTTTTTTTTTTCACTTACACAACTAGAATGCGCTGGGTTGAAATATCAAGTCATCGAGCAGCAGAAATGTCGTGGAGTAATGCCAAAACTACGGGCATTTATACTATCAGACTTATCTTTTTCTTTCGTCGCCATTTCTAATAGTTTTCATATTTTGTTTTTTGTGCCACTAAAGCGGGTGATAAAGTTGAATTGTTCAAAGCCCTAAAACACCAGGGAAAGACATTAGCAAATGAACCAACCTGAAAGATTTTTTATCGGTAGAAGAAACAGACAGACGGAGGTTATTATTAGGCTCTCCTGCTCTTGTTCTTGAGACCGAAAACCTACGTTTGATCACGCCGTCAGTGTTCTCGTTTTTCTTACACAATGAAGTCTGTGAACCATTCATTCTCGTTCTTTTTCCTCTATTGATTTTACCGGCGCTGCTTCCTGCTGTGCCTCGATATTCCCTTGCGTATTGTTGGCAATTTATGCCTTCTATCGTCCCTCCATAATGTGTGTGCTTTGAAACACGACCGGGCCGTTTTTCTTCGCAGACTAGCATAAATATATAGCCCTTAAATTACCTTTGTTCTAGTTTTGTTTCTGTTTCTCATCTTGGTGTTCATTTTATTTTTCGCTGTTTCATTTTTGCGAGTTCTTTTCAAGCATTGTTCTTGATCTCCGATGCTAAAATTACGGCATTGTAGCCGCTACAGCTAGAACAAAATATAAACTAAGAGCACAGTTTCTCTAGATAATGACGATTCTTGTGTGTTCTCGCTTTCTCCGTATTTGCTTATGAGAAGTAGTTTTGATTATTAAGGTGAAGAGTAAGATACCGATTGATATAGCAAACAGCGAAGAGAGGCGATCTTTGTTTCGGCTGCTTAGATGAGCTTAAAGCAAACGCCTGCAGAAATTGAGGTCTACTATAAAGCGAATTCGGGCACGTTGGTGTAGCGTAGTAAAACGCACAATGCATACAACGAAAGACACGCAGGAAGTATTCAACACGTAAAGTGCTGTTTGCTTTCTGTTTCCCCCGTCGTTATTTGCGTTTTGTGTTTAACTAAGAAGTACAGCTACTTGCGATCTGCTCCTCAACGCCTGCGTAAATGGGGTACCGAAAATGGAGAGTCTAATTTCAAGAAATTGTAGATTTTTAAAATATTTAATAACAGTAAGAAACGCGCAACCCGTTCGTGTATGGGTAAGCAAGTAAATTTTCACCGCTGCATAACAAAAGTGCAGTTGCATGCAAAGCTGCTACATGCAGATAGGTACTTCAGGCTAAAATGACGTCATATCCCCAATGTAGATGTTGATGAGGAAGGAGCTTGCTGCGGAGGTTATATGGGGCAAATCATGAATCCTCCGTTCATCCACTTTGACCATCATACAAAGAACTGCCCTACACTCTCAGTCAGGTACCGGGTAACAAACAGCGTAGAGGCAATGTGCTTCTACGTACTCACTAAAATCCTGCTTTTAAGAAGCCTAGCGAAAAAAAAAATAGCCGTGGCATCCGCGTGGCGCGGGAGTACTGCTCACCATCGTGTGAAAGCGGGCGCAAGCGTGGAAGCAGGAAAAAAAGAGACAGCCATCGCTGCTGTCTTCCCAGCCCGGGGCCCGGAACTGGCATCAGTTTCGTGCACACGCACGGCGGCGGGCGCAGCGCAGAAGAAAAAGAATAGGCCCCAAACCTGCATGTTACACTACAAACGTCGACGATTGTCTGGCGTCTGGAAAGAGTGAACAAATCGTTTATTTGATGTTCTGCGCAAGAAAATTGGTGAATGGTATTCTGGAAGCACTGCGTTAGTGCCTCGAGCGTGTTGCGGAGACGTTACGAGCGCATCGATGCATGTTAGACACAAGCGTTATCTGGCAGTTGAAAAACGAAGGAAGGCGTGCATGCCCGCGGGGAAAGATGCGCGCTTGTCTCGGAGGTGATCAGGTGTACAACGCAAAGCGACGAGCAGGTGGCACCACCACGTCGTCTTAGCAAAGCGTTGGAAGCACTTGCCTTTTTGAGCGTCGCGTTGCACTGTCAGTGCAGCGTGATAAACACCACTGCCCTTGGAATGACTAGTGTGTGCCTTCTCTAGTATAAAGGCACACACTAGGCACACACTAGCCTGGTCGTTGGGTCTCGTCAAGCTACTTATGTAGCTTTTAACCCAACGCAACCATCCAGTATGTATAAACTGGTAAATAAAATTGAATTGAATTGAATTGAATTTCAAAGACATACTAAACATCCATGCGTTGTTATGATGCCTTGAATATGCGCAGTAAATAATTTTTAATTGACAATCGCACAAGTATGAATGCTTAATCTTGAGCAATATTGGTGCGCGCAGCCGAAGAAGTTGACCGTTTGGTGCCGTTTGATGTATCGGCAAGGGTAGACAAACAGACAAATGTACAGACAGACAGACAGACAGACAGACAGACAGACAGACAGACAGACAGACAGACAGACAGACAGACAGACAGACAGACAGACAGACAGACAGACAGACAGACAGACCAAAAGTTTTCTGTCGAAGGTCCCCAAGAAAGACTATCGTCTTTAAAAGATAAAGGAAGGAGCCGCCGCCGTCTCGCCAGCCCTGGCGCCCACAGCCGGCATCAGCTCACAAACACGCATTCACCGTGGCTGGTATGCGTCGCCATTTTAACCCGCTGTCTTGTGATGTGAGTTTCTGAATCGATCGGCGATGTCAACCATGTGTGCGTGTTTTCTGTTCGCAGCTTGACCATGTTCTAGACGGGATGTGAACTGAGCTTCGCGCTCGCAATGTTCATAGACTGTCGCATCGTCTAGCGGAATTCAGGAGCGTCCTCTCAAGGATGATCAGTAGGCAGACGCACCCTTGTTTTGCTGCGCTAACATCAGTGTTAACACGCTAATAAGAAACAAACACAAACCACTTTTTATGTTTTGTGCATCAATAAATGTACCAGAGAGTCTGTGACGTGATAAACCTGATTAGTTCTTGCAAAACACGATGTTTTTGTGAGAATATGTGGCAACTCGCGCGTTCAAATATGGCCCGCTGAGTAGACATATCAGCTTCGCAAGATTTTCAGCAGCCACGTTGGATAGTTAAATGTTATCATCTGAGCATTTCAGTTGGCACAAACCTTGTTTTACGTGCCTGTGGTATTTGTCAGCGCTTTTGTAGTGTGTGAATCCTATAACATTCGTTGTGCGCGGAAAGTAGCGCGAGCTCGCCGTTTTGTCTTCCTATTAACGGCCGAAGCGGCGCCCCTTGATTTTTAAGCTCGTTGATAGAAGGCAGCGTACTGCGAGCGATTTGCTTTTTGCCGGGTGACAGAGGGAGTTGTTCTCTGCGCCCAGATAAACGTGGTGAATGGCGCCATGTTGGTGTTCGGCGTCGCTCGGCTGAGAGAATTCCTCAAATTACTTTCAGCAGTGGTTTTCACAGAAACCATCTTGACGTCGAGGATTTTTCACTGGACGTAAATTGCACCGAGAGTGACAGCGCCGACGAACGATCAACTGCTAGCTTGCAAGCAGAGAGTTGCACTTCACGTCCCCTCAAGCGTTAATGTTTGTTCACGCTCGTAAGTCGCTCTGATTGTACTTATTGCATGATATATTTTAGTGAGCTCAAAATAAAGGCATAGTTTTTTTTTCTGCATTGCATGTAGCCCACTTACAGCGGAAATTACAGAGCGCCATGCTCGAGCTCGACCATCGAAGCGAGATCAATCAAACGTGCAGATACGACTACAGTCCACGTTTCTTTGCTCCCTTCTCTGGCACTTAACCGGTACCGTATACGTTTCTTGTTCGACGAATGTTCACGATTTTGACGTTGCGAAAAGCGTACGCGTATATTCGTTTCGATATCTTTGTTGCGATCGCGCTGATGAAGCCTTCAACATCCGAGTGCTGTGAAGTGCGCACAGTTACAGTCTTTGACACGAGGGCTACTTGATGGGAAGTTAAATGCTCGTGTTTCGTTGAAGGAGCAACTCCATAAGGCTTACAGTGAAAGTGGTGACGGGGGCGTAATATATTTTCAAACCATCGGTACGTTAAACATTTGGTCCCATGCAGCTGCAATGGCACGCTACTCGCTAGTGGCCCACTACTGGAGCAGATCTGTCAGGCAGGCTCGGCGCAATTTATCTTGGAGTGTCATTCAGTTTTTACGTCGATTCGAGTTTGTGCAGTTTTCTGTTGCACGCGCAGGATTACGCAAGGCGTCGTTTATGCATGGTCAATCAGATAACACCACCAGCCTACGGGAAGAAATGAGATAGCGAACATTTAGTAGTTCCTATTGTTTGGGAAGGTAATTTGGTACGATATACATTCATTCGACGCTCAAGAGTTCATTCGGTGAAATCAGCGTGGGCTGTACGTCCGTACGTTCCATCTTTATCTGTGCGAGTTCACGCGTTCACCATCCTCCCGCAGCCATCTTGGATTGCACGATGCGCCACCTGAGGTCCGTGGGCATTCGAGCGCGTTCGTTTTGTGAAGGTCTCAGGCCTCAAGCGTGACTGCCCCCGTGACAACCAAGCCAGACGATACGCACTTTGCGTGCTTGACGCAATCCGGAAACCAAACAGTAAGTAATGTTTCTGCGTTATGTTTGCTGGTCCGCATCGTTGCTCGTGCGCTTGCGGATAAGATTCTGCACAGTGTCACAGCTAAAGTAGAATGAAAAGCAATGAAAAACAAAAATAATAAAAAATGGCATTAGGGGTAGTAGCAACGATGTGAGATGGTTGAAGCGTGCGAAGACTACAGTCACTGTCACTGGATGAAAAAAAATATTAAGCGACCTTGCTACTGTTAAGGCAGTACTAACATGCTTCGAACGGCCATACACGTCAGGCTCTGCTCAGGCAGCGCTGCGAAAACGCCGACACCAGCGCCCTCATCACCACGCTGGCTGTAACTGGGTAGTGCCAAAGGAGTTGTCTGGAAGCGGTCGTTCGTAGGCCCTCCTAGTTCGTTGGTATTAAGGCATGGTTTTCAGACAGTCAAGAACCCGGTAAGCGCCTTGCGCCAATAAAACTTCGATTTAGAAAATTAGGGAGCTCATCAAAGTGAACGGCGATGTTTTAGTTATTTTAGAGTGCTGCAACTGACAATTTAAGTGAAAGCGAACATCGCATGATATCAAGTTCGAGGCAAGCATTTCCAAGTGCATTCTGCAACGCATAAAATTCGTAAATATCGTCATACACAAGTTCCGGAAGCGATGAGAAAGTAGAGAGAAAAATAGAGAGGAAATTCAGGGAGTTTAATCAAGCTTGGCTCGGTTAGCTACCCTGCACCTGTTGTGGTGGAAAGAAGAAATAAATGAAAGGAAAGAGAGAGAGAAAAGAAGAAGGTTAAGAAAAAGATAGATAAATAGTCAGCTCGAGGTTACACAGAACGGCCTCACACAGAAGTGTACTAACTACATTGCCGAGGCGCTGAAGTGCGATGCACGCTACGATCAGTGGTACAAAGCTAGTTTTTTCCGACACCAATAGCCCCGGTGTTTTCTGCCTTTGCAGTTGCATTCTCCATCCATCTCTCACTACCTGTTAGTTGAACGGTTTTATTACGCATCCTAGAATGTTATGTTGATGGTTATCTGTCTTTTATTTGTAGATACTGCGAGTGGGAATACACGCGTCTCCACTTTCTCCGTGCACAACGAAAGGCAAAACCAACGCTTCCGAGATAGCCCGGCAATTGCGGAGACCAACCGTCAGAAAAACCCGATTGTGGTCATGACCAACATTGTGTGGTTTACATGCATGACGTACGCATTTTTAGTTAAAGCCGGAACTTGGAACCTTAAAATCACATGTGCGCGATGCGGTGTGGTGGCATCCACCGCAGATTATCAGAGGGTGTGGCGTGTGCGATGTTTATCACGCGTTTCACCAGTCTACCGTTGCACCGCACTCACCAAGGTCAGAGGCCCTTTTCAGCTTCATAATAAAAGTTAGCATGGTTCTTTATCAAGGCTACTCAAAAGAGTAACAGAAGACCTACATTATCACTCTTTTTTTCATGCGACCATATGTGGAGAACGTGAGTAATTTGCTTGCCCAACATGTTCGCAACGTCTTGTATCCAGCGCCCTTGTTGTCATGCTTTGAGAAAGCTATCTAAATCGGTAAAACGGAAGTCCTTGACGTCCGTGGCAATTCCCAACGCAACAGTAGCGTCGACTGAGGTCTTACTTTGTAGAGCGCGGAGCTGTTACGTCTTCTCTGGGTTTTGCCGTCGTTCAGGCGAGTGAACAAGCAAACACATCTTGGCGGTTCAGTGACACGTCCGACAAATGGAAATTCATACCATTTTTTTGTAGTGTTCAATACACCAACAAGCCTAACATTTAGCTGAATCGGTGTTTCGACGGCACTACTTGCACGTGGTTGCGCAGCAAACTGTGCAAGAGAGGCGGCCTTTGCACTACAGAAAACTGCTCCGTCAGGTGGCGCTTGGTGTCTGCCAAATTCCACAGTCTGACTTCTATTGGCATAGCATGTGGCTTACGGGCAGGTTTCAAGTACTCCTTTATAGGCTTAGCCATGAGGGAGTTAGTCACCAATAAGAACGGTTAGGTTCTGCTGTGACATTCGCAGGATTTGATCTAAATGCACAATAACAAATCAGAAATGTCCACATTTGTATGACTCATCTCTCAGACATCTATTTTAAATAATCTAGCTCAGATTTCATTAAGGTACTCGGCCGAACGTGCAGTAAGTTTTGAGGATAACTAAACTATCTCTTTTTATGAAAGCAGCTTTTATATAACAATGGTCAGTAACGCATACTAGCCATCATTTATGGTCTTTTGGCTTGCGTTAAGACATGGTAAAATGATGAACTAGCTTACCCGCATTGTTTTTTTGTTTTCCATGGTTATCTACATATCACAAGAAGAACAATCTGCTTACGTAAGGTATGTAACTGCGCAAAAAACTGACGGAAACAAGAAGGAGAGAAAAAGGACAGACAAGCGCAGTCTCTCCTTCTTGTTTCTCTCCTTCTTTCTCTCCTTCTTTTTTTTCTCTCCTTCTTGTTTCCGTCAGTTTTTTGCGCAGTTACATACCTTATGGATCATTACCAACTAGCCCAACTTACCATTCTTCTGAATCTGCTTACGCTTTGCTCGCTAAGTACAATACTCCTCATAAAATCTCGGCAAGCGATATCTCAATTTTTCAATTTATTATGTGTTCTTGAAAAAAAGAGGTCTGCAATAAAGAAATCCGAAGCATAGTTTTCAGTGGAACGTTCATATGATGAATGCTGTAAGCTTAATGGACTTCCTTGTTTGATTTCCTTTTCAGAAAACTATTCTGGCGAAGCGGCAAGAGCTATTGGCTCACCTCTTTTTCTTTGTGTGCAAGATGGCGTATGACGGCATCCTTTACAGTGCCTCACGACGCACTTTATTCGGGATATCATACATCTCCCCACATAAGGGCAGACACTTGGACTAGCACACTCCCAGTTACTGTTTTGAGCACAATTAAAGAATATGAACAAGATTCCTTTTATCATTTGTCAAGGTGTGACATTTCCAATGTAGTAAAAAAGAATACTTGAGCGTGCACAACAGCTGATACACTGGCCTGTAAATGATCATGCTCGTGTTCTACAAAACAAGTTGAACAGATGCATGGTTTTGGTGAGCATTTTGATGTGTGAAATTTATCGTCCCGAAAACCACCATATGTTTGAGAGACGCCGTAGTGGAGGGCTCCAGAAATTTCGAGCACCTGGGATTCTTTAACGTGCACCGTAATCTGACCACATAGTGTTACAGCGTTCTCGCCTACATCGAAAATGCAGCCGCTGCAGCCGGGATTCTATCCCAAGTCCTGCGGGTCAGCAGCCGAGTAGCTTAGGCACT